>JAECZO010000060.1:0-173907 GCA_019188245.1 Novymonas esmeraldas
AGACATCGTAGAGTGCACGGCGTGCAGAGCGAGGCGGACGCGACGGTGCGGTGTCACGCTGCACCGCGCAGACAACCCGACAGCGGGAAGCGGAAAAAGAGCTGACGAACACGCACAGTAGCACACCGACACGCATGCGTCGGCTTTTTGTGTGTTTTTTTTCTTCTCACTTCGTCTCGCTGTGTCGGGGCATCGCAGGTGAGGATCCGTCGTGTCGGATCACCGCCTTCGCGTTGTCAGGCATTCCGTACACGTTGTCTCTCTCTCACACGTGCGAGCGTGTGTGTACAGGCGCACTTCATTTCAGCCTGTGCAACCGCCGCTCCCCACAGGAGTTGCCGCCCGCTCTTCTCCACCTTTTTTTTCTGTCGCCTGAACCCCTCCCGTCTGTCAACCTACATCGTCCCATTTTTTTATTATTATTTGTTTGTTTGTTTGTTTCTTTGTTTGTCGTGTGTTTTAGCATACCTTTTTGGTGTCTTATTGACGACAATGCGTGCGCGCTGGTGTGGTGCAGCGGCGATCTGTTGCCGTCGACTCGAGTCGACTTCTTTTCACTCCCTTTGTGCCTCCTTCATTCTCTCTCTTTGTGTGCGTTGCCTTCCCCCACCATCGAAGTCGGTTCGGTCAACTGGTGTGAGGTGTTGGCGTGTTGGATACAGTGTGAATGTGCGTAGCTCCCTCTGCCTCTTTTTTTTTTTTTCTTCTCTCGGTGGCTGCACTTTGTCTAGGTTTCTTCTTTTGACCGTGCGTTGATGAGGTGCGGGGGGTGAGGGTGCGGGTAGCGTTTCCCAGATGCGCCGCTTCGACTGCTCTGTGCCTGTCGTGGCGGCTCTCTCTCTCTGTCTGACTGTGCGCGCCAGAGAGCGACACGCACACAGAGAAGCGGTGTCTCTCTGCCTCGCTCTCTCTCTCTGTCTTTGCTCCTCTTTGTGTGTCGCGTGTCTGACGCTCTCGGCATGCACCACTTCCTGCGGCTGCGTGCTGGCCTGCACATGTGTGCAACCACCGCTCCTGCCTCGCTGCGTGTGTCGTGTGCACACGCTCACCCCTCCCCCCTCCTCCGCCTCCTCCTCCTCGGTCCCTGCCCACAGCCCGCACCGCCTCCTGTCGCGTCACCCACGCCGCTGTGTCCGCCTCCATTCGTTGCTTGCGCGCGCGCTCTGTTTCTCCCTCTCTGTTTCTCTCCTAGTGCGCCTCTCTGTCTCCCTCTCTGTGTCTGTGTGTGTGTGTGTTACTGCGTCTGTGTGTGTGGGTTACTGTGTCTGTGTGTGTGTGTGTGCGTTGTGCCTCTGGCGTCGCAGGTCTCTCTGGCTGCGCGTGTGCGTGTGCGTGTGTAGCGGGCCCGCTGCCCGCATCCACGGCGCCGCCACCACGGGGACTGTTGCTGACTCTCTTGTGTTCTCGCTTTCATGGTCTCTTCTTTTGTTGCCTTTTCTGTAGCGGTGGAGGTGGTGGCTGTGGCTGTGGCTGTGTGTGTTGCATCTGTGCGGGAGCGGGCAGCACGCTGTGCCCACAGTGTCCCTGTGTGCGAGACGCTGAGAGCGAAGGTCTGTGAGGCGTGAGAGCCGAGGAGGGAGTGAAGAGGAAGCGCTGCGCTGCGGACGGAAGGGGGTGGCGGTGTGAGGCGACGAGACGTTGGCTCGATGGAGATGCGTGGACAACTCGGGATGGGACCGGGCCCGAGGAGCCGGCGCGCTGTGTGGACGCGTGCTGACCGTCCCTCCTTCCCGCCCGTCCGCACTGCTGCCCGTGGCCCGTGCTCGTCGCTAGCGGTGTCTCTCCCGCGGACAGCGGTGGCGGTGCTGCGCCAGCGCCGTGGGGGGGGGACGCTCGCTAGCTGCTCCGCCGCACATGCGCGGCGTGGCGATGCTCCTCACGCGATTCCGTACTCGGCGCGAGATGTCCATGCACCACCGCTCGCTCTCCTCTGCCATCTGGCCGCTCTTTCCCCCACGTCCTTAGACACACACACAGACACACATACGCAGACAGATACAAATACACGCGCGCGCGCGCTCGGGCCAGCTGTCTTGGTGACCGTCTGTACCTGCGTCGGCGATGCAGGCGCAGCGCGGCGCGTCGGGGCCTGCGCCGGCGACGGCAGAGGCTGAGGGCGAGCCACCGCCGGCGGTCACTCCGCTGCCGATGAAGCAGATGGCGGCGCTCACTGTCGTGCTGCTGACGGAGTCCATCGGGGGCACGATGCTGCTGCCCTTTGTGCCGCGCCTCATCGCCGACCTGCTGAGCATCACGGTGGAGGAGGCCGGCTACTACAGCGGCATCCTGGTCGGGCTCTTCATGCTGGGCCAGGTGGTGAGCAGCAAGCTGTGGGGGTTTGTGAGCGACCGATACGGGCGCAAGCTGCCTCTCGCCACGGGGCTGCTTGCTGGCGCGGTGGCCATGTTCTTCTTCGGCTACACGCGGAGCTTCGTGGCCTGCTGCGTGCTCCGCTTCCTGCACGGCATCTTCAACGGCAACGTGCTCGTGGCGAAGACGATGATCGCCGACATCACGGACCGCACGAACCAGGCCAAGGGCTTCGCGCTCCTCAGCATCACGTTCGGCGTGGGCTCGCTCTTCGGCCCTTTTATCGGCGGCTTCCTCTACAACCCGTCCAGCAAGACGTACCTGGCCTGGCTTGCGGGGGGCTCGCTGCGGGACTTCTTCGACACCTACCCCGCCTTTCTCCCGAGCCTGGTGATCTGCCTCTACACGCTCGTATCGCTGGCGGCGTGCGTGGTTGTGCTGAAGGAGTCGAACACGCACCGCATCCGCTTCCGCGACACGCTGCTGGGCCGCACGCTGCAGCAGTGGCGGGGGCGCCTCGCCGCGCCGTCGTCCCCGGCGCACCGCGGCGGCGACGTCGTCATCGTTCCCGGTGTCGAGCTCGGGTCTCCCAAGGCGACGGCGGACGGCGCACCCGACGCGGCCGCGACACCCGCGGCGGCGCCACGCTACACGCTCACGTACATGGGGGCCATGCGCATTGTCGCCCTCCGCAACATCACCATGTTCTACATGCTGCTCTCCGCGTCGGACATGACGTTCGCCGAGATCCTGCCGCTCTGGGGCAACGCGCAGCGGCGCTACAGCGGGATGGGGCTCACCGAGAACACCGTGGCGGTCCTGCTCCTGTCGTACAGCATCCCCTCCGTGATCGCCAACCTCTACTTCCACCACGTGTGCGTCTGCTTCGACAACCGCTACATCGTGTTCCTGCGGAGCGCACTTGCCGTGTACACCGCCTGCACGCTGGCGATCCCGCTCGGGTCTCAGATGCGGCTGACCGCCGGCTACCTGTACGTGATGCTGCTCGGGATGGGGCGGCAGATCGGTCTGTCGTGGGGGTACAGCCTCATCCACATGCTCACCGCCACCACGGCGCCGGTCGGGTGCGTCGGCGCGGCGTATGGCATCAGCCAGTCGATGGCGGCTGCCACGCGGTGTGTGGTGCCGTTCGTCGTGGCGCCGCTGTTCGCCTGGTCGCTGCGCGAGGGCCACGTGTTCCCCTTCAACTACTACCTGGTGTTTCTCGTGTCCGCGGTGCCGACCGCCACGGCGGTGTGCATGAGCTTCTACTTCGACATCACGCGCAGCGAGGACAGCGCGGAGAGCGAGGACAGCGCAGGGGAGGCGGATGTGGTGGTGCACGACGGCGCAAAGGCGACCGTGCTGCCATCGCACCGCCCGCCGTGCAGCGGCGCCGATGGCGGAGAGAGGGAGCGCGTCGATCGTGACAGCGCGTACGCGTCGCTGGTCGCGTCGTTCTGCTCCAACCCGCTGCACGACGCCTATGTGGACGTGTCCGAGATGGAGCGCGAGAACACGCTGTTGGCGCGTGAGCGGCAGCACCGGTGTGCCGCGGCGGTGGCCGCGCCGGTGGCGATCGCCACGGTGAGCGCGCCACGGACCCCCGTCGTGTCTCCCAGGGCGCCGCTGATGGCGGAGCAGCGGCGGTGCGTCGTCGCCGTGGACGAGGAGGAGCTCCTCCCACCCCTCCCACCCCTCCCACCCCTCGCGCCGCCGCCTCGCTGAGGAGTCGCGCTGCGATAACCCCGCGCGGACCTTTTCTTTTTGTACGCCGGCACGACGACGCGTCAGTGCTGCGCGACGCTGCGAACGAGCGCCGCGGCGCCGGAGCGCAGCCACACCTGTACTCGTCGCCGCTCCGTCTCCAACCCCCCAACCCCCCCTCCCTCCCTCCCTCTCTCTCCTCCTCTCTGTGTATGCGTGTGTCTGCCCATTTGCTAACGCCGACTCTCGCCTTTGTTTCTCGCACACGCGCGCCTCTGGGTGGGTGCTCAGACACCGCTTGCCCGGTGTGCCGTCGCACGCAGACGTCCAGCGCGGCTGCCACGGACATGCGCACGGATGCCCGCAGGTGCATCAACGCGCGCCCCCTCGCTCCGCTCTCCTCGCTGCTGCACTCACCTTCACCCTCCCCCCCCCCTCCCTCCACGACGGCGCTTGCCTCCCCGACCCGTGATGCCCACTCGCTGCGTGCACGGCGCTGCTGCCGCAATCGCACACACACACACACACGCATGCGCACCTCCCCGCGCCTAACACAACACGCGGTGCAACAGCTCCACACACGACAAGGTGTCGAACAGGTCACACTCCACAACGTCCTTGTCGCGCACCCCCCCTCCCCTCCTCTCTCTTCCTTCCCTCTCTCTCTTTCTCTGTCCGTCAACTCGCGTTGTCAGCTACGCTACGTCCCCGGAGCTCCCTCGACGACTCACAAACACGCGCGCGCAAGACACCCTCGCCACGCATCGGACCTTGCACGCTCCGTCCCGTCACACTGCCGTGACGCACTGCCGGCGGCACTGCGCATCTCAGACACGGAGACACCGAGAAGATGAGCGCGGCCGATGCGGCCCACGCCTTGCAGCGCGGGCGGCGCGCCTGTGTTGTTGGTGCTGCGCTCGTGCTTGCTATCTGCTTGCTGAGCTCTGTGGTGTCCGGCCAGTCTACCATCGTACCGATTGTGAACATCAACTACAACACCCCGGGGTATGTCCTGTACAAGCAAGCCGATGTGGGGGCTCCGGTGGCAACGAGCCGGGCGGCGGCGAACGCGCACTGTGTGCAGAACGGCATGAGTATCTTCAGCGGCGAGACGAAGAGCAAGGATGACGCTTTTGCAGCTGACGCCGCGAGGCAGATGGGGGGTGCTGGCTACTCCACCTTCACGGGCTCCAGCGCTGAGCCTGTGACGGAGCAGTACTGCAAGCAGCTGGTGCCGAGTATGGTGGCGACTCCGAACTCCTACAACTGCACTTTTACCTTCCGCTATGGACTGCTGACGGTTTATGACTACGAGCCAGCCATGAACCAGCCGGGAATCGCTCAGGCTTTCGCACTGTATCCCGCGGCTCACATTGGATCCCCGCCCACAGGCTTCGACATCACGTGGGACACGACGCACCCCAACCCGCGCGGCTACTACTTCATGGCGAGCACGGGAATCACCGCCACCGCTGGCAGGCACGTGAATGTGGATGCGACGGTGGCTGCTGGTGACGCCAACATCGACGCGTCGAAGTTCGTCGTGTACTGCGAGTCGCAGAGCTTCCTGGGGTACGTACCCATCCCCACGGTGCTGGTGCAGCCGTCGTTCGTGAACGGGTTCAAGGATCTGACGTGGGCGCAGAAGTACTGGTGGGTGATCTTCCTCATCGTGGCCGTCATCATTCTCATCGTGCTCTTCGCCATCCTCATCTACTGCTGCCTCACGATGACGCCGCCGAAGGAGGGCCCGCCGATCGCGCCAATGGTGCTGCGCGAGCGCAACGGCAGGGCGTACGTGCACTGCTCGGACGATGAAAGCTCGGCGAAGCCGCGCAACGCTGTCCGGGACTCCCCCGAGCCAACGACAGCGACTCAGCCGAGCTCGCAGCGCCAGCCGTCGTCGATCCTGATGGTGCCGGTGCCGGTGCCGGTGGTGGACCCGGAGGACCTGATCCAAGCGACCCCGTCCATCTTCTCGCAGGAGGAGACGCTGCAGACCACAGAGGGGGACAGCCTCGCCTCCTCCGATGGTGAGGGCGATGACGGGTTCGCAGGGGTGCAGACATCGTAGAGTGCACGGCGTGCAGAGCGAGGCGGACGCGACGGTGCGGTGTCACGCTGCACCGCGCAGACAACCCGACAGCGGGAAGCGGAAAAAGAGCTGACGAACACGCACAGTAGCACACCGACACGCATGCGTCGGCTTTTTGTGTGTTTTTTTTCTTCTCACTTCGTCTCGCTGTGTCGGGGCATCGCAGGTGAGGATCCGTCGTGTCGGATCACCGCCTTCGCGTTGTCAGGCATTCCGTACGCGTTGTCTCTCTCTCACACGTGCGTGTGTGTGTGTTTGTGTGTGCGCTCTAGATCAGGTTCCTGCTCGGAATGATGATGGAACTGAAGACCTGTATTCTTGTTTCTGTTTTCTTTTTTTTTCCTGTGGTCCATGACCCTGGTGGCGGTGGCGGAGTTTAAAATGAGCAGGTATGTGCTGTGTTGCGATGTGTCTAGTGGTGCTGTGAACGTTTTTTAAGTTCTCTGTGTATGTGTATCGCTGTTGTAGGCATTTTTTTTTTTTTTTCGGTCATATCACAACTCACGTGAAGGGTTGTGAGGGTTGTTCCCGCTCCCCTCTCTCCTTTCAGATGTGTGCCTCTCCGCGGTGACTTGCTACAGCGATTATGTGCCCATAACCGTAGCGAAGTCTCTCTTCACGGCTCCATCGATACACTTGGAGGAGTCGTGAACGGAGATGTCGTGTTGTGTGTGTTTTTTTTTTTTCTTGTGTCTCCTTTTCTTGTCTCATCGTGGTGTCGTAGCGGCGATTTTGATCGTGGCGTGTATGTGAGGAGGAGCATCTGCTTTTTTTTTTTTTTCCATCTCTCTTTTAGACGGTGGTGTGTTTCCGGCGTGGCACTGACAGAGTCGCGTGTCTGTAATCCTACGCTCTGTCTTTTCAACGCGACGGGCTCCCACTGCAGTGCGGGTGAGAGCGACTGTACGTCTGTGTGCGTCTGGTGGCGGATTGACACGCCGTGATGTGTTCAAGCTCATGTGTCCGCGTCGAAGTCCGAGTGGGGCGCCGCTCCTTTTTCTTCCCTTTTTTTTTCGCAGTTGTTGGTTTCCTGGTGTTTCATTGCCTTCTTTTTTTTTTTTTGTTGTTGTTGTTTTTGTTTGTGTTGTCGATGATGTCTTTTTTGCGAGCGTTTCTTTGACCGTCGTTTGTGGGCCGCGCTGGTGTTAGTCGTGATTGCATGTATGCGTCTGCGATTTGTGTGTTTTTGTGTTTTTTTTCTTTTTTTCTACACTCTGGCCTCTCAGCTAGGTGTTCTGCGCTGCTGGCGGTCTGCCAGAGCTTTTTTCAGATCTGTCACTCTTCTCTTCTTCATGCTTCTCTGAACAACAACATCAAAAAAAAAGTACAAAAAAAAACTGAAAGTGCGGTCCCTTTACTTGGCGCGTGTGTGCTGCGTGTAAGCGCGGGGCACCGTACTTGGCGACGCTGCGTCTGTGGAGCGCAAGCTCACCGTAGTCGGATTTACGTGTTGGTAGGGAGGGGGGTCCGCAGTGGAGGGAAAGTGAGATGGAGACGTGGACGCATCCGTCGCACACGATTGCCTTTGTTGCACTTGTCATGCAAGTGCGTCCTAGCTCGCTCTCTTCTCTCTCGCTGTCCTTGCATCTGCGGAGCGCATTTTTCTCTGCGCCATCACCGCCTTCCCCTTCAACCTCTCTCTCTCTCTCTGACACACACCGTCCTCCTCTCTTTCTTTTCACATTTGTGCTCAAGACCACCAGCTGTGTGCACCGCTCCTCACACCATCTCTCTCCAAAAACCAAACACACCGTCCACCTTAGTCACACTCGCACCTTTCAGATCCCCATCCGACTTGCCGGTATCCCGTGGCTGACACGTCTGTTACAGTGTGCATACAATGTCCATCTGCACCGCCAACAGCTACGCAGACTTCGTCTCCGACTGTGCCGACGTCGCGTGCGCTAGTTGGCTCTTCATGGAGCGGCTGATTACAGACCTCTCTGTTGGCGCTGGCCTCAACGAAAGCTGGCACGCACTCTTCTCACCGACGTTCGCGACAGGCGACGCCTCCGCCTCTGTGTTCTCGTGCGGCGCAGCGGATCTTACCCCGTGGATTGTGTCCCAGGCGGCGCAGCGCGAGGGTGCTTCTCTGACCCTTGAGGCGGTGCAGCTTCTTCCGATGACGCCTTACACTGTCAACCCCGTCCCCGCAGCATCCTCCTCGAGCGCCACACCACGCCATCAGTGGCGGCTGATTACGCTGGTGGCTCTTGCCATCGCGAGCTTCGTGGCGATGTGCGCTGATGCTGTGCTGTTGTACTTGCTGTTGCCCAAGCACCGCCGCCTGCAGCAGCAGGCACGCGAGGCCGCTCACAATGAGCCGGAGCATGCACCAGCGTGACGCTGGTGCTTTTTTTTTTTTTTTTCGAGGGGCCTGGGGCCGCTCTTCTCCTCCGTCCCTCGTGCCTCCGTCAGGAAGGCAACCTCTTCTTTCTTTCTCTCTTTCTCTCCAGCTGTGTCTCTGCTTCCCTTTCTTTCCACACCACATCACCACTTCCTTTGAGCGTCAGACTCCGCTGCCGTGACGAATTACCCCCCCCCCCCTTTTTTTTGTTTGTTTCTCCCGACATCACATCTCTCGTGCGCGTAGCTGAGGAGCATTTTTTTTTTATTTTTATTGTGTGTGTGTGTGCTGTTTCTGCCTTGTACTTGCCAGCCACGGCGACGTGTTGTCCTCCACTGCTGTCTCCTTTCCTGTCCCTCTCAGCGCATCCCTTCTCTTCCTGCGTTTGTGAGTGTGTCCGTGCTCTCTCTCTCTCCTTCGAGGTGTGACTCGACACTTCCGCCTTTTCGTGCCCTCCTTCAGCATCGACCCTTCACGGAGCTCTTCTACCACCCCCTCGTATCTTTCCCTCCTCCCTCCCCCTTGATGGTGCGAGACCTTGCACCGTTTGCATCTGTTCTTCCCTCCACCATACCTCTGCTCCCCACCTCTCCTTGAACATGCGAGGAGGACAGGAGCTGTGCAGGGTGTCTCGCTGCCGGGTGTGGGCGGAAATGGAAACGTAACAGTGGTGGTGATGAAGGGAGGGCGGGAGGAAGGGAGGGAGGCGAGAGGCGAGTATGAACTGCGTGATGGAGAGAACGGACGCGTCGCAGTTGCAGACAGTCAAACGTGAAAGTGGGTACGTGTGAGCTTCTTAGCTCCTCGTGACACGGATGGACATGAACGAAGGTTCGAGATTCTCAAGCATCTGCCTGAGCCGGTGAAGGCTGAGGGGAAGAGAGATCGACTGTCAAGAAAAAAGAAAAAAAAAATGGAGTGATGTGTTTTCATGCGTCCTCTCTCCGGACTGTCTCCGTAGCTCTGTTGTCCCTCACGCCTCTCGGCATGCCCCCTGCCTCCTTCTCAGTGCGATGTGCGCACACCTTTACTCTCCCTCTCACGCACACACACACATGCATCTTCCACCTCACTCTGTCTCTCTGTGTACCTCACTCTCTTTCTCTCTCTCTCTCGCACATCATCTGTGCTCCACCACGCTGACTGATATGTGTTTTGCCTTTGGCCGTGGTGACGTGTTGTGATACTGAATCCCCACGTACCCTTGTCCTCCGCCGCCCTACACACTGTCAACACGCAGGTGTTTCCATTGCACACGAACACGCAACACACACACACACACACACACACACAGACACGCCGTAAAGTGCTTGTTCTTTCTCTTGCCACTTTTTTTTTCTCCGGCGCACTCGCTGCTCTCTCTCTCTCTCTCCTCTGCCTCTGCATGACTGGGTGATACGCCACAGAGAGTTCGAGTTTGCGTGTCTCACCTGAAACGTGTGTGCGAGTGAGTGTACGCACGTGCGCTCCTCTACCCCAAAGTGTGTGCTGAATAGGTGACTCTTTTTTTTTTTTTTTTCTCTTCTTCCGTTTCCTTGAGAGCGTGTTGTGCACACAGGGGAGCTCGGCGACGTCCGAACGCTCATCTCGCTCTTCTCCCCTCTCCTTCTTGCCTCTCAAAACGTGTGTACGGCCGCCGTCCCGATCCGCGTCCCCCTCTTTCTCTCCTCGCTGGCTAACTCCCCTTCGCTCAGCTCTTTGGGAGGGGGGAGGAAACGATTGAGACCCACGCTGGTGGGCACACACAGAGACACGCACGGACGCGCGTGCCTGGTCAAGAAACACCCTGAGAGTGTAGTGGTACGTCTGTGGTGCCCTCTTTTTTTTTTTTTTCTTTTTTTCGATCGAGGCTCCCTCGAGCATCTACACCGCATCACCATCCCGTTATCGTCCTACTCCACTCCAACGCTTCTCCCCATTGCTGCACCTCTGCCTGCAAGGATCTCCCACGCACATCACGGCCTTCCAGCCTCCCCCTCTGTTTCTCCTCCTTTGTCTCTGCTGTCCTTCATCTCCGGTCCCGCACCGCCCACTCCGACCACGGGCGGCGTGCAAGCAATGGCTCCCGTCCCCAGCGCCAAAGACCGCGACGTGGCTGGTCCGTCACACGCCGCAGCGTCGGAGAGCTCAAGAAACACTCACAGCTCACATGTGAAGGACACGCCTCTGCCGTGGGATCAGCTATCCATTCTCTGCGTTGTCCTGCTGACGGAGAGCATCTGCTCCACGGTGCTCATCCCGTTCGTGCCGTCCTTCATCGCCCACATTCGTGGCTGGGCCGTGGAGAGCTCCGGCTACGCCTCTGGGTTCCCGGTAGGTCTCTTCATGCTGGGCCAGGTCCTCAGCGGCAAGATGTGGGGCACGTTTAGCGACAAGCTCGGCCGCAAGCTCTCCATCACCGTCGGCGTCCTTGGCTGCGCCATCTGCATGTTCTTCTTTGGACTGAGCGGGAGTCTGTGGGTCATGTGCTTCTGGCGCTTCATGCACGGCATGTCCGCAGGCTGCTCCATCGTGGCAAAGACGATGATCAACGACTTGACGGATACGACGAACCGGGCGAAGGGGCTCGCGCTCGTCAGCCTCACCTGGGGTGTCGGCACGCTCTTCGGCCCCGCCGTGGGCGGCTACCTCTACGACCCCGCACACAGCACCACCCTGGCCTTCCTGCACGTCTCTCCGACGAGCTTCCTAGGCGAGCACCCCGCCTTTCTTCCGAGCGCCGTGGTGGCGATGTACAACTTGTTCGCCGTGGTCGTCAGCGTTGTCTTTTTGCGTGAGAGCAACAAGGATGCACAGCCGCTGCGTGATGTCCTTCCACCATCGCTCGTCAAGATCCTGCAGCCGGTGCTTCGTTTTCTGCAACCGCGGCTGCCGTGTGACGACAAGGTAGCCGGCGAGGTGACGGTGACGTCGGCGGACGAGCACGTCGGCTCCGGCGACCACCCCACCGCGCTGAAGCCATCGGGTGCGCCAGCGACGCAGACCGCCGCGGTGTCACCAGCGGCGGCGGCGCCGCACAAGTCGTTTGGTTTCAAGCAGGCCTTCACCGATCCGCTGCTGCGGCGCGTCTGCGTGATCTCGATGCTCATCTCCTCCTCCGACATGACGTTCGCGCAGATCTTCCCGCTGTGGCTCGCCGCCGACACATCGCGTGGTGGCCTCTCTCTCACACCGTCTCTGATGGCGAACCTGGTCCTGGTGAACAGCATCCCTGCGGTGCTGGCGAACGTCGTCTTCGCCAAGGTGATCGAGCTCTCGGGCGGGCCCATCCGACTGTGGATCGTCTCCCAGCTGCTCTACGGCCTCTCCACTGCGGTGATGCCGATCGCCACGTCGCTGGGGCCGACCGGGAGCTTCTGGTACACGATGGTGATCGGCATGCTGCGGAAGGTCGTGGAGTGCTGGAGCTTCGGCCTCATGATGGTGCTCGTGTCGCTCACGGCCCCGAAGGGAAAGGTCGGGATCATGTTCGGCATCCAACAGTCAACGGCGTGCATGGTGCGCTGCGTCGTGCCGTTCATCTTCGCGCCGCTCTTCGCGTGGTCGATCGCCAACCCGCACACGTTCCCATTCAATCACTACCTTGTCTTTCTCCTTTGTGTCGTCCCGCTTGTCATCGGCGCCTACATGGCCACGAAGGTGTACGTCCCCACTGATGACGACGCTGAGGAGGAGGCGGACCAGTCGGACCCAGGGGCCACGGACGATGGCGAGCGGCAGTCGAGGCTGAACTCTGCACGAGGGTCGGTGCGATCGCGCTACAGTTTCTTCGGCGCCGTCAACAGCGACCACCGCGAGCGTGAGTCTCTCCTGCGGAACTCCTTCGCTGATCTGGCCAACTCCTTCGCGACGAACATCACCCCTGGTGTGATGCAGAACACAATCCTCGCCGTTCCAGTTGGCGCACCGCTCGCACTGGGGGATGAAAACGGCATCGGTGCACCAGGGCCGCGGCGCAGCGAGAGCGGCGACTCCCGCGACAACTCCAGTCAAGAGGGCGACGACGTCGACGAGGACGACGAGTACACGTCGATCTCGAACGAGATGGTCGATGTGACGGCCACGTTCGCCGAAAACCAGCAAGGGCGGGAGGACGTGCGCATTGCACAGCGTAGCACACTTCTCGAAGACGAGGAGCTGCCCACGTGATGACGAGAACCTCTAACCCCCCCCCCCCCCCTTAGCGCCGCTGATGTTGGTGCTCCGTCATCACTTACTTTTTGTTGTTGTTGTTGTTTTTGTGCTCACTTCCCTTCTCTCGCCCTCTTCCCCCTCCCCCCACACTTCGTCTCTCACGGACACTCATCCGCTGAGGTTGCAGCGTGCGTGAAACGGTAGCGTTTCGCGCGGAATGCGAGGCAACAATAACAAAAAAAAAAAAGAAGAAGAAGGGCCGTCACATCATCTCCGTGTTATCCGAGGCGGAACAGTGACGTCGGTGGCACCCGCTGCAGAGAACTATGTTTGCTTGTGGTGGTATCTGCATGTGAGTGTGTGTATGTGTGCGTTTTGGTTTGTGTGTGTAGCCGTCTGTGTGTACTTCAGCGTACTTCGCCACCGAGGAGGCGTTATGCAAGCGTGTCTTTTTTTTTTTTTATATGTGTTTCTCCATAGTGTTTTTTTTTTTTTCTGTGCCATGGACGACCTCTTTCTGTTGGTGAATTGGCACGCACTCGCTTGGCTGTTTTTTTTTTTTTGTTGGTGTGTCTCACCTCCCTCTCTGATTCGAGTGTGCCAATCTGCTGTGTCGCAGCTCGCTCTCTCTCTCTCTCACGTTCTCTCGTTCCGTCTCTCCCCCTCCCTCTGCTCTCTCCAGGTCAGAGTGAGCATGTACAGCACTGGGTGTCACGAGAGGTGGTGATGCCCTCCTCTCCATCTGCTTCCGTTTGCCACCACCGTCACGCATCAGGTGACCAGCTTCGACTGTGCACTCTTGGCTTGCAATGCACATTTCACACCTTAGAGCTGGAGGGTGGGGAGAGAGAAGGGAAGAGAGGGGAGGGGGGCAACACAAAGCGAATGACGGTGAGAGTCGGCGAGGGTGACGAGCTTCGCCTCACCTCGGTGGAGAGGCACACACACGCGTGACTGGTTTGTCGGCAGAGCACAACTGGTTGTGAAAAGGTGACCCTCACTTTCGCGCTCTCTTTCCCTTGCTCTCCCCCGTTCAGGTTCCACTGGCCCAGAGTGTATCCGCTCTGTGCTGGTGTTGTGGTTTCTCGTTTTCCGACCAGAGAGAACAGTACGTGGCGGCATCAGATCACCAGCTCTGCAACTCTCCACATAATCTGCTCTTCCGTCCTCGCTCTCGGTTCGCGTATGAGTAGGTTTGAATGTCAGCGACTGTGATACGCAGTTTGTACTGTTTTTTTTTTTTTTTGCGTGTGTGGGGATGTATTTTTCCTAGCCGTCATTGCCCGTCGTGAACCGCATCAACGTCTCTGCATCAGTGTCTGTGTGTATCTGTGTGAGAGTGTGTGTGTTTGTGTCTGTGTGTGATCTATGCTCTCGATGTCGTCATCGCTTTGAACACCCACTACGGTGTTCGGTGGGTCTCAACCACATTCCACGCTCAGTCGCCGCCTCCCTTCTCGCCTCTTTCTATTCCAATCCGTCGTGCGTCACACGTCGTCCGTGTGATGCGCACCACCTCCTTGTGCGCATCTCGAAGGCTCTCGGCTTTCCACGCCGGGAGACCCTCACGCCTGCTCATGCCTGCTCTCTCTCTCTTGCACGCGCACCTCCTCTCTTCTCCAACCGTGTTGTAACATCCCAGCCGAAGTGCATGTACCAGCTGCGGTCGGTGCGATGTAGGTGCAACCCTCCCTCCCCTCGCCTTCCTTGTCCGTGACTCAGCCCTCTTCCTCTCCGCTCTACCATGCGGCCGCGCTCAAAAGACGCCGCATAGAGAGACGGAGGGGGGGGGAGAGGGGGGGGGAGTTCTCGAAAAGAGAAGGGTGGTGGTGGGGAGGACGTCTCTGTGTGTGTGTGTCTCCGTGAAGGGTGTGTGTTTCGATTCTGCGCAGTGAACTGGAGACACTCAGATGAAGGGGCGACTGTGTGTCACGAGCATTCATGGTGAAGGGTGATGGAATGTCGTGCATGTGCGTGTGGTCCTCGTCGTTGTGGTTGTGGTTGTCATTCCCTCTCCCCTGTTTCGTTCCCATTGTTGCGGTGTGTGTGTGTGTGTGTGTGCTTTGCTTCTTTGATTTGCTCTCTCCCCTTTTGACGGGACGCTCTCCCTTTACCCCCTCCCCTCCATCTTCCTTTTTGTATGCCATACAGATAGACAGCGAGTTTTGCTCCTGTAACACTGTATCTCCCCTCCCCTCCCTATGCCGTGATAGTACCCCTCAGTGACACACGAATTGCGGCAAGAATGACCACCATGTCTCTCTCCCTCTTTCTCTCCACACCAGCCGTCGGCGCCTCCAGTGAAAAAAAAAAAAAGGGGAAACATGAAAGAGAGAACACCAAAACACGCTCTGGGGGGGGCACCACGGCTCTTCTACCATCACCGTCCGTTCCTCCCCATTTGTCTCTTTCTCTCTCTCTTTCCACGAGAGCCTTTCCTTCCACCCCACTCGCTGCAGCCGGAGTTTTGATGAGAGGCTCGACACACGGCGGCGGTGGGGCGGCCCTCGAGGGCCGCGGTGTCCTCTAAGTGTGCGGGCGAGCCACGACCAGCTACCCTAGTGGAGGACAAGTGACTTGATGCATCATCAACTCCCCCTCTCTCCTCTTTCCTCCCCCGTCCCTCACCGAACTCGCTGTTGCTGCGTCGCTTGCCAGCCTCTGCTGTTGCTGGCGCTGTCGCCACTGACATCAAAAAAAAAAAAAAAAAAGAAGCACCAGACTTGTCTGTGCAGCATCGTGAGCTGCGGCACACCTTTCCCCTTCACCGCCGTCGTTTCTCTTGGCTCACACACTCTCCCTCTCTCTCGCTCCTTCGCTGCCCTTTACACCTTCGGCGGTGTGTCTCCCCGCCACCTGCGTAGTACACCGGTGCGTTACGATCGAGCTTCCCCCTCAACCCGCTCCACCACAAAACACCCCCCTCATCGTGCGTGAAGCCCCACTTTTCGATTCCACTCGGTGGACTGTGTCGCTGCCTTCTTTGCTTTCGTGTGGCGTTCTGTCGTTGTTGTTGTTGTAATACTGGGGCACAAGGTCATGCGCGGCGGTCGCACGCCAGCCGCCGTGGTGCGGGCGGCGGAGACGGTGACGCCGATGACGTCGACAGCGGCGGACGCGGCGAGTTACATGGACCGCCACCTCGGTGACAAAGTGTGTGTGAGTCTCGAGAGATGCCTTCAGGAGAAACCAAGCGACCCCATCCGGCTGGTCGCCCAATCCCTGCGCGAGCTCTGTGCGGCGGACGCGGCCCGCAAAGTGACCCACACGCCGACACAAGCAGCGGCGCAGCGGCAGCCCCAGTCGGTGGCCCCGGCGTCGGTGCGTCTCGGGTCCGGCGTCAAGTACGAGCTCCATCCGCTCGCACACGACTTCCGCCGCGCCACACGGAACGCAGCGGCCACCGCCGCCGGCCCAGCGCCGTTGTCTGTGTTTCCTGCCGTGGCGTATGGAGAGGCGCTCTCCACCTACGAAGTCGCCGCCAGTCTTAGACAGCTGTGCCAGCTGGACCCGGCGGCGCCGCTCGTGCTCCTCGTGGAGAGCCCCGCTCCTAGTGCGGCGGTGTTCTTCTACGAGGGTGTCCCCTACACCTGTGCAAAGCCGACACAGCGCGGGTCTGCTCCGTCGCCGCCGCCGTCGCTCAGGGCATTGCAGGAGGCGCTGGGGGCCGACAAGGTGGGCGACGTTGCCGCGTCGATCCACGCCGCGGTGGCCGAGGCTGCCACGGCGGTGGTGCGAGTCGTGTTTCTGCCCTCCATCCAGTCCAGCTACCTCGACGCCTTCGACGCCATCGATGGCGCGCTGAAGGCGACACGGCAGGCAACGGCGACGGCGTCCCCGCTCGCCAGCCCCACCCGCGCTCCCTCACCGGCGCTACCGTCCGTGCTGTTCGTATCCTACAGGGCCGACACGTCACCCCTCACCTACGCGCGGCTGCTGGCGAGCTACGGACCACACTACGAAGCTGCCCAGCGCTCCTCTCTCCAGGCCTTTCGCGCGGCGCAGCTGGAGCGCAAGCGGACCTACACCTTCGCCTACGCGATGGAGTACTGGGCGAAGGTGCAGCGGATGCGCCACTCTTCGGCTGGCGCGTCGCGGACGCTGAGCTCTCCGGCGAAGTCGGCCTCGTCCGTCCGCGCAGACGACGCATCCACCGGAGTCGCCGCCGCCACTCCGCCATCCGAGGCCGCCACGCCGAGCGCAGCAGCGAGCAGAGCGGGTGCGTCTGCTGGGGACGGCAAGCGCGGGGCTGCGCGGCCGGCAAAGCGGGGTGTCTTGGCCTACGAGGCAGCCCATCAGATCGAGGACGATGTGTTTCTCGTCGTGGTGCGGCGCCTCGAGCATGCGGCGGCGACGCTGATTCAGTCCGTCTTTCGCGGGCATCGGGCACGGTGCGGCTACGCAGAGGCATGCGCCGCCGCCGCCGCCGCCACCACCGACACCGCCTCGGATCGCCCCCATCGAGACGCTCGTGATGTGCTGCCGCTGCGGGGTGGAGTGCGGGGTCCGCTGACAGGACAGCACACCGCCAGCCAGGCGCCCCTCCCACCCCTGCTGCACGCATGCCTGGAGCGTCTCGTGCGAGAGGGTGACACGTTCGGCTCCCTGTGGGGCAACTATGTCGGCTCCCCTGTACCGGAGAGCCGTCGCTGCTGGATCTACCGCCCCGTCCAGCGCCACGAATCCAGCGCTGCCGGTGACGTGGAGCTCGCAAACGCGACGGCGGCGGCCGCCCCTGCTGGTGTCGTGGTGCGGGAGGGATGGGTGCAGGAGGAGCTGCTGCTGCCACCCTGGAGGGCGACGCAGCCGCGCCGGCACCTGGACCTCTACCAGCGGCTGCTGGAGTACCTGACCATGGCGCAGTGCGACGTGCTGCACGACAGCGTGCAGCTGCTCACAGACAGCCCCGGTCTCTCGGTGCTGCAGCGACGCGCCTACGATGGCCTCAAGTCGGTGTGTCTGAGCCTCTTCCATGTCGCCTACTGCGAGCTGCGGCAGCGGTACGGGCGTGCGCTGCCCCTGTCGTTCTCGGCGTACATGCGTCAGTCCCACGCCGCTGTTCTGGGCTGGCTCAGCGCCCCCCACGAGTGCTCGCTCCTTGTCCACGCAGCGCTGGACCTATCGGGTACCACAGCGTCCGAGTCACCACAGCAGGACGCGCCGCCCCCCACACTGGCGGAGCGTGCCGCCGCGCGCGTCGTTCAGAGCAAGCTCGCCACCCACGAAGCCCTCTTGGTGGCACCGCACGTGCTGTCGCTCAATGGCGGTCCGGCGCCAACCACCACGTCGGCGTCGCCGAAACTGGTGGTCCTTGCTCCGCAAGTCTACCTCGCGTCACAGCCGCTGCTGCCGCGCGAGGACTGGATTCAGGCGGTGACCGCGGTGGTGTCGCTCCCCGGCGAGCACGGGAACGACGTCCCGCCGCCCGCGGTGGAGTGGCTCACGACCGTTCCATTCCCGCTCTGCTGCATTGACGGGGCGCCGGTGGCAGCGGTGCCGCGTTCCGATGCGCAGAAAGTCCCCGGTACTCCTCCGTACGACGCCTTCGTCCCGCGTCTGCAAGGTCCGCCTCGACACACCGTCGGCACCATGTCCAAGAGTGCCACTGCGACCGAGTCGACGGCCGGCGACACAGCACGGCCCTCGCCGTTGCCGCCGGCAGACGTCTCCGCCGTAACGCAGACGTGGATGCACGGAAGCCTCGCCAGCGCCGCTGACAACGGCCTGGCCCACCACATCCGCGGCGGCCTCTCGAGTCCCGCCGGTGTCGTGTACTACCGAGCGCGCGCGCGCCACGCCGGCAGCGGCAGCGGCAGCGGTGAGCCGGACTTCACCAACATCTCGACAACTGCAGTGTTGGCACGGGATGTGCTTCGCCTCCCACGCCGCGACGGCCACACCGACTCGTACGAGCGCACCGCGTGCGATGGCAGCATTCCCCCCTCAGAGCAGAGCGGCAGCTTCTCTGCAGCTGCGACGCCGCGGCGTCGCTCCGCCGAGAGGGGCGAGGGCTGGGAACGTGTGATGGAGGCCGTGGCGCAGGAGAGTGCCGCGGCGGCGCGCCGCAGCTGGTCGCGCACCTCGTCCATACTCACCTCGCCAGGAACCAGCGTGGGCGTCCTTGGGTGGAGCCGCAACGCGTCGGCGCACGCGTCGCCCGCGTCGGGCCCGGTGGTTCGGCCGTTGGCGGTGCTGCCACACGTGGAGTACGAGGTGTCGAACGCGTTCGGGGACGAGGACGCGACGCGGGTGCACACGGTGAGCGACGTCGCGGACGAGGTGCGCGCGGCGCTCGCCGATACGTCCTTCCACCACACCCGCCTGAGCCTCCGCCTCTTCGCCGGGGCGGCGAGCCTCGAACGGCTGGACACCTTCCTCGACAGCATCGCGGCAGTTCTGCAGCAGGAGGCGCACTCGCCGTCGTTGGTGCTCGCGGTGGACGCCCCGTCGCAGGGCTTCTACGCGCTCGCCGCTGCGCTCCTCGCCTTCCGGCTGCACGACACACGCGACGTCGCCGCGTGGGCAGGCGGCAAGGGAGGGGCGGGGCTTCTCGCCCGCACACCAGCGCGACGCGGCGGCGCGAAGGACGGCGCGCCGATGCCGTTCCTCTCCGGTTTTCATGAGGTCCTCGAGACGGCGCTCCCCACACCCAACAGCTCGCGTGCGCCGGTTCAGACGACAGCGGTGCAGATGGCGGTGCAGCGCGTGTCGCAGCTGATGGGCACGGCGGCGCAGCCGGAGCTGAACCTGATGGCGCGTCTCCGTGCCGCGGTCAGGGAGGCGGAAGACTGTGCCGGCTCGCCGGCGCAGGCGATTGTTCAGGCGACACAACTGGCCGAGCAGTACGCGCTGCTGGTGCTGTTGGACTACTATCTGTGGTCGTCTGTCTCGAGCTTCACCCCCAGCGGTGCGTCGCTGAGCAGCCGGGGTGTTGCGGTGCGGATGACGAACAACTGTGCCTTCGCCGCCTTTGTGAGCGGCGTTCCTGCCGCGCTCGAGTGGATCGCGCGGATCGACCCGTGGGGTCCATCGCCGTCTTCACACAGCGGCGACAACGGCGGTGACGTCACCACCACCACCACCACCGCCGCCCCAGATGTGCAGCACCTTCGCTACTCCAACGCACTGCGGCGCTGGGACGACAAGCACTACGTGTGCTTCGGCGCGCTGTGAGCTGCGTGGGGAGGCACCTCATGCCACGACTTGCATTCCACCCCCTCCACCTCTCCCTCCCCGAGCCTGTGGCAGGTGAGGGGAGACGGTCGGTGCACCGGGTCCATGTAAAAAAAAAAAAAAAAAAAATACAACTCTGCACGGCTGTGGCAGATGTGACGCGATTTCCAGTACTCTGGACGTATCGCTGCGTATGCACACACCCCCCACTTCCACTTCTGCCCCGGCGATGTAAAAAAAAAAAAAAGTAGCGACTGCTCAAAACAGAGCTGATGGACAGGCTGGCACATCCAGCATTGTGTGTTATGAATGAGGGGGAGGAGAAAGGGTGACACAAGACAGCACCCAACCCTCTCTCTCCCTCTTTCCGTGTCCACATACTGCAAAAGGGCGGAGCGGAAGAGGAGGAATCGCGGAGGGGGAGTGTGACGACTGTGACGATGGCGCCTGCTGACAGAGACGCCATCGTCATTACTGGTCCACTGTCCATTTGCGTGTCTCGGCGTCTATGGGTCATCCTCACCCGGTGGTGCCAGTGGAACGACTTGAGTCTGTGAGGGAGGGAAGAGAGAAGGGCTGCGCTGCATCGACTCGACGCGTCTCAGGTGCCCCCTCCCTCTTCTCTCCCTATCGGTGGTCTTCTCTTTCTGTTCGTCTCACGTTCTCGAACTTTTGATGTCTCCTCTCCTCTTTTTTTTTTTGTTTTCATCGCGTCTGCATCACCTCTGCATGATGGCGCCACACGCGCTCGTAACGCATCTCTCGGCTTGCCGTTCTCAAGCTACATCACTTCCTCTGTATGCCCGACTGCCTCGCCGTGATCTGGGCACCATGTACGCATTCTCCCTCCGGCTGTTGTGCAGCGCGGCGCTGACGGACTCTGTGGCGACGCACAGCGCAGGGAGTCGCTACATGCACAAGCCGAGGGAGGCGGCGCGCCAGGAGCTGAGGCACCGACTGCGCGAGCGGTCTCTGCAGCGGCGGCGCAACGTCGCGAGCAAAACGGCGGAGGTCCTGCGCTCTGCCGCCGGAGTGACGAGCAGCCGCGACGTCATTGTAGCGCAACTGGCTGATCAGATCTTCTCCAAGGGTCATCGACACACGGCGTGCGCTACGAATGTGGGGTTCGTGCCGGACGGCAACCCCGCCACACCACTGGTTGCCCTCGCCGGCCGTGAACGGTGTGGCAAGACGTCGCTGTTGCGGTCGCTGTTCCGGTCCGCTCGCGAGGTGAGCCGCGCCAACCGGCACCTCCGCCGTGACGCGATGAACTTCTTCAACGTCGGCGGCGTCTTCAACGTGGCAGACCTGCCAGGGTGCGGGGGGACGTCGGTGCCGTGGTCCGCGGTCCTGCAGCACGCCGTTCTGCTGCGCAACTTCGCGCGGTGCCAGCCCAGTCTGAAGATGCTCTACTACTGCATGGATGTCCACTACAAGCATGGTCTGTACATCCAGGACATCGACCTCCTCCGCTTCCTCGCACGCGAGGTCCCCAACTTCACCATCGTGCTCACCAAGGCGGACCAGGTGAACGACCGGGCGATCGGGACAGCGCACATGGAGGATATTCGCAAGGAGCTGCTCTACAACGACATCCATCACCCCGTGCTGGTGACGAGCGCGTTTCACATGGGCGGCGTGGACGCGCTGCGGTACGACATGGTGATGAACTGCGTCCATGCGCTGCCAACCGAGCGGCTTACCTTGACGGAGGCGCAGCGGCTGTCTGCGCGCCTCTTCTCGCAGAAGGAGCTTAGCACTATTCGCCCCCTGGCCATCGCGCCGACGCAGGTGGACGACGAGGTGCGCGAGTGGAATGCGGCGGTGGCCGCGGTGGAGCGCGGCGGGGACGCCGGGGACGACGCGAGCGAAGTGGAGGAGGGAGTGGGGGAGCTCGAGGACCGCGGCGCCGTGGCGGATGCGACGGAGGAGGAGGAGCAGGAGCTGCAGTACAGCGACGAAGAGACAGCGACCTTTGCCACATCAGACGCCGGTCTTGTGGACTGCTGGGCCAACAACACCACACCATCCTCTGCGGTGTCGGACCTAACTGACGACGCGTGCACCGGCCTGCGCGCCGTCGAGGAGACCCTGCCGTCCGTCTCCTCTGCGGCTCGCGCGCCGGTCGCCTTCCGCGACGCCGCCACGCAGCTGGCGTACGAGAGGGTTGTGAAGACGCTGCGCAACCGCCCGCTCCTGCAGTACGTCGAGGCGACGAGCCCGTGGCGCAACCCACTGCGGTGGCCGCGCCATGTCATCCCGACGAAGCACCCCAAGGCGAACATCATGCGTTGTCCCGAGGCACCAGAGAATCCGTACCTGTTCCAGGCCCAGTACGTCGCGCCGCGGGCTGACATGCACTTCCGCCGCCCGAACATCGGCGCACGTCGGTCAGGGCAGAAGGGTCGCTACGAGGCGGATCGGCCCCTCGCGTTCCTGGTGAAGGAGTACACGATCCCGTACTTCCCCGACATCGTGGACACGGCGATGCAGCCGACCCCGTGGGCGTTTCTGGGGAGCCGCGACGCCTACCACGAGCGCAGCGGCGGCCGACAACTGGGCGTGCGGCTCCTCCACTACGCCACCGCCGGCACGGTGAACCCACTCTCCGATAACCCGGCGCCGCAGACGCCTGAGCTCGAGAAGGAGGTACAGGTGCTCGAGGCGAAGCGGTACGGTGCCACCATAGCGATGCTGCGGCCCCCAGAGGACGCACGTGCGCCATCACGGTCTGCCGCACTGCCTGCGACTCCGCCGTGAATCGCCACTTCGTGCGTTCCTGCACATTCTCTCACTCGTCCGTGTGCGTGCCTGTTTTCCTTTTCCATTAGTACGTGGCGACGGTCTTTCGAGACAACTCGCGTTCATGGAGCTAAATCGGGGGGACAGGGAGTACCACGTCGAGACAACACGACGAAGTGTGTGTGTTTGTGTGTGTGTGAATCTACGTGGCCACGTGCGCCTGTGTGTGTATGTGGTCGACATGCGGAGATACTCACGAGCGTCGGTGCAAAACGTCAAACGCACACACACACACACCGAGAGAGAAAGACACACCACCCTTCCGCTCCTCTCTCTCTCTCTCTTCAAACGAAACAAATGCAAAAATAAAAAAAGCGCTCTGAGTGGAGGGAGGGGGAGGGGACGTGGGCACATGCATGCGTCCTGTTGAACGATGGTTGTTGCGGTCTAGACACTGTCTCTCGTACTTTGCTTTCGCTATCTCTCTGCATCTCTGTCCCCCCCCTCCCCCCCAGTTTGCTGAACCACACAAGGAAGCAAAAAGAGTGCTTCTTGTCACTCCGGCAAATACAAAACGCACACGCACACATATTCATAGACACATAAACTCAAGCACGTGCGTGCAGACACACACACATTCACATAGACACACGGGCACTGCGCTACTACGTCGACTGTGAGAGGGTGGTCTTGGACGTGGTGACGTGAGTGCTGGAGGGTGCACTCCATCACTCCTGGTCACAGCGTGGATATGGAGCTGGGTAGACTCGTCACCTCAGAGTCCGGTGGTGGCATCTTTTACTTCATCATCGACGACGTGCACCCGGATGAGCCTCGGCAGGATGAGCTGAAGCACTACTACGTCGTCGCCGTGCCATCCTCGTCCACCTTCTCCTATCGCGAGGCGTACAGCGTACTCTGCCGCGCCGTCTGTGGACTGGACAACCGAACACGCCTGCATCGCTGGCACTCGTTGTACGAGCAAATCTTCGGTACCACACCCTACGTCCAATTTGTGGACGCGGTGCGCGGTAGTCTCCTGTTGGACCTGGACGTTGACGTAGCGCACACCGCCACCACCACCGCTAACGCTGCTGCTGCTGCTGCTGCTACGGCGGCGGCGGACAGTGGCTCACCGGTGCCGGTGAGTGTGGCTGCTGTGCCGTCCGTCGCGCTCTTCTCCAATGAGACGGCGGCGCGGCTTGCTCTGCGTCAGCTATTGCGCAGCCGCCTGGGGCGACCCGTTGCGCAGAACGGAGCTCACGTCGGCGCACAGGACGCCGCGGACTCCGCCGCACAGCAGGGCTGCTGTACCCCCACTGAGGCGCGTCAGCCCTCCCCCCGCGGTCAAAAAGTGGCTGATGTCCAGCAACCACCACAGCCACTTCCGCTGCCAGTGCGCACCACAGCGAACGGCGTCATTCGCCACGGCCGCGGCGGTGGTGACACCGCTCGCGACGCAGACGCCAACCGCGTCAAGTCGGAGAAGAGGTTGGGAGACCTGGTCGACTTGGCCGCCCGATGGCGGCTGGGAGATGCGCCGCCGCCGCCGCCGCCGCCGAGCACCGCGACACTCGCGGTGCAGGAACTGCAGCGGCAGCTGCACTTTGAACGAGAGCGTCGCATGGACGCCGAACAGCACCATCACCTTCTTTCGCGGCTGCTAGCGGAGAGGTCAAACGGGGATGGGGTCGAACGGGCCGCTGTTGTTGGCGGTGCGCCACCTCCGGCCGCTCCTCCGCCTCCAAGCGCGGCGACTGGTGGGCTCGGCGAATTGCGGCAGCAACTGCAGGAGCTGCAGCAAGAGCTGGCCGACGAGCGTAGGCGTCACGCGCGACAGCGCGACGAGCTCCTGCGCGACTCGGAGCAACTGAAGAAGCAACTGACGCTGCAGGGGCGTGAGCAGAGCACACGGCTGGAGCAGTTTCTGAAGGACAATGCCGACGCCGCTGCTCGCACAGAGGAGGCGCTCCGCAAGCGTGAGGAGGAGGTGCGTTCGGTCTACCACCGAGCTCTGCAGGAGAGGGACGTGCGCATCGCTCAGCTGTCGCAGGAGGTGATGCAGCACACCCACGAGTCACGCCACCTCGCACTGGCCCGAAGCGACGAGGAGCGGCTCTACCTTCAGCGGACCGCCCACCTCGAGGAGGTTGCGGCGCAGCTGCGTGACTGGAACGCGTCCCTACAGCGGCAGCTCTCGGATAGCGCCGCAGAGACGCGCCAACTACGTCAGCGGCTAGCAACAGTGGAGACGCGTGCGGTGAGCGACTGGAGAGGGCCCACCGCGTGCGGTGAAGCCCCGCACACTCAGGCGGCGCAACTGGCGATGCAGCTCTATCACACCCAACAACAGCTGCGGGACTGCCAGGCAGAGCTTCGGACCAAGTCAGAGGAGCTCCTGCGCGCCGCTCAGCTAATCGACGCCTTGAAGGAGGGGCTACGCCGTGTCCAGATCGATCTGAGCTTGCCGTCCCCTGACGCTGACGCTGACGCCGATGGTTCCGGTGCGGCAGAGGCAACGATGCTAGGTCGCTTCTCCTATCAGCCGCCCGCATTGTCTATGCAGTCGGTACCATAGAAACTCGTGAACAGAGCGAGAGAGAGAGTCTGTGTGTATGTGTGTGTCTTTGTAGTTGTATGTGCGGTGGTGCCTGCACGTTACTCTCTCTCTCCTCTCTTCTCTTCTCCCCGCCGCTCAATGTCTCTGTCTGCCTCTCTCTCTCTTCCTCGTGTGCACCCCTCTGTCGGCGCCGCTCTTCAGCGGTAGTGGCGGTGGATATTTGTGCAAGAGGGGGACAAGGAGGTACACTATAGATGCACTCATCACTGAGAGGATGCGCAGGAGGAACGAGCTAGAAGGCGGAGGGGGGGGAGGGGGGACGGTGCAGGTGGGCAGTCTAGCGGGTCAGGCGTGGGGGGAGATGCTCAGAGTGCTCCTTGGGTGCCTCCACGTGTGATTGCTTTCCGTTGCACACACACACGTCCACACACACACATCAGCGCCCCCCCCCCCCTGTGCAATGTTCCCGCTCCCTCTCCCTCTCCTCCCTTCTCCCCTCCTCGAGATACCTTCCTCCGTGTCTGATCTTTTCTTTTTTTTTTTTCTTCTCCACGCACGCGCGCAAACGACTGCCGCGTCGTGCGGCCTGCTCATCGGACTCGTCTCTCCGTTTTCCATAAACGGGTTTCGTGAAAAAAAAAAAAAAAAACATGCACATTACAACGTCACGTTCTCACAGCTGTGCAGAACAATCGAACATGGTGTAACGTCTGCTCGTCTCGCTGTGTGCCCTGTAGCCTCTTTCCCCTCTCTATCTCTCTCTCTCTACCTCCCTTCCTTCCTCTGCGTCCTAACTGCCTCCTGCGATGGCATCTGTGCATCGTCACCCACGTGCGGACGCATCCCCGCTCTCGAATCTCAGCATACACCTTCTATTCGCAACATCTTCCCCCCCCTTTTTTTTCTTTTTTTTTCGTGCCTTCCTCCACGTGAACGCTGCCATCTTTGCTTCTCATTTTTTTTTCTTTTTTTTTCTTCTTTTTCCGCCTTCTTCGTCTCGCCGCCTCTGCCCTCCAGAGCTAGGACGCTCATTTTTGAAAGAAAACGAACTCAAATACAGACATACACATACTCACACACACGCGCACACACACACACACATCTGAAGGAACAGTAAAGGCATCGCACTGATTCTCTCCCTGCTGTGCTTCTGCCTCTTCCCGATACACAAGATCCGTCGACTCTTTTTTTTTTTTTTTTCTTTGCTGCCGTCACCATGCCCGGTGAGAGCTACTCGGACGAGCGGCTCGACAGCACGCTGGCGGAGCTGGCCCCCATTTTCCGCGCCGAATTCAATGCTCCGAGCACGGGAGATGTGGAGTGGCTGCTCTTCACCTTCTCCCCTGGCCGCGTGAACTTGATCGGTGAGCATGTGGACTACATGGAGGGGTGGACCTGCCCAGCCGCCGTGCTGGAGGGGACCCACATACTTGTCGGTCGTGTGAAGCACTTGACGACGGAGGCGAAGCCCAAGCTCCGCTTCTACGCGACCTACGCGAAGGAGCACTTTGACATGGACAGCCTTGGCGGTGGCAAGCACAACAAGGCGTGGACGACGTTTGTGCGTGGCGCCGTATCGCTGCGGCTGAACACTCTCGGTGTCGCCATCGACGACCCGTCCCTCCGCGGGGTGTGCATGGTGGTGCATGGCACGCTTCCGATGGGGGCAGGCATGAGTGCGTCGGCGGCCTTCGGTGTTGCCCTGATCCACGCCATCAACGCCGTGGTGACGAAGAGGTACGTGGGGTGCCCGGTCGCGAGCGGCCGCCGCTACGCCGTCCTGCCGGCGATGCCGAAGCAGGAGCTGGTGGAGCTGGCCAAGGAGGCGCGTCGCATCGAGACGGAGTATTGCGGCGTCAACGTGGGCATCATGGACCAGTTCATCTCCGCCCTTGGCGAGGCGGACAAGTTCATGTTCCTGGACTGCAAGAACATGTCCTTCGAGACGATCGACATGACGCCGCTCCTCGGCGATGGCGAGTACTCGTGGATGCTGATCGACTCGATGATCAAGCATGACCTGCTTGGCGGCACCGCGGACGTTTACAACGCCGTCCGCAGCGATCAAGAAAACGCGCAGAAGAAGGTCGGCGAGCGCCGCTACCCCGGCAAGCCGTACTCCTTCTCCATGATGGTGCGTGACCCGCAGGCGTACAACTTCGACGGCGACGCGGAGAAGTTCATGGCCGAGTTCAAGCCCCACATGGCCGCTGGCGAGTACGAGCGCGGCACGTACCAGATCATGGAGCAGCTCCGCACGCTCGAGTTCCGCAAGGTGAACGACACCTCGCTCCCCATGTCGCGGGCGGAACGCGTCAAGAAGGCGGGTGAGATCCTCAACGCGGGTCACGTTGGGATGCGCGACTTGATGAAGATCACCACCCCCGAGCTGGACTACGTGCAGGAACTGATCAACGAGGACAAGGATGTTGCTGGCGGCCGCATGATGGGTGGTGGCTTTGGTGGCTGCATCATCCTGCTGTTGCGGAGCAGCGCGGAGGACCGCGTCCTGACCAACGTCCGCGAGAAGTTCAAGGCGCGGTTCGGTGTCGAGAACACGTGCTACAAGGTGAAGCGGGCCGGCTGCGGAGGCTTTGTCGTGTCCTTGGAGGGAGGCGCAGACAGCAAGCTTTAGCTCACGGTGCACATCTGCCACGACTGCGCAACGTTGCTCATGTCCATCCTGTACCCCTGTACCCCTGTCTCTCCCCTTCCCTCCTTCCCCATTTTCTCCTTTCTGTTTTTTTTGCTTTTTTTTTTGATTTGTTTCTTCTCGTTGTCGTCTCTCTCGGAAAACGCTGTCTTCTCTCTCGCCCCCCCCCCTTGTGTACTTCTTTTTTTGTTGTTCTTCTTCTGTTTTCCCGTCTTCCTGTGTTTGAGTGCCTCCTCGTACATTGTCTAGCCTGGCTGACAAACCACCGTGCAGGAGAGCTTCCTTCAAAAAAAAAAAAAAAAATGCAAGACTACGTGGTTTGTGGAGTGTCATCGAAGGGACCATCACAGATGTGTACTGCATCTCTGGTAGCGATTCCCGATTCACTTGTTTTGCTCACTCCTTCTCTCTTTCTTTTTTTTCGATTCCCGTGTTCGAACGCGGATGTTCAGCCATTTTCATTTCTTCTGGTAGCGTTTCATCAAAAGTGAGTAGCAGGAAGAGGAGGAGGTGGGCGGGTAAGTGCACAGTTCTCCAACACTGTCACACACACACACACATACACACACGGTGTGTGCTCGTGCATGTCGTGGTAAAGTCACTGTCCCCCCGCCCGCCTCTCCTACCCGTTCCGCCTTTCCAAAGCAGCGTGTAAAGGCGCGCACGCGTTTCTGGCCTCGCATCCGCACACAAGAGCACCGACGCAGGCATCACACACACGCGCACACACATGCAAACACACTTACTCCGCATGGGAGCATCACGTGTGTTGGTGTCGCTGCGGCTTTGCCTTCGTGCATCTTTTTCTTTTGTCCGGTTGTCGCGGTATCATTCCCTTGTGTTCTTCAGTGGTTGTGTTCCTCGGCACCCCGCTGCTGTTGTCGAGCGCGTCAATTTGCCGCACCGCAAGAGTAAGGAGAAGGACCTTTCAAGTAGGACAGCATCTGCGGCGCAACAAACACGTGGGTGGAATGCCGTTTCATCTGGGCATCTGCTCATGGGAAATTCTGCACTTGCTCGAGTGTGTCTCGACGTGAGACGAGTGTGTGTGTGTGAGAGGGAGAGATGAGTGCAGAGTTACTGATTGACATTGAGCGCTTGTCCTCTGCACTCCCTTTTGCCTCACCGTGGAGTATCTGGCTCCAATGTAGTCTTGTGTTTGTTCAGCCCCCTCCCCACGACACAAACACACACACACAGGCACACTTGTTCATCAATCATCCGGTTTCTCTTCCCTTTTCTTTCTTCTCACGCGCATCCGTTCTGAAGCGTCCGGCGCCCCGTCGTCTTTTTTTTTTTTTTTTTGTGCATCTCCTCCTCTTCAATACACCACCACGTCAACCCGCCTCTGCCCCCAACCTCGACCGCTTGATGCAAGAAGCAACACTGGCGCATCCGTTTCTCACCGTCCACCTCCCTGCGCCATCGAAGTGACGAGCACGGCATCCGCACAGGAGCGTGCCGGCCCCTACGAGTGTGGCGCCTCTTTTTGTGTGTGTGTGCAGTCTTGTCAATCCGGCTTTTTGATGCGCCGCGAACCCGTGATGATGTCCCGGCCTCGAAATCGACAAAGAAGCACCACGCTCGTATTACTCCCGCCCTTTAACCCCCTCCCCCCACCCTCTCTCTCTATGACGTATATGTCTCTCTGCGGTCATGCCTCACCGAGCACAGAAGAACACACCACCACGGGTATGCACACCTCTGCACTTCCACTCTCCCTCTCTCGCTCTCTTGCCAACCCTCTCTCTTTCTTCCTCCTTCCCCTCCACCCCGCCGGCACCGCGCCAGCTCGGCTGGGCTCACTCCCCTGCATCAACCTCTTCTCCCCCCCCCCTCCCCTCTTCCTCTCCTCTTGCCTACGCACGCTGCGGCGGCCTGTGTGTGTCGTGGGCTGCTTTTCCAGCGGCGCGACGCGCGCGTTCTCTCCTACCCATTCTCTGCTCTCTGTCTTTCACCTTGACAGCTTTCGTACTCCTCCCGCCCCCCCCCCCCCCCCGGACGGCTACGTTGTGGCGGTACTTCAACTGTGGCATTGTTGAGGTGTGGAAAGGAGAGGAGGAGGATTCGCTAGTGGTACCACCACCACACATGCACGTGCAGACAGACACCCACAAACACACACAAACACAAACACAGGCGTAGAGGCGAAAGCGCTATCGAGCTTTGGAAAAGAAAGGTGTATCTAGACCTTTTTTTTTTTGTCTTCCACTCACTTTTTTTTTTCTGTTGCTGGCGTCGTTGTGCATTTTACCACAGTGTGCGTTGTCTCCTACTCTTCTTTAGCCTCCACTGCTGCGTCCTTCTCACGGCGTGTCTTGTCATCCAGGCGCACAGCATCAGGCACACTAGGTCTCACTTGTGCATGCACGTTTGCTCCTATCGCATGAAACGCGGCCTCACCACGTGCACACTCGCGTAGAACCACAACGAGTGCATCTTTTTTTTTTTTTTTTTGGCGGTGGCCCGACGCGCAGCTCGATAAGCAGTGCCACGCTCTTCTCCCTCCTCCCCCTTTTCCTCCCCAGCCTCCCTTCCCCGCACTCTCCGAGTGAACCACGACGCCTAAACGTGTCTGCGCAGCCCCCCACTGGAAGTGATTGTTACTTTGTTGTTGTTGTTGTTGTTGCATTCGTACTACTTTTAGTCAGAGGTACCTTCTCGCGTCGCTGCGATGAAAAGCCAGCCTCGCGAGACGGCGTGGCATGTGGCTCGTATGTGCGCGCTTTGGGGCGCCGTAGCCGGCAGCTACAACGTCATGCATATTTGCATCCCACTCATGACGCGCGACGCTGACAAGCAGAACGCGCCGCAGTGGCTGGGGTGGTTTATGAGCATCAACGCTGTGGCGGGTACGGCTTTCAGTGTGCTGGGGGGCTTCTTCTCCGACTACATGGGTCGCATGGCTATCATGAGACCGTGGGCTGTGTTTTACTTCGTGTGCGTCGTCCTGGTACTCGTGGCGGATGCTCTGCAGAGTCTCCCTCTCGTGCTGGTGGCACGAACAGCCACCATCTCAGTCCCCACAACTCTCTTGCTCGCGTACTTCTCCGATTTCCTGCGCGGCGCCGCGCTGGTGGAGTCGTACGGGTACCTCAGCGGCAGCTTCGGCGTGTGCAACTTCATCTTCACCATTTTGTGCGGAGTGGTGAACAGGCTCTTTTCGCGGATGGCGTCGCTGAGCTTGGCCGTTGGCCTAGCAGCCGTGGCGCTCTCCCTCACACTCTTCTCGCCGCCGCCGCGTACGGTGCAGGCCGTGATGGACGAACGAGCCGCCGAGAAGGGAGACCGGTGGAGGAAGAACAGCGCCAGCGGGGAGGAGCTTGTCCGCTCTCTGCGCGTCATCGCCGCTGACCGCTACCTCCTGCTCATCTGCATCGCGTGCTCCGCCGTGCGGCTGGCCAACATGAACGACCACCTCATGCTGGTGTACTTCATCGCCTACCGCACCAACGCCGACCTCTCCTCCGTGAGCTATGTGTTGGGGGTCATGGCCCTCACCATGTCGACCAGCCAGCTCGTCCTCCTGCCGATGTCTCTGCGGTGGAACTGTGTCTTCCCCGTGCTACTCTTCGCCTTGTTGAGTATGTCGGCGTGTGTGATGGGGTTTTCTTTGTGTTTCGAGCTGTCGCACTTCTACATCGCCGCCTTTCTACTGGGCCTTAGCCTCCTGGCGCCGTCCGTCTTCAACGCGCGCATCTCTGCCCTCACCTCCCACACGGGCACGTCCGGCTTCACACTCGGCGTGGTCAGCACCATCACCAACGGAGCGGAGATTTTCGCAGCGGTGCTGTACGGCCACCTCCTCACCTGGTCCACCACGACGCACGAGAAGACGTCTGTGTGGAGCGGCGTTCCGCTCATGGTGAACGGCAGCACAATCGCGCTCGCGTTGGTCATCACGCTCTACGCAGAGGTGCGGTACGGCAAGAGATTCGGCCACTGGGGGGCGGAGAACAAGCACGTCGATGAGGCGGCGGAGGCTGCGTTGCGAGCGGCTGTTTTCACGAAGGACGTAGAGCTGTGCAGTAAAGCGCCGATGCCGCTGCAGACACACGGCGCCGAGCTCACCGCCATCGCTGTCCACGTCCGAGAAGGCGGCTCTGTGGATAAACTGGAAGACAGGCACAACTGAGGTGTGCTCGCGCGCTTCTCTACGTTGGCGATTCCTTTTTCTTTCTGCACCGCTGACATCATTTCTTCCTCTTCCTTTTTTTTTTTTTTTTTTGTTGCTGTTGCGTTTCCATCATGTTCGCTCTGACATGTTGGGTGGTCCCCCCTCCCCTCCTCCTCGAGGCATGTTTCTGTCGTTGACACGGTTTTCATGAAGAACATCTCCCATTTTGTTTTTTTTTCCCCCGCCTTTCGGCGCCGTGTTCGAAAAGGAAGTGAATCAACGACACCATTGGCGTGCACCTCTCTCTCATAGTAGCGTTCGGTTGTTGTTGCGGTTGTTGTTTGTTTCTCCTCTTTTTCTTTTTTTCTTCGCAGCGCCGGTCCCCGGTCTTCAGATTTTTTTTTTTTTCTCACGCAAGTCTTGCTGGCGAAAGCAAGTGACACAAGCGAGCGAGGGACGCTTTTGTGTCTGTCGTGGAAGCACATAGAGTGGGGTAGGGAGGATCCTGGTGGCACCTCTCCGCCACCACCCACACACTCATCTCTCACAAGGCTCCTTTTTCTACTCCCAGTGTGTCACTTTGGCGAGGAAGACGGCATTGACAGCGTCGGTGATGGTCTGCATTCGGAGTCGATGTTTGTGCTTCAGTCTCGCCGTTTGTGAAGCTGCTCTTGGTATGGTGCTGTCGAGAGAGTGTTCGCACCTCTCAAGGGGGTGAGGATGGGGATAAGGCAGAGATGCAGTGTGAATCAAGAACATCTCAAGATACACACACATACACACACAGCGAGACTGGATGGCGCACTCAGGTCAGAAAGCGGAGCACCTCTTGCCTCCTCTCTCCATCTCTCTGCCTCTACTTCTCGCACTCCCGAAACATTAGCAGTGGTGACCAACACGTACAGTCACCGTTGTAATCTGTGCTCCCTTCGATTTCTGTCGCGTTTTTTTTTTTCTCTTGTGTACCAGCCCCTCACACTTTCCCACTGTTGTTTCTCTCTCTCTCTCTCTTCTTTGTGCTGCCTGCTGCATCTGCTGTTTTGTGCAGCTCCTGTACGTTAGTGTGTGTGTTCGGGTAAACAAAGAAAAACTGACGTGGACATGTGTGCGTGTGTGTTTTCTTTCGCTCTGAAGACGTCAGTGACGCGCTGGACGCTGGAGAAGCAGTCTCGAGTTTTCCGCGAGGACTCAACCGCCGAAGCCGCCCCCCTTTCCCCTTCCTCTGCACCTGCGATTTGACCGACCTCCTCGCTAGCACCATGCGTCCCCCCCTCACCCCCCTCTCCTTTCCCTCTCCCTTCGTCGCTCTCCCGCATCCCCGTTGTGTCTCCAGGACTTCTTCCGCATCGATCCACTCGACCTCTCAGACACCAACACACACACACCCTCATACACGGACGTAGTGGATTGCGCTACCCTGTCTCCGCGATGCTACGTCTTGCATGCAGGTCGCTGATGCGGCGCACTGGCGCGGTGCTGTCGAGCGCTGGCGCCGGTGCGGAAGTGCCGCCGACCCCGGTAACCTACCTGACAGACGATGAGAAGATGCTGGTCGAAACGGTGCGCGCGTTCAGCCTGACGCACGTCGCACCAAAGTCGCGCAAGATGGACGAGGAGGGCAAGATGGATCCCGCCGTGATCAAGGAGGCCTTCGCCGCGGGGCTCATGGGCATCGAGACGCCGGCGGATCTCGGTGGCGGCGGGATGGGCTTCTTCTCCAGCATCCTCGCCATCGAGGAGCTTGCGCGCCACGACCCCGCCGTCTCTGTGTTCGTCGACGTGCAGAACACGCTGGTGAACAATATCTTCTTCCACAACGCCAACGACGCGCAGCGCAAGAAGTACCTGCCGAAGCTGGCCGGGGACACCGTCGGGTGCTTCTGTCTCACGGAGGCGAGCAGCGGTAGCGATGCCTTCGCCCTCAAGACAAGGGCAGAAAAGAAGGGCTCAAAGTGGGTGCTCAACGGGTCAAAGCTGTACATCACGAACGGCGGGTGGGCCGGCATCTTCCTTGTCATGGCGACGGTGGACTCGTCGAAGGGGTACAAGGGCATCACCTGCTTCGTCGTGGACGCCTCGGAGACCCCAGGGGTGACAGTGGTGCGGACGGAGGAGAAGCTGGGCATCCGCGCCAGCTCTACGACGGAGCTCCGCTTCGAGAATGTGGAGGTGCCGGAGGAGAACGTCATCGGCCAGATCGGACAGGGCTACAAGATCGCCATCAACAGCCTCAACGAGGGACGCATCGGCATTGGTGCGCAGATGCTGGGTATCGCGCAAGGATCGCTGGACCTCGTCATGCCGTACCTCTTCCAGCGCAAGCAATTCGGCAAGGCCATCGGCGACTTTCAGGGGATGCAGATGCAGTACGCAGAGTGTGCGCTGGAGCTGCACGCTGCGCGACTCATGGTCTACAACGCGGCGCGCAAGAAGCAGAACAACGAGGTCTTCATCCAAGACGCTGCGATGGCCAAGTACTTCGCCTCCGTCGTGGCGGAGAAGACCGCTAGCCGCGCGATAGAGTGGGCGGGTGGAATCGGCTTCATGCGCGACTTCGGCCTCGAGCGCTTCTACCGTGACGCGAAGATCGGCGCCATCTACGAAGGCACCTCGATCATTCAGCTGCAGACGATTGCGAAGATGATCAAGGCGCAGTACGACAAGTCCTAGTGTGCTCACCCCAGCGGTCAGGGGTGGGTGAGTGAGGCGAGGGAGGCGAGCGTGGACGACCTCGCACCATCTGCGTCTGATCTGCCCCCCCCCCCCTCTTTCTCCGTCTCTGTCTTTCCCCACCCTCCCACACACGTATGCACCCCAGTCGGAACACTCGGCTGCAGGACTGTCTGCGGTGCAGCCGTGGTATGATCGCGTGCTGTCCTTGTGCTACTTGAAGGGCTCCCCCTCGTCGCCTTTTTTCATCTTCGCCTTCCCCCTCCCTCCCTCCCTTTTTTTCTTCTTCACCTGTCGCAGCTCGATCGTCGTTCTCTACTCGTCACGTCATTTTCCAAAACGCAGTCTCGTCTGAGCTTTTCTCTTTTTTTCTCTCTTTTCCAGCTGAGGAGAAGGAGGACACCGAAACAACAAGAGGGACACCGCACCATCTCTCAAGCCGGTGTCTGCCTCTCTGTGTCTCTCTGTGTGCGTGTGTGTGTGTCTTGCCCACTCCGCAAAGTCGACTTACGTCTCGCTCTGTGTCTCTCTCTTCCTCTCTCTCTGTCGTGATGTTGGCTGATTCTCCGTCCTCTTGCTGATCTGATCTCTCAGCGCACATGCAAGCGCATTTTTTTTTTTGTTCTGTGACTCCTCTTGTCCTCCTCTCCTCTCCTCTCCTCTTCCTCCGCTTCGCGTACTCTCTCCTAGTGGCGCGTTGCCGCGTGTGAGCCCTCCTTCCTCTTCTCTTACCCGAAAGAACATGTAGCTCCCCTCTCTCTCTGTCTGTCAGTGTGCCTCCTTTTTTTTTTTTTTCCTGTGCTCGATCGGTCGCCACTGTGCGTGGAATCGCTGCCTTGGAGCGGCTTCTTTTTGTGCCCCGGTGCAGGCGAGGGTGCTGATGGGAGAGTTGAGGCGAGGAGGAATGTGCACGAGCTGCACAGGAAAAACGAGGTGCTGCAGAGACACACTTACATAATTCAGCGGGGACACACTATTGTGGTTCGAGAAGAGTGCTGCTCCTCTGCATTGATGTCAGGAGGAAGAGAAGGAGGATGAAAATGAACTACACAGAAGGCGACGATCCCGATGGGCGAGTTACCAAAAAAAATGAAAAAAAAAAAGGCAACCGTAAAGGTGCTCTCCGTAGCGGTCTTGTCTCGCTGCCCTTTGCGGCACTGGAGAGCGTGAGAGACGTGGGAACGGGTTTTGGCTGTCCATGTGCCATGCACGGCGTTGGTGGCGGACTGAGCAGGTCGTGTCTGTGCCGCGGCACTCTAGGCTGTGGATGCCGCAGTGGCCCCTGTCTTTCTCTCTCTCCGGGTCCTATCTCACCATTACCTTGTGTACTCTCCCCTTGACTTCAACTTTCCCGCTCCGTCTCTCTCTTTCCCCCGTCCCCGAATCACTTCTCCGTCACATACGTGCACGTCGTTCTCAATACACTGCCGTCGCACCCACGCACACAGCAACCAGCAACGAGTGCAGCGGCAGAAGAAGCGGCATTCGGAGTAGACCCCGGAACAAAAAGCGTATCACTGCGTGTAAGTGTACAGCGCACCCTTGAAGGTCTTCACGAGGTGTTGCACCTCCCGTCACCACACAAGCACCACTGATCACGCCGTCTGTGTGTGTGTGCCTCGCTTGCATTGTTTTACCCTGGAAAGCACAGAGCACCCGCCCCTTCCCGTTCCTCCCTTCTCTCTCTTTCCGTTGAACATACACCTACCTACGCACGCGCGCTCACAGAACCTCACCTCCCTCTGCAACAGTAGCGACACCACTGTCGTAACGGCCGCTCTCTCTCTTTTGTTTCCTCCATATCATTGTCCTTACCTTTCCCCTTCCCCCTCCCCTCTCTTCCTCTCCTCTCCGTTCTCGGGAGCATTGATCCTCTCGCTGCTGGGCATCTCCGTCAGCGACCGCCTTCACCGAATTTACTCGTCAGTCATCTCTCTCTCTCCCTCTGTCAACGTCAAATAAATAAAAAAAAAGAAAAGAAAAAGAAGCGCGCAACAGCAACAACAAGAAAGAGGCACAAAGAGAGAAGAAACAAAACACACACACACAAAAAAAAAAAAGTGGTGCTTCTTTGCTTCTTCGCCGTACCTTTTTTTCCCAACCGCGTGCGTTTGTGTGTGTGTGTGTTTTGTTTCTGCTACCCGCACGTGCGCGTCTGCTTCGCTGCCTGTGCAGAAGGAACGCCAATCGCTGTGTGCCGCAACGCCACAGCACGGAAGCTCTCCCTCGGTGTATCGGATAGAGAGAAAGAAAGAGAGAACACCTGAAGAGAGAGAGTGTGTGTGCCTGTGCGTCTGTGCTGGACGGCTTCGACGTCTGGGGGGAGGGAGTGGAGTTGGCTGAGCAGCGGAAGGAGAGAGGGAAGAACAAGCGAGGAAGACGTAGTGCAGCGAGCGTCGCACTGTCCCCACCCATTCTCACACCGGTGCATGCGTGTCTGATCTTCTGTCCGACCTTCCCAAGCGTTTTTTCGTCTCTTTCTTTTCTGCTTCGACTCTCTCTCTCTTTTTCCGCCAGAGGGCACCTTGCCCTTGTCAGCCGGTTAGAGTCTGCAGTGTGTGTGTGTGTGGTGGGCGGCACTCGTGCGTGCAGAGGGATGATCCTCGTCTTTTACATCTCGGATAGCCTCGGCCGTAGGCATCGCTTCTCGGTTGTCTGCGGACCCTCGACCACCGCGGTGGGGGCGATCAACCAGCTGCGCACTCGCCTCTCCATCCCCACCGAGGTGGAGGTGGAGGTGCACCTCTCCCACAACGTTCTCATCCGCCATGTCACGTCGCCGTTGACGAGCCTGCGGAAGCAGCGCAGAGGCACCGCGCAGGTCCTGCGCATGGCCCTGTGGGCGGTCCTGCGCGGGCCCGACTCCGCCGTCAACGAGATCGACTACAGCGCCGCCGACGTCCTCGAGGATGGCGGCGAGGAAGAGGAGGAAGAGGACGAGGACGAGGAGTGGGACGGGGCGTCGCGCGGCTCCTCGTACACCCCGTCGCACCACTGCAACGGCGCTGCAGGAAGTTCCGCCAGCGGCGGTCACTCGACACGCATCGTCTTCGCCGGCCCACCCGTGAAGGGCTCGGCCGTCCCCGTGCAGGCGAAAGCCCCGGCAGCGGCGGTGCCCCCACGACCGCACCACACGCCGTCGTCTGCTCGGTTTGCCACACCGGAGTCGGTGGAGAACAGAAGGACGTCGTCGCCGCCGCCGAGTGACTCGAGAAGGAGGACGCCGACCTCCACCCCCACTCCACCACCCGTACGCACCACCACATCCCCGGCACCCCCACCATCGCTCGTGATCAAGCGCCGGAGTGCGGCGGACGCGACCGCGGCGGCGACGCCGCAGCCACTCACGGCGCGCGGGCCGCCACGTCGTCCGCCGGTAGAATTGTCACGGCACACGGATGAGGCGCCGCAGACGGCGCGCGCCGTGTCGAGGCCGCCGGCCGCCATCGCGTCAGCCGCGCTCCCCCATGCAGTCGCGGTGGGTAGCGCGCAGGCCCACCGCAACGCTGGATACGCGCACCGCGACGCCACACTGGGGCACATCATGCTGCGCGAGTACCCGAAGGTGGTGCCGCGCGACTCCAAGGACATCGTTCTCAGCGTGAAGGATGACGTGCGGCTCGCCGAGAACTCCTTCAACCCAGACTTCACCGCCACGTCGGACGTTGACGGCGTCGCCGACTCGGCCTACGCGCAGTGGCTCTCGATCGGGTTGACCCACGGCCAGGAGCTGCGCGCAAGCGACTCGGCAGCGGCGCCGCTGCTGGCGCTCTATGGGGAGATGAGCTCGCTGCGGCACAGCTGCTCCCCCAACTCGGTTGTCCAGTACGACCTCTTCACCGCACCGTACGCCGGCAGCTGCCGGTGCGCGCAGTTCGACGGCATCCGGAACGGGGAGCCGATCACGCACCTGTACAAACACGTCGACTCACTTGCCTTTCTGCTGCTCTCGCGCGAGCGACGCCGCAACATGCTCCGGCGTCGCTACTTCTTCGAGTGCGGCTGCGCTCGCTGCACCGAAACGCTGGAGAACACGATCAGCGCAGCAGACGTGCAGGCCCCAGGCGCGCCTGCCTCCTCCTCCTCTGCGGCGGCGGCGGCAGACGCGCGCGTCACATCTGCAGAAGCTGACGCCGGAACCGGGTCGGAGACGATCTACAAGAAGCGGCGCGCTGGCAGGCCGAGCACGGCGAAGGTAGCGACGCGAACCAGAGCGCAGCTGGAGGCGGAGGCGACGCTCACTGGCGCCTTCTTCACCAACTCCAGTGTCGACCGTGACGCAGCGAAGCAGAGGGCCTTGGCGCAGGAGATGCAGACCGACTTCGAGTCGCTGCAGGTGATGGACGACACCGGCACCGAGATCAACCTCACCCTCGCCGGCAACGTGCCGCCGATTCAGCGTACAAAGCAGTGCAATCGTCTTCTCGGCTTCCTGCGCAAGTACGGAAGCTCCGAGTCTGTACTGCGACTACACGAACATCACTGGAGACTCAACCTTGTGCGCGCCGCCTACGTTCAGGAGACGGTGCGGCTCTGTGCTGTGAAGGGGGCGACACCAGAGGCGCGCCAGCGGGAGCCGAACAGCAAGACGCTCTTCACGCCCACCAAGACGGTGTACGACGTCTGCCTGAAGCAGTTGGCTGCCGAGTCACTCTTCATCCCAGCCGGACACCCTCACAGCCTCACCACGTACGAGTCCTACCTCTACCTCGTCGCCATCTTGCCTCCGGCGCTCGCGCAGACGGCGCAGCGGTCGGCGCAGAGCGTGTCGAACATACGCTGGACACAGCTGCAGCAGACGAAGGAGGCATGGGGTGTACTGAAGCGGGCGGCACTGCCACCGCAAATCCAGCGGATTGTGGAGCTGAAGGAGCAAACGCAGTCACCGTCACCGACATCCACGCCGCCTCCGGCGCCTGCAGGAGCCGCAGCAGCTTCGACGACGCGCGCGCTGGTGGAGCAGGAGGTGCAGCCCAAGAAAACGTCCGTGAAGGTGCCACCGTCATCACGCAAGGTGAGCACGCGGAGCACCTCCTAGGGAAGGGTGAGATGCGATGGGCCAGGCGCAGGCAGAGGAACAAAAGGAGGAGGACGAGGAGAAGAAGAGGGGTGAGAGGAGATGAAGGCTAGGCAGCCGCTCGGCTCCGCGTGCTGATCGTGGAGGCGTGTCTCCTTTGTCACTCACCCCCTGTGTGCATGTGCGACGGCGTCTCGGTGTCCACCTTGCATCCTGTGTGTCACGTTGCACGATGCGTCGCACGCAGAGATCCACTCTCCCACTCGTTTCAGCGTCCGTTGTGCCTTTCTTCCTTTGCGTGACTGCCGCACCCTGATCCCTCTTGTCGTCTCCGCCTGCTCGAGTTGACAGAGTGACTTCAGACTGTTCCTTTTTTTTTTTTTTTTTGGAGGGGTACTCCGTCGACTTTCTCTCTGCTCTGTAGAGATGTGTGTTTGTGTGCGGGGTGTGCGTGTGCTGTTGGTGAGGCTGTGCCACGTTCTTCCTGTCGAGAGACACGAGACATCACGCGCTACAACGTGAAGAGCGATGCAGACAAACACCGCGACGGTTGAGAACCGCGGTTCGAGGCGACTTCCCTTTCGTTTTTTTCAGAAACCGCAGTTGATGTCGCCATTCATTCCTGATTGACCCAGTACGCACACACACACACACACACAGAAAAAAAAAAAAAAAAGAGAGACAACTAACGTCAAGAAGCGGGACGTGGAGGTGAAGAGAGTGCACTCGCAACGGGAGGCTTGGTGAAAGAGCTAAGGTGGTGCAGGGCGACGGCTTCTTGCAACGTCGCAACAGAAGACGAGCCAGTAGCTAGAGCAGGAGAAAAAGGCAGGAAGACAGGAAGTCGTCGGTGAGGCCTTCTAGAAGACGGAGGATGGTGGTGGAGACTTGCGGCACTGTCTCGGTCTAGTAGCACAGCCCGCCTCCCTCTCTCTCTCTCTCAATCCATGGTTCTCTTTCTCCCTCGTCCTCGCTACGTCTTCTGCGATATCTCACCGCACTGCTTCTCTGTTGCTGTTTTTCTCTTGTCACAGGTACGACGAATCACGCAGCCGCGCAGAAACACACACACACACGCACGCACACCAAACAGTCTCACTGACACACACACACACACACACACACACACACACACACACACCGCTGTGCAGGTGAGGCGTGACAATGGCGACGCGTGACCGCACGGGGGAGTTCCTCCAGTATCGTGCCATTCGTCCACGGCGCCCCGAGACGGAGCAGCTTCTCGCAGAGGAGGCGGACATGAATCGGGTGTACGTGACACCGCTATGGGTAGAGAAGATGGGCGATGTGCGCCGCATCGAGGACCAGCTCAAGGAGCAGATGGCAGCGCTGGAGAAGCTGCGCAAGGAGCACCTGAAGGTGGAGTTCAGCTCCACTCGGGACGAGGGCCGTGAGGAGGCGGAGATCGAGGATGCACAAGACACGATCGACCGCCTTTTCAAGCAGAGCGAGAGGGGCGTGAAGGATTTGGATGTCGCCTACACGCGCGACCTCCCTGACGGTGGCACGGACGCGGAGCTGAGCATCCTGCGGAATGTGAAGATGTGCCTGGTGAACGAGATCAACAACATTAGCAAGCTCTACCGCGAAAGTCAACGCCGCTACATGATGGATGTGAAGAAGCAGCAGCTCGTGTCACAGCGGTGGGCCGGCGGCGACCGGCAGAAGGCGGTGGAGCAGCAGTTGGAGAACGACGCGCTCATGGACCAGTACCTCCAGAAGGGCATGACGCAGGAGCAGGTGGAAACGATCATGCTGAATCAGCAGATGGCGGACGAGCGGGTGAAGGAGTTCGAGCGCATCTACAGCTCCATCAAGTCGCTGCACGAGATGTTCAAGGACATGAACACGCTTGTCATCGAGCAAGGCGCCGTGCTGGACCGCATCGACTACAACATGACCATCACCCACACTCGCGTGCAGAAGGCGCGGACGGAACTGCAGAAGGCCGCGGAGTACCAATCCGCCGGCACCTTCAAGCTCTGCCTCCTGTTCATGGTCGTCCTCATCATAGGCCTCATGATCGCACTCTTCTTCAAGGCGGTTATCTGACCCCGCTCCACACGAAGCTCTGCACACGATCTTGGTCTGTCTGTGTGTGTGCGTGTATGTGTGTGTGTTTTTAGGGGGAGGTGTGAAGGTCCGGTGTACAGTCTCAGGTGTTGCAGGAGACAATCTGTGTGTGTCTGTGTGTTTCTTCTCTCGCGCTATCTCTCTCTCTCTCTCTGTCGATGCAAGTGGGGGGAAGGAGAGGATGGGAGATCGGAGGGAGAGGGGGAGAGGAGGAGGAGAGCGCGCGCTGTGGGGGAGTGATGCACTCGGTGACGTGGACGACTTTCTTGCTGGTTGTTCTGCCCATACCTCCTTCTTGTGTGGAGAGCGCGGTGGTAGGGGGGGGAGTCGGTGGTGCTGAGGTGGTATGTGTCATGGATTGCGCACGTGCTCCTTCACCCTCTTTTTCACTTGGCGGAGTCGTGGACAAGACTGAGTAGGTGGCACGGTAGCACAGCCCTCTTCTTTCCCTCCCGTCACCGCTTGAGGTAGTGTGGTTCTCCCGGTATAGCGTTGCTTTTGTTGCTCTTAGCACGGGCGTGCCCCTCCCCCCCTCATCCTTCTCTCTGTCTCTCTGTATTTGTGTCTGTCGCACCCCCACCCCCCTTTTACACGCACGTACACACACACGTACACTCGCGCGCGACTTCTCCCGTCATCTTCCTGTCTCTTCTGCCCTCCCCGCCTCTCCTCCTCCTCCTCCTGAGCGCGTCCTACCACATCGCTCACCTGCGCCGTCTCCTTGACGCCGCCTCTCGTGACGTTGTCTGTGGAGGAGACAGAAAAGAAAGAAGAAAAAAAAAAAAGAGAAAGAAGCGACGACATCCGCTCGCGCACAGATCCAGCATCTGGCACACCCGCACGCACACCCTAACCGAGAGGGACAGAGTGTGTCTGGACGTGTGTGCGCGTGTGTGTGGAGGAAGGGAATGGGTCGTTGCTCTGAAGTGTGCAGAAGGCAGCGAGTCGCGTGTTGTGTTTCGCCACCTCTGCTGCACACACACACACACCTCAGCGTGTGTCATTGCTAGTATTGGTGCCGCTGTGCACTATGACGAAAGAGGCGTTGTTTTCATGAGATTTTTTTTTTTTTTTTTCAAGGTCCACTGTGAACGGATCATGTCTCACTCTTGCAGCATCCAGAAACACGACAACTTCCTCCTCTTTCGCTTGCCTGCGGCCTCGTTGTTTCATGTGACCGCCGCACCGCACTCACTCTGCAGCGCACACTGGCGCATGTAGGCAGCGGTGTTTGTGTGTGTGTCTGTGTCTGCGCGCGCTCATAGCCTACTTCTGAATACGCTGAGTGTGTGTGTTTCTTTTGGGCCTCTCACCAAGATATGAAGGTGGCACCCGTGTATCGTAGAGTGCTGAAGCAACTGGGCACCGCATGTCGCACGCACCCTCACTTCGTGCAGGACATCCGCTTCCTGCTTTCTCTCCCGCTGCACAACAGTGCCGACACCTCGCAGACGGCAGAGGGGCACACACGAGCGGCCACGTCAGCGTCTGCTAATGGACCGCAGGTCTCCGCCGACCGTGCCGAGTACCTGCGCCGCCCCTCTAGCGCATGCTACGCGATCGACAGCGACGCGTTGTTGGCGGCGTGCTGCGCCGATATGCACACTGCAGTGCGCGAGGTGGTGCCGTTGGGTGCCGGTATGAACCCTGTCGCGTCGCAGATTCTGCGGTACCGGAATCTGCTGTGGCTCCAGGAGCGGCTCTCCCGGGTCTTGAGCGGCAAGACGCAGGACCTGTTGACGGCGGCGCTGAGCATCTCGAAGGGCCCCACTGACGATGACTTTATCCCAGACTCATTCTTTCACAAATCCTCCGCAGGCGACACCGGCGCGGCGGCATCCCCGGCGACAGAGGCGGTTCCACCTCGGAACAGGGACGGGGCAGGAGACACCAGCGAGGACGGCGCCGAGGGAAGCGTGGGGTCGTGCAAGACAGATGGGACGGCGGACGCCACCACGCGTGCGGGGGCTGCTGGAGCGGCCGGCGCGATCCCAGCTGTGGGAGTGGAGGAGAACGACCCGGCTGTGGTCTACTCCGCCGGCGCCGTCGGCCAACAGCACGAGATGTTCGTCCTGCGTCATCGCGAGCCCTTCCCCATGGCGACGCAGTTCCTGTCCGGCTTCTCTGTGGTGGCGGCGTCGAAGCTGGCGGCGTGCGCGTGCCAGCAGGCGGCTCTGACGAAGCTGGTGAGGCAGGAGTTCCCCACCGCGGTGACGTGCGAGGATGCGAGGGTCCGCCTCTCCGTCTCGCTGGGGCCGTACGACGCCGAGTACACGAGCAAGGAGCATGCCGGTGTCGGCTACTTCGCCGACGCGCACCGCCAGTTCCGGGTGCGCTTCTCACTCGTGCCGCTGGCCCCCAACGGGGCCGGGGCGGAGAGGACTGAGGTGCTCGTCGTGAATTCGTACTTTGTGCGCCTGGACATGGAGCTGATGCAGCTGGTCGAGGAGGTCGGCTACCTGCACAGCAGCGACGTGCTCCGCATGCTGCGAGAGCGCGACTACGGTGATCACCTCAGCGACTTCGTGGGCGGCGGCGTCGCCGACATCCTCAGCGACGGCGTACTGGCGGCGCACGGCGACGGAGCCGGTGGTGTCGACGCACTACCGCCGCCATCGTCTAGTGCCGATGCCGCTGAGTCCCCGCCTAGGTGCGACACCCCGGTCCCCGCCGATGGTAGGCGGGTCTTCTCCCTGTACTTTGTGAATCACACGGACTCGCCGATGGTGCTGAAGGGGATGCTCTACTACAAAATTGCCCCGCGCTGCCAACTTGCGCAGGCGTCGATCCACTGCATTCCCTTCGGATCGCTGCGGATGGAGGCGTAGAACAGCCCCCCAGAGCAGTGATACATGTGTCTGGTTGTGGCGGTCTGTGATGAGCCGAGGTGAGGGGGAGGGGGTGGGTGTGTATCCGCTTCGGACCACCCCCCCCCCCCCTCCCTCCCCTCCCCTGCTTGTCTCCCTCTACCACCTCCACCACCATCACCGTACACGTTTTCGCGCGTTATGCGTGTAATGGAGCAACAGAAGCAGAAGTATTACACTGTGCGGTCCGGAGTACACGAAGGCGTTGACACCTACCTAGAATGAAACGAGCAGTGTAATGAACCACCGACTGGCTTTGTGTGTGTTTTTTGGTGAAGGAAAAATGTAAAGAAGAAAGAGAGAGAGAGAAGAGGACCGTCAGCCTGCCTCTGTCAGCCTGCCTCTGTGTGTGTGTGTGTGTGTTTGTGCATCTGTCGAAGGGAACAGCACAATGCTCATCTCTTCCTCCGCCTCCTCCACTACTCCTGTGCCCAGCACGTGCAGCATGCAGCCGTTTCAACACTCTCGCCTTTTTTTTTTTTCCTCCTCATTTGTTCTGTTCACGTTCAACCGATACACACGCACACACATGCACACGAATGGACTCACCTCTCTCATTCCATGTCCGTGTCGACGATAGTGTACATCTATCGAGGCGGACCCGACGCAGATAGGGGACGCAAAAATCCCAACCTCCGCCTCCCTCTTTCCACCCATCACACCAGATCGTGTTGCGGCACACAGAGAGAGAGAGCGCGCGCGTGAATCTGTGTTTCTCGGTGTGGGCTAGCCACCTTTGCTTCCCAGCACACACACACACACACATAAACGCACACATCTTTTTTTGCTCCCGTCATCGTCTTTCCGTGCCTTCTTTCGTTTTTTTTTTCATTTCCCGTCTTTCTGCAAAAAAAAACAAAGAAAATAGAACCAGCTTCCGTCTCCATTCCCCACCCTCTACACACATTTATCTATCTCTCTCTCCCTCCCTCCTCTCTGCGACGGCCGCATCCGCGGATGGGCGGTGCTGAACGTGCCACGTCCAACACCTGTGCCCGCCTCTCCTGACCCGTGACCTGCCCCCTTGTTGTTGCAGAAACCAGCACACAGATGTCCACCGCCTCCAATCCCTCTCTCCTCTCCGAGTACTACCCGACGAGCAGCAGCTCCCTCGAGCAACACACCCACCTGCGCATTCTGTGGCTTCCGCTGTCGGTGTGCTTCTTGTGGAGCGGCGAGACCCTCGAGCCCAAGCCGACCGCGACAGCGGCCACGACGACGACCACGACCACGACGACGGACACGTCGCTTACATCACCGACCAGAATTGTCTCCCCCACCACGAGTAACGCCGTGTCGCCATCGCCGTCGAACGCGAGCATCGGTCGCGCCTCCTTCTTCCGTGATCGGCATGCCGAGGCGTTCGTCGGCGCAGATGACACCGTGAGCGGCTACGAGGTGGCGCTGCGCCGTAGCCTGAGCCTGCAACCCTTCCTCCCCACTTCGCAGCTCACGTGGGACGCATTCCCGCCCGCCTCCGGCGTTGCGGCGTCGCCTGACCCGCCAGGGGATCGTAACGGACGAGGCAGGGAGCACCACCCTCTCGGTACCCCATCCGCGTCGCTGTCGCTCTGCCTCACCAGCGACCTGGGCACCTCGCACTGGGAGAACATGGACAGCCACCGCACCACCGCGGCGGTCGTCGTGGTGGTGAACGCCGCCGTGCTCGCTGTCTCTGCCGAGCATGCGGTGCAGGTCGTCAGCATCATCTTCGCCTCGCAATTCAAGGACAAGGTGTGCCGCTGCGTCGTCGTCGACCCACCGCCGCTGCTCGCGGAGAAGCTCTCGCAGTCGTCGCTGTACGTCTGCGTGGCGGAGTCCGTACCAGTTGGCCAGACGGCGCAGACGCTGCGTCTCTCCGTGGCGCAGGCCATCGTGGACGCACAAGGCGCCGCGCTGCGGCTGTACAGCCAACCAGGCAAGGCGGACAACACAGCGGTGCGGACGCCGGTGGACAAGAGCGCCACCTTCACGACAGCGCGCAACGCGGCTGTCATGATCGCCTCCCGTTTCAAGAAGAAGTCGGCGGATCTCCTGCTCCAGCTCGGCGCACTTCCTGCCGCGGTGGCCGCGTACGGGGAGACGCAGTTCAACTCGAACGCCGACTGCCTCTGGTGCTCTGCAACGGTGGAGAGCATCGCAGCGGCGCGCTACCGCCACCTGCAGACGACACTGCTGTGCCACCGCGACATGCTCAACGCGACGGTGGTGCAGCTGCAGAGTGACAACCCCGGCTGGGGAGCGGGTCTCACCGCGGCGGTGAACCAGCTCGGCTCCTGCATGACCCAGTACGGCAGCAGTCTCAAGCAGACACTGGCGAGCTTCAAGAGCGCATCCGTGCCGCACTCGATGCGGACACGGCTGTCGCGGGAGGTGGAGGAGAACGTTGCAACGCAGGTAACACTGCTGCTGGGCCTCTTGGTGCGTGTGCGCGTCTGCCTCGACGCCGGCACGTGGGAGGTGCCCTCGGACCCACATGCCTACCGACTCGGCAGTGACGTGAAGCGCTGCGTCGAGAACGTGCTGCGCCTCGCCTTCACCGAGATCGACGTGTACCTGACGGAGTCCATCCGGCAACTCCGAAAGAGCGCCCCCACCGGTGCGCTCCTCTCGTCCTCCCCGTCCGCGGTGGCGGTGGCGGCGGCGACGTCGCTGCTCAGCGGCAGCGGTGGCGGCATCGGCGGCGGTGGTGGCGGCGGCGCGGCTGTGCTGACCTCGACGGTCACCATGCTGCGCAAGCGCGAGCTGGAGACGAGGTTCAAGCGTCTCGAGCTGCTGGCCGCGCGCGAGGCGCGCCAGCCCTTCCTCGAGGAGCTGAGCACGCTGCGTAGCCTCTTCGCGGACGGGTACGGCGCCGAGTGGACGGAGCGGAGCCTGCTCTTCTTCGCCTACTTGTGCATGGTGAACGGGGCTGAGCGTCGTGCCAGGGCGCTGCTTGTCGAGTTCGCCGCCATCAAGTCGAGGATGCAGCGGCCGGTGGAGGCGGCGGAGGTGCTCTTGCGAGTGTGCACGTTGGCTGGCGTCGGTCTCCCGCTCGCCGGGCTGCACGCCGCCGGCAGCACCGCCGCCGGCAACGAGGACGCGCAGCAGCGAGGCGGGGACGCCGCCAAGCAGATGGACCCGCTCTATCAACTCCGTCGCACCGCGGCGCTGCCCTGCGCCGCCACCGGCGCCGAGGACGACGACGTCCCTGCCGTGGCGAACGGGTCGATGAGCGCGCCGGCGAACATGTTCAGCGCTGTGGAGGAGCAGGCGCCTGACCGCGGCGTGGCGCGGCTGAGCCACTCCACCAGCAACGCCGCACTGCTGAACGTGCCGCTCCTGCTGAGGCTCATCGACGTGTTCGACCGCATGCACCCACCCACAGCGACGGCGGCGCTGCGGTGCCAGGTGGCGACGCTGCTCCTCTTCCAGTTCCCGCACCTGCTGGACAAACCGACGCAGCAGGCGCTGACGCGTGTCATGGGCGAGGCGTCCGCGCAACTCGAGCCGCAGATGAACGCAGCAATAGTGCCGTCGCCGTTCTTCGTGGCGTGGGAGGCGCTGCCGCTTCCGCCACATCTCGCGCCGAAGACGGTGCCAGTGGGCGGCGCGCTCTTCACCTTCATCGACACGCAGCGGCTGAAGCTCACCATCCTGTGCCTGAACGGCCGCAAGCTTGGTAGCCGAACCGTGTGGACCGTCGGCGACGTCGCCTCGGTGCTCGTCACGCTCTACAACCCCTACCAGGAGCCGCTCGCCTTCAATGCGGTGGCCCTGCGCTGCCGCTCGTGCGCGGCGCTCGCGGCCGCGGTGGACGAGGCGGGGGCGGGGGAGGGGGAAGGCGGCAGCGCCGCGGTGGCAGGGACGGAGCAGGCACCCACCCGTGCGCTGAGCTCTCCCATCGCGTATGTGCTGTCCAAGGTGGAGGTGCCGCCGCTGGCGAAGCGCAAAGTTCTACTGCAGGTGCAGCCGACCGAAGAAGGCACGCTGCGCATCGACGGTCTCACGCTGCGCCTGGCAGACGCGCGCTCGTCGCAGTCCATGACGGGCCAGCTGCCTGTGCCGATGCACATCCCGGTGCTGCAGCGACTGCCGCAAGTGTCATGCACGCTGAACACGAGCGAGCTCGAGGTGTTTGGAAGTCAGCGCATCAGCTTCACCGTTCGCGTCGTCAACTGTGGTCGCGTGCCCATCTCGTGCATCTCCCTCACGGCGCACAGCGAGCAGTGCCAGCTCGAGGGCTGCGAGGGCTGCAAGGAACGCCGCAACGAGACGGACACGACTGTGTCGCTGAACAAGCGCGCGCTCGACGCCGCCGCCCGCGCGCCACTGCAGCCCGGCGACGTGGTCATCATCCCCGGCGCGCTCGAGGCCCCGCCGACGATCAGCAAGTTCGGTGCGCACTACGTCGTCTTCCGCACCGACCTCTCCCTCCCGCATCCCACGCCGGAGAAGCCGCGCAACGTGCCGGACGCGGTACCCGTCTTTGCCGTCATCCCGCGGCGCGTGACAGAGACGCGACTGCGACTCTTCCACTCGCCCGGTCTCGTCGTGACGGGCGTGACCCTCACCAAGGACCGCCGCGCCGTGGAGGTGCGCATCGCCAACCGCAGCCGTCTGTATAGCATGGAGCTGCAGCTGAGCACCCTCGCCTTTGCGGAGCTGCCGGATGCCTTCATCGTCGCCGGGGCCGAGTACGTAGTCCCGCCCATCAAGCTCACCCGCATCCCGCCGGCGAGGGAGACGGCGGGCCTGCGCTTCCCTGTGCCATGGGTGGTGCGCGAGCTGCCGCACTGCGCCGGAACGCTCGAGCTGAACCTGTCGCTCATCTGCGACGAGGTGGTGAGCGCCGAGCCTCTGGACGAGTGCGTCGTGACGCTAGAGGTCGGTGTACCGCAGACGTCGCTGCCCCTTCCCACGCTGTCGGCCGCGGCGTCGACGACGTCCGCCCTCTCCGCGCCAGAGGAAGGCAAGGGAGGAGGGTCGGCGGGGGGGCGAGGCGCGCCGCACGACGGGGCGGTGTTCGTGTACCGCTGGGAGTCGAACGCAGACGCCTTCTACTGCGGCTCCGAGCTCAACTCCTCCGGCTCCCGCACCCGAGCTGCCCACCGCGGGACACGGCTCTCCGGCCCGACGGGGACGGTCACAGCAACCGCCCTCTACGACAGCGTCCCGCAGTCACCGGCCACACTTGAGCGGCAGCTTCCCCACACCGGCGGTGGCGGCGCCGCTGCGTCCGCGACGGAGAGGCTCGTGGAGGCGGCGTCCTCGAGTTCGCCCTTCATGTGGCGCCGGACTGAGTCGATGGATGTGACTGGACGAGCCGCACAAGACGCACCTCCGCCGCTGCAGCGTGCAAAGTCGGCGGTCCCGCTGGCGACGGCGGCAGGTGGGGGTAGCGGTAGTGGTGGTGGCGGTGGTGGCATCAAAGCACCTGTACCGATCATCATTCCTGCCGTGACGCCGGTTCGCCTGTGCCTGCGCGTGGCGGCGCCGCGGTGGCGCCGTGCCATTCCGCTGCACGTCCACGTCTCCATCGACTCGCACTTCGACGTGGCCGTCTTGACCGGCGCTGTTCAGGCAGATGCGATGGTCGGGGAGGAGGGGCGGGCGGTGTACGAGCGTGACTTTGAGCTCTTCGCCTTCAAGACCGGCGAGCACCTGCTGCACGTCGTCATCACAGACGATGGCGGCCGCGAGTTGACGCACACGATCCACCTCGTGGTGGAGCACTCTCGCATCTCATGATCGGTGACGGAGCACCCACACCAGTACCTCCACCACCGGAGAAGGAGGAGGAGGAGGAAGAGAGAGGGAGGGGGGGGGGGTTGTGGTGGACACATACGTGTGTGAATGTGTGTGTGTGTGTGTGTGTGCGGTGGAGGCTTAGTGGCGAAGGCACTCGACTGCTGCTAGGGTTTCCATGTGTCCAACTGCGCGGATAGTGTTGTTTCCCGTTCTCTGTCCCTCTTTCTGTTGAAAACGTTGGAGCGGAGGAGATGCACGCCAACGAAGTATCCGTCGAGGAAGGCATAGTTGATCGTCTCCCTATCTCTTTGCACCAGGTGGCTGTGTTGCGGTGAAGCGTTTCACGTGCTGGTGACGGCACGTTGGAGCGCACAATGACAGGAAGACCATATGAAGATGTTTGGCGTGGTTGAGGCACACCGGGAGATGATGCACTCATAGACAAACGGCAAGAAGCGGGGGGGGGGGGCGGGGGCGGATGTAATACGTGGACGCCGCCACTCGCTCTGCGGTGCCAAGCCACAGTGCACGGGATGTGTGGCGCTCGCAAGAGACGCGCGTGTGAGTACGCATCTGTGTGTATGTGTGCAGATATCGGTGCTACCGTATCACAGGGTGTTTGGCTATCTCCTCGCTGCGATCTCCCACACCCCGGCACCACCTCAGTCAACTTCTCTCACCTCTTTCTCTCTCTCTCTCTCTGTCTCCTCGCCTCTCGTACACCGCCTCCGCGCGCATATGTGCCGTCACGCTGGCGCAGCTGTCGCTGCGTATTCTGAGTCTCTCCTCCTCTGTCGTAGTGCACGTGTGCGTGTGTCTTTCTTTTTTGTTTTGTTTTGTTTTCTTTTCTCCCAGAGTGTCGTACACGGCAGCGACAACTTCGCCAGGAATCGCGCCTGATCTTTCTCGCCTGCCCTCATCCCCCACCTCATCGCCGTCCTCCACATACTCGGGCACGTGCGCCTCACAGAACAGAGCCGTGTCTGCGGCTTCCTGCCCTCTATCTCTCTCTCTCTCTCTCCAGTCCCTTGGACTTTTTTTTTTTTCCCGCCTCGCTTGTGCGCTGTGGCCCTGCGAGGCTGACTGCTCCATCACGCCAGAGACGGTGGGGGGGGACGCGACCGCCTCGGTGTGTCCGCTCATCTGTGGTCTCCGTCGATCACGCCGTTCCTTCCCCCTTCGTCCCTCTCGTCACCCCGATTCCGGTTGTGGGGATCGGTGAGATTCCTGTTTCACCGCTGCGGCCCACGAAAAAAAAAAAAAAAAGGTTGCTGCTGCTGCTACGAGTGCTACTCTCTGCGTGTTTGTGTGTGTGTGTGTGTGTAAGCCATTCGCGCACATCTTCTTGCACATGCCGCCTCCGAGCGCTGTCGCCAAGGGGAACGGCGAGCGCGGTGGTCGACGAGGCGGACATGGTCGCCGTCCACAGCAGCGCCGGGAGCGCAAGCGCGTGCGTGACACGACCCCTGCAACCACCGTCGCACTCTCCAGAGAGGCTAGTGACGCCCCTCCCTACCCGGCACTCACCACCACCGCGTCGCAGTCGGCGCCGCGAGGCGGCATCGTCGATGTGGCGCCGGAGCACTCGTCGGCGTCCGGCACGCCAGCCGGGCGTGACTCCGTCCGCGACCCGCAGTCGACGACGTCCTCGCTCGCCGACGGCGCGGACGAGGGCAGCGTAGACGACGACGACAGCGACCCCTCTGGCCTGGTGCGGTCTCTCACGGCGCCGGGCTCCACCTCCAGCGACGCGGCCGGTCACGCGAGTAAGGAGGAGACGGCGGCGCGGCTTCTGCAGCAGTCGCGCGGTGCGGCGCAGTCGATTCAGGCGCAGGTGGAGAGCTGCGTGTCGCGCTTCAAGCTGATGGAGACGCGGCTCGACGCCCTCCTGAAGGAGCGGCAGGAGGTGAAGCCGAAGGTGGAGGAGGTCGTTCAGTCGCGGCAGCTGGAGCGCTACATGGAGGTGGTCTCGCTCAACGTGGGGGGCGAGAGGTTCACCGTGCCGCTCTCGACACTGCTGAGCAAGGACGCACCCAACTACTTCCACATCCTCCTCGGCGCTGAAGAGACAGGGTGGGTGGCGCCGGTCTTCAAGGATGAGCACGACACCATCTTCATCGATCGCGACCCGACCTGCTTCAAGTACATTGTAGACTACTTGCGTGGCTACCACTACTTCAACCTGCTGAAGGAGGACTCGCTGCAGCGGCTCAAGGTGGATGCGTCGTACTATCAGCTGCCGGGGCTGCTGTCCATGCTTGGCGAGGTGGACCGGGACGCGGAGCTGCAGTTCAGCCCTGGCCCTGGTGTGAGCCACGAGCGCAATCGGCTGCGCGTGGTCTACGGCGTCGCCGTCGTCGGTGACGTGTCTCTGGTGACCGGGCGGCACACCATCACGTATGAGGTGAAGGTGGCGGACTACGTGGGCTTCGGGCTCGTCTCTGATTCATGCGTGAACACGGACCAGGAGTTTCACAAGATTCCAGATTGCTGTGTCTACTATATGTCCGGCGTCTTCTACACGAACTACCCGTACCACCGCAAGGAGGAGAGCCTGGAGCGCTTCGAGAATGGCGACTTTGTCACCGTCAAGGTGGATTTAGAGAAGGGCTACGTGGAGTACGTCCTCAAGAACTCGCGCAAGATGGTCTCCCTCGGTCGCGCGCGTCGGCTCCGCTTCGCCACCACCATGAAGCTCGCCTCCCGCGTCCGTATAGTCCCGCCGGAGGAGGTGCGACGTCGTCTTCCTGCGGTCCACTACACGTTCGAGTAGGCACGAGAGGAGCACCACAGGCGGTGACTCTCAGCGCCTCCACTTCCTCTCCCCCCCCCCGCCGCACCTCCACGTGTCTGCGCGCGTGCGTGAGACAGTGTGTATGTGTATGTGTGTGTGTACGTGCATCTCTGTGTGTGTGTGTGTGTGTTTCCTCCTCTTCCTCCCCCTCTCCTGTCTCTCTTCCTGTGTCACTGTCTTGTGAGTGCTACCTGCTTTGCTTTCCCTCTCCCTCTCTTCCTCATCGGAGCTGTGCGGTGTTCTCGAGTTGTTGTTGTTATTGTGGTGGTGGGCCCAGGTGTGTTGGCGGGGCGGTTTTGGTGAAGCACGAGATCACCATGGTCTATACGTATGCGTGTGTGTGTGTGTGCGAGTGTGGGTGTTTAGTCGTACCAGTACATGGGTCGTGGGGGGGTCGCAGGTTCTGATCCGGAGATCTGCGCGTGGGTGAGAGAGCCTCTACATCTGGTAGGGCTACATCACACACAGACACTCTCACACATGCGCACACACATACACACACATTTTCATTTATGCAGAGAGAGAGAGACACACGCGTCAGATTCCAAGACTGTGCACGCACACACACACACACACACACACACATACATACACACATGATCGCCTCCCATACAAGCTGTCTCTGTTTCCGTCTCTCTGTGTGACGTCCAATGTAACTTGCACCCCCACAACCACCTACCCACCCAGTCTCGGAGCATGACACATACGGAAGGCGGACACGACGGCGCAGAGGCGAAGCGAAGAGAGACGAGAGAAGAGAGGACGGTACGGTATGGGGGCACAGCGGGGAGGTGTACACGGGGAAGTGTGACCGCATGGCGGCGTAGCTGTGTATCATACGCGCCGCGTCTCGCCACGAATTGCAGTGATCTCTTCCCCATACTCCATCGCGTCCTCTGTACCTCGTTCTGTTTCCACTTCCCGCGTCCTCTCGTCACAACTCCCTTCTGCGCATCATTCTTCATCTCCCTCCTCCTCCTCTTCTCCTCCCCTCGGCTCTTCCTCACACTGGCGCTGAATGCGCGTCCTCAACGTGAACACACACACACACACACACACAACACACACACTCACACACATGTATACATGCAACCAATGCTGGCAGAGCTGCAGTCGTCATCTTCCCTTCTCCACATTCACGTGTCATCATCTTGTTTTCCTGTGTGTGTGTCTGTGCGTTTGTGTGTGCTCCTTTTTTCTTTTTTGCAGCCAAGTCACGTCCACAACCAGTCTACCACCAACTTGTGTTGTCCCTCTAGAACACAGTTTCATATCTCACTCACACCCACACACCGTCTCTCTCTCTCTCGCCGTCTGTGCGAATCTGGAGCCGTGGCCCCTCGCCTCTTCTCCTCTCACGCTCTCTCCTCGTTCTTGCCGCACCCAAGGCACCCCCCTCCCCCGTATCTCTACTAACTAGGATCCTGCAATGCCGCCGAAGACCGCCACCTCCCCCGCCGGTCGCACGAAGAGCGCCGACGTGCCGCCTGCGAGCAGCCCGTCCGCCTCCATCGGTGCAGGCTCGGTCCCCCAGGGCGGGACGCAGGAGCTGACGTCGTACGTCCAGGGACTGCTGCAGCAGATGCAGGCACGATTCGAGGAGATGTCCAGCAATATCATCTCTCGCATCGACGAGATGGGTGCCCGCATCGACGACCTCGAGCACTCGATCGATGAGCTGATGCAGCAATCCGGTGTAGAAGACGGCGACACGGCGGTGGCGCGGCCCAAGAAGTGACCACGCCACGCGTCTCACCCTCTTCTCCTCGCCACCGTTGCTACTCCCGACTGCTCCACCACCATCACTAGAACCCAGCTTCCCCTTCTTCTTCACGTCTGCCCCTCGCACCGGCGTAGAGTGTCGGACTCCGTGGTTCAGGTGGGTGGCAACGATGGCGATGCAGTGGTACGGGCGCTCGATTCTTTCTTGGACAGACGTCCTCTTGCTGTTGCTGATGTTGCTCGCGCCTCGCATTGCATATCGATGGCGCCGAAGAATGGGGGGACGACGGCGTTGGCGTCGATGCACCTCTGTTTAGGTTAGTGCCTCTGCGTACGTGTCTGTCTGCTTCTGTGTGTTGTCAGGCCCCCGCCTCATCGTTCGTAGTGGTGGAGCAGTAGTGCACGTGCACCAACGTGTCTCGCTCTCCAGCTATGCTTCCGTTGAGTACGGTGGCACGCGGTGGAGCCGGTGCGTCTCACGTGTGGATGGTGTCGCGCAACCGATGCACGCTTCTGGTCTTGATGGTCAGCACATTGCAGTTTTCCTTGCTCCTCTCCCGTTGCACCTCCCTCTTCCCCGAGGTGCGACGCAGAAGAATGATGCTCGCAGAGTCTCTTGACGTCAGAGGAGCTGAAGCACGTGAGGGGAAGGTTGGGAGCAGCGAAAGGGAGGAGCAGGAGAGCAGGAGGTCGGCACGTGGTGGCGTTGCTCTTCACTGCTTCCCTCACCTCCCTCTCAGCGTCGCCAGGCTCCACCTCTCCATCTGTCTCGAAGCGTGTATGTGTGCGCGTGTGTGTGTGGTGTGTGTCTAACAGATCACATAGAAGGGTGGCTGCAATCGCACGGAGAAGGGAGAAGACCTCTCTCAAGAGCGTGCCATCTCTGTTTTGTTTTTGTTGCTAGGCATTGTGTGGTACCGCACACGTGTGTGTGTGTGTGTGTACGAGCAGCGAGAGAAGGAAAGTGGGTGGGATGGAGGGGCGTTGCGCCCTCCGCGTGGCTCTTTCGTTCCTCGTGTGTGTGTGTGTGTGTGTGTCACGCTTGGTGTTTATTGCTCCTGTAGTTGTTGCGATGCGTCATTGTCGCGAGGACGTGTACCTCCACTACTTCTCTTTTCGTTTCTTTCTTTTTTTTTTTTGTTTGTTGCTGATATCTCGCTCGTCACGTACGCCTCGTTGCACAGGGGGCATCTTCGTGTCGTCCCTACTCCAGCTGTCTCTCCTCTCCGACCGCCTCCTCCTCTTCCTCTTCTTCCACACACACAATCTGAGAGGGGGTAGAGAGGGTGGCTCACAGACACCAGACGTGCGTTGACAGGTCCGCTTTCTGTCTTTTTTTTTTGTAGGGTCTACATCGATGGTGGTGTGTGTGTGTGTGTGTTTGTTTTTCATTGGCATGTCGCGCGTGTGTATGTGTGTGTTTGTGGTGTCATCTCCGTCGTGGCGCGTGTACTCGGTATCACTCCTCCTCGTTCTCTCCCTCCTCCTCCCTCCTCCTTTCCCCCCTCCGGTCTTTGTCTTTTTGATCACCAGACTTGTACGTCCCTTCTCGTCTTCTTTTTATCTCTTCCATGTAGAGACCGAGGAGGCGCGTGTGTGTGTGTGTGTGTGTGTGCATCTCGGCAGGGTCGCGAGTTTCGGTGCACCCAAGGACGTCGTCTCTCTCTGTCTGTATTTTTGTGTCTGTCTGCGTGTGTATTTCTGTGTGTGTATGTCGGCGTGTTCTCACACTTTGTGTTTTTTTTGTTTTTTTTTTCGTTTTCCCCTTTCCCTCGTTCGGCTCTTCTCAGTACCCCGAACACACACAATTTAAAAAAAGAAAAAAAAACCACCTCCACCGAAGCGTCGCCGCCGTCGCCGCCTTGTACCGTCTCCCGTGCTCCCTCACCCCCAACCCCGCAGCTCTGGCACACAAACGGTAAGATGTGTTGGCTTGTAGAGCGTGTATATCATTCTCATCCACCTTCGTGGCAATCGGATCCGCCTCCGTGTTGTATGCGTTGGTGTATCACCACTGGGGCATGATGCGCTGACCCCGTGTCCGTCTCCCGTTCGCTTGCGGCATGAACACGCGTCCTACGCAGCAGCGCCACCCGCCCATCCAGTGCGCCCCTTCACACACAAACACCCGTTCTCTCTCTCTCTCTCCCTCTCTTCATCGCCCTGCCGTTACACACACATATGTATACAACAAAAAAGGAGTGTCAGCGTCGCAGCACCGTAAGCAGACGGCGCAGAGCCACGAAGGAGAGAGGTGAGCAGGCACAGAGTACAAGAGGCAGTTCCACAACGAGTGCATGACGGGAGGCGCACCATCTCGGCGGCAGCCGGCCGCAGAGACGATCTATGCCGCCTGCCGCCGTGGCAACGCGGCGCGCTTCTTCGAATACGTGGAGAAGGGTGGGTGTCTCAGCGAGTGCGATGAGCAGAAGCTGACGCTGCTCCACCACGCTGCTTTTGCCGGCAACGGCGCCTTCGTCAAGGCGATTCTCGACCGCAGCGGCACGCAGCAGGTCAACGTGGACGCCGCCGACGGCGAGGGGTGGACGCCGCTGCACTACGCTGCCGACCGCGGGCACGCTGACATCGTCGCCGCACTACTCGACGAGGGGGCGAACGTGAATGCACGCGATACGATGAAGCGCACGCCCATGCACCTCGCCGCGCTCTCTGGCCGCGCAGATGCAGTAGCAGTGCTCCTCCGCAACGGCGCCTCGAGAACGGCAAAGAACGTTGCCGGCATGACCCCGCTCGAGTGCGCTACGGCAGCGGACCAGACAGCCGTGCTTGCTCATCTCGACTAGCCCACGGCTGTGAATGCCACGCCGCGGTGACGGTGTCTCTCACTCTCGTGTGTGTGTGTGTGTGTTTGTGTGTGTTTGTGTGTCTGTACAGGTGTTGAGGAGGTCGTGAGATGAAGTCCGAGCCTCTGACCTCTAAGCGAGAACGGAGGAGAACAAGAGACGGCGCGGGGGACGGCGGTTGACTTGCACGAGAGCGGCCGTGGAGGCGGGTCGTCCACAGCAACGCAGCGCAGGGGGGGGGGGCTGAAGTTCTCTGCATTCATGGTGCAGCCTGGCAACGGTGTTGCAAAGGCGCCTGCTTGCTCACGCGGTGCTTGTCTCTCTCTTTTTTTTTTTTTTTTGCAGCGGAGACGGCTCCCGCCTGCCGCCGTTGCTGGACGCACTCATCGAAGCACCAACCCTTCCTCGGCCCCTTCCCTCTTCAATGTTCATATCCACGTCGACACACACTGTCTCTCTCTCTCTCTTTCACTCCTCTTCACCTGCCGAGTCGGCAGCAGCCGACGACTCGCACGGGTTTTCGTTCCTGCAGATACACCTCTGCACCACGCGCACATACACACGAACGTAGAGAGAAAGAGAGACACAGACACACCCATACACACCGATAACCCTCCGCCCTCCTCCCACCCTACCACACACGCACACGGAGAGGGAGTTCACCAATACACGCACATTCATAGACGCTCCTTTCTTTTTTTCTTTTTTTTCGTTCCAACCTCTTGCCTGTGGTGGTGTGGCCGTCCGACACCACACACACACACACACACACACACGGAGGAGTGCCATGGAGACGCAGTGGTTGCACGAGAGTACGCGGTCGGCGTCTACACCGTCCGTCGTGGCCGTGTCGACGACGCAGCCCCCCGCACCACCTGTGGACGTCGCCGGCGACGATGAGGTGACGATTCTGTCAGCCTTCTCTCCTCCCGCCCTCGCCTCCGTCACCGTGCCAGATCACATGCTGCCGGCGGGCGACAACAGCGCCGCACCTTTGGTGTTCACTGTCGACTGTACCCCGGTGGCTGCGACGGTAGATGCGGGGATCGCCGAGGCGGTCGTCGTGGACAGCACCACACTCTGCGTGGAGGACACGCCGGTAGTCTCTGCAGCGGACGAGACACAGAGCGCGGTAGTGATTCTCGGCGAGCCGTCGCTGGACGACTTCCTCTCCGCCCCACCGTCCCGCGCCGCGACGCACGAGCACCGCGCTGAGGTCTCTGCGGTGGACGGCGAACCAGAGGCACACGGACACACCGACGGCGACGATGTCGCGGAGGCGCGGGCAGACGCGCTGCAAGACAAATACAGCGCAACGTGCGAGTGGGTGGAGAGCCTTCCACCGTCTACCAGCGCAGAGACACTCCCGGATGCGGTGATGGACGCCTCCCCAACGTCAACGACGCCGATGTCGGCAACGACCACAGCAGGGGGGAAGAAGAAACGCGGCCGCGGCGAGGACGCGTCGAACGGCGGCACCGGCGCACGCAAGCGGCTCGCGCAGGAGAAGGCGGTGGCGGCTGAGTTGCAGGCCGCGTTCAAGCACTCGCAGCGGGTCCTGCGAAAGCAGGGCAGGTCGGTCAACATGCGCAACGTCTTTGCTGGTCCCCTCTCCCTGCCGTCCTCCGTGTCGCCACCACCACACCCGTCCGCCGCCGACGCCGAGAGCGCGACAGCGAGCGGCGCCAGTGTGACCTCGCCATCTCTCTCCCGCCGTGGTGGCTCTGTCTTCTCCCCTCTGTCCCTCGTGTCACCGTCGTCGCCATCCAGCAGCAGCGCCTGGTCGCTCGGTTTGGTGGGGGAGCTGACGAGCCGGTTTCTCGCGAACGTGCAGCAGCAGAAGCGGCAGAAGTGTGAGCAGATGGTCTCGCGAGAGCTGACGCAGTCGCAGGCGCTGAGTCAGACTCGCAGTCTCACGGAGCCCTCGCGGCAGTGCGACGACGCCGAGGCGGCCCTCGACGGCGATGCGGGGGAGCAGCGCTCCACACGCATGCGCGCCGGCGGCGCTGCTGTGAACGACTTCGCCACCCCGGTGGACGAGCTCGTGATTGGAGAGGAGGACAACGAGGCGGCCAACTGGATGCCGGCCGACCCCTCCTCGCCGAACTCGCCGCACGTGCGGCGGATGGTGCTGCGCGATGCGGGCGGGGGCGACGAGGCGGTCCTGCTTGGGGCGAGCTCGAGCGAGGAAGGTGGCCTCCCCTCCCTCTCGGCGACGTCTGTGGAGAGTCGCAGAGCCGAGGCCGAGGAGGCGTCGCAGCAGCAGGAGCAGGTGGTGAAGGCGTTGGCGCGCAAGCATGAGATCTGGAAACTGAGGCAGCGGCAGCGGCGAGCGCAGGAGCAGGTCGAGTCAGACGAGCGAGCCAAGGCGATGCAGCACCAACAGCAGCAGGCGTCGGCGGCGAAGAAGCCCGCCTCGGCCGCCACAAGCTCCAGTGTCCGCGCCGCTCCAGGCGAGGCGGAGTCAGCACCGTCGCCGCTTCTCTCTGGTCTGCTTCGCATCGCCCCGGCCGCCATGATGGACGCTCACGCTCTCCACAGCGGCGGCGGCGGTGGTGGCCCAGTCGCTGGAGCGCGTTCCATCCAGTCCGCCAAGCTCAGCGCCGGCGACATATCGATGATTCGCCGGCTCAACAACTTCGACAACACCTCCACCCAGCGTGTCGTCGTCTTCGGCACGGCCGCCTCACGGTCCGCGAAGGAGGAGAGCTCGCAGCAGCAGCAGCAGCAGCAGCACTGACAGTCCCTCGAGCGAATGGCCGATGCGCTGAAGAGCGGGGTGAGGGAGGGGGAGGGAAAGGGGGAGGAGGCTGAGGCGGAGGAGATGAAGTCGCTCCTTCGCTTGTGTGCGATGCGGTGCTGTGCGGAACCACCGGCGGTACTCTGACACTGCTCCCTCTCCCCCTCCCTTCCCTCCCGTATCATTCATCGCCCGCACCCCTCTTTATTGTGTTTTTTTTTGCAGCAAGAAAATGGAGGAAAAGAAAGAGGCAGACAGACAGACAGACAGCGGAGAGGGGAAAGATGGTGGGAAGGGGTGGTCGGTGGAGTCGCGCGCGCAAACTGCTGCGGCGGTGCTCGACTCCACTCGACTGGGCTGTTCGGCCCACCACCTCTGCTCTACCTGCTCCGGTGGCACTCGCCGCACTCATCCATGCCGTACAGTCTCTCACCTCCGTCTCCTCCGCTCCCTCGCGTCGCAACACGCCGTTTCGGTGTTGTGGAGCATTCCCGTCACCGCACAAACACACACACACACACACGTACGTGCACAGACGGAGAGGGAAGCCGCGTCAGCAGTGGACCGCATCTACAACGGAGCGGCCACATACTTCCTTTTTTTTTTTTTTTTGTGGGTGCGGAAGTCAAAAGGAAGAAGAGCGAACAGCGCGCGCGTTTTTTGTTTCGTTGAGCGATTCAGCCGCGATGGCGCTCGATAGGAGCCGCATCTCCATTGTCAGCGCCACCAAGGTGGATGGCGATAGACTGTCCACCGTGGGAGACAAGATGGAGTCTCTCGTCCCGGAGAGCCAGCGGCGCCAGCAGAAGGAGGAGAGGTGCTGTCCTCTCTGTTGTGTCACCTACGGCACCATCATCGCCAGCGCGGCTGTCTTCTGCATCGCCGCATCAGGCACCGCCGTGTCCATCATGGCCGAGTCACGAGTGAACTACACCGTGAACGGTGCGATGCGGCAGACTGGGTGGATCTCGATTCCCGGTGTGTTGATGGGCGCAACGCTGCACTACTTCTTGGCAGAGGCGATGTGGAGCGGCAAGCAGAATTCGTGGGGCCAGGCGTGGACCAAGGCCATGATGGCGAACGCGGCGCTGTGGACCGCCGGGATCGGGCTGGGCACTGTGGGCTGGCGGAAGGGGCTGCCGCTGACGGCGGCTGGCCGGCGCCTCTACCACCGCTACCCGATCCCGTCGGAGCCGCTGGAGGCACGGCTGCTGCGCAGCGGTCGTGACTTCTTCTCCGGGATGGGCACCACGTACTGGCTCAGTGGGGTGGCGAGCGGTCACATGGGCTTCATCACATGTGTCGCCTTCTGCGTCTCGGTCGACCGCCCCTACTTTATGATGGCCCCGCACGGTGGCTACGCGTACCGGTGCATGCCGCCGTGGCGACGGCAGCAGATGGAGGCGATGGCGGTGGGGACGGTGCCAACGGACGGTGCCAGCGACGCAGCGCCGACGCCACCCGCCATCCGGTAGCGACATCGCAGGCCTCTCTCTCTCCCTCGTCTCTTCCCTCTGCCGCGGCGCTCGGTGGTGTGGAAGGTCGTCCCAAGAGTCGTTAGGCACGAGGGCGACTCCGCCGTGTATGCGTGTGTGTGTGTGTGTGTACTTGCGTTTCTGCACGCCGTTGTCGTCTGCGTTGTTGGCGTCGGTGCGTCAGTGCATCCGACTTGTGGTGATCACATTCTCACACAACTGACAGACCCACAGAAACAGCAAACCCGCCGCAGCTCAACAGGTGACACCGGCGAGGAGGACGAACGTGCTCTGCACTGTACTCTGTGGGCGGAGAGAGAGAGACGGGGGTGCGTGTGGGTGCTCCCTTGTTTGTGGACGCCACGCTGCATCCGCACGCACAAACACAAACACACAGGCGCGCGTGCGAGCGAACCTCTACCTCCTTCCCTCCCCCTTGCCCTTTCTTCTTTGCTTCAAGTGCGCTTCACATGACCAAGGACCGCCTCCACTATCGACTTTCCAAGAAGCACGCTCATGGCGCGGAGGATGTGGAGAGGTCGATCGGCATTACCCAGTCGCGCTACGAGTCGACCGCCGCCGCCGCGGCTGACAGACACCGCCCCACGGCCCTCATAAAATGGGCCTTCGACGACTACGTGGTGGAGGAGGTGCTCCCACGCGCCGCTCTTCTCTCGTCCGCGCCGGCGGACGCCAGCCACCCCGCGAGCCTCGTCGTGCGAGTTCTCAGCGAAGGCGTGCCGGATCCGGTGGTGGAGAGACAGATGCGGGAGCGACTGCCGCGGGGCACGCGGTTTCACTTTCTCACTCCGGTGGATGTCGTCAGCTGCGCGTCTCGCTACGTGTGGCTGCGCTCCGCAGACCGAAGAGCGGCAAAGCAGCTGAGCAGCGCCTTCAGTGGCGAGCAGATGTGGCACACCAGCGCTGGTGCCGTCTACGTGAGCGCGGCGCAGTGGGTGCCAGCGGACCCGGCGGCGGACCACTTCCCACACCACCTGCTGCCACGCACGCGCTACACAGTCACCCTGCGCGACATCCAGGGAAGTCTGGGCGATGTGCTGCCCCAGCTTCGCAGCGTCGCCAAGTTCGGCTGCCTCAACTACTCGCACGTGGCGCGACACGGGGCTAGCCTGCAGCGTGTCTACGAGGACGCAAAGCTGCTGCTGCGCCGCGAGTACGGCGGGTTCCTCCACCACCATGTCCAGCGCCTCACGGAGGGCACCACCCACGTTCACCGCGAGATGCCCCTGCTGCGGGAGGTGATGGACTCACCACGCAGCACGCGGCGGGAATGGGCAGGCGTGGTGGCTGGCATGGAGGCTGCCGTCAAGGAGGATGCACAGGTGTACGCGAGGGCGCCGCAGATCGGCGTGTACGCGCCGCATCACGACCTGCTCCTGGACTTTGTGCGGCGCGCCGCAGATGTGGCGCCGCGCCACCACGACTCGGCGCAGCTCGTGCGAGAAACCGTGCGTCCCCTCGTCTTGCAGGAGGCGCTGCACGCGATTACAGACGTGCACTTCAACGCCCTCGCCTCGCTCCGCTGGCAACGCGACGGCGCCGCTGTCGCGATCGGGGATGTTGTCCGCGTGCCTGGTGCTGCCGATGCCCCGCTCGACGTCTTTGTTGGTGCGGCGGACCACGTCAACGGCTCGATGGTGTCTGCGGCCCACCAAGACTGGAGCGCCTTCGCGCTGCCGCACGACGACGGCAGTGGCGCGCCGGCGGCGGTCGCAGGATTCACCTGCGTCGCGACAAAGCAGGAGGCGGCGCGGTACCGCCTCAGTGACGTCGTGCTCCCCACGCTCGGCAGAGATGCCACGCGCCTCCTCGCCGCATCGGGTGCGAGCGGCAGCAAAGACCGCAACAGCAACAGCAGCAGCGCTGCCCTCTTCGCCGCACTCGCGCAGGAGTTGCGTGTCGAGTGTCTGCCAGAGATGCGCCTGGCCCCGCGCGCCGCCTTCCGCTCGCTCGTGCAGGTGCCGGACGACATGTCCTTCTACCTGGTGGACGAGAAGCGCGGCTGGGACTGGGAGGAGGACGCCGGCGCTGCACGGCTGAAGGCGGCGCTCTACCACGACCAGGACGGCGTTCTGCGCCACCGCTCGCCGTTGGCGGAGCGCACCGGAAAGAACATGGTGGCCCGCCGCGGCATCCGCGACGCGACGGCGCGCACCTTCTTCCTCAAGCCGGCGCGGAAAGCCGGCATGACGTGCGTCCTGCAGTTCACATTGCCCACCGGCAGCCACGCCACATCGGTCATCCGCGAAGCCTTCACGATCGCGACCGTCTCTCCGTCTGCCATCTTCCGCCTTGTGACCGCGACCAAGTAGAGTGCGGCCCGGAGACAGGCACGCCAATGCAGCGCTGCACGCCTCTGATTCTCTCTCTCTCCCTCTGTGTCGCCACCTCGTAAACCTCTCTCACAGGCCGCACTCGTCGACTGCTTCACGAGTGCATGAACAAAGTTAAAAAGTAGAGAACGAAGGGCGCCTGTGCGCCGTGAACCCGAGCGAGTGGATCATGGACGGAGCTGTGTGTGCGTGTGTGTGGTCGGACACGGCTGTCATGCCTGCGCCTCTCCCGGTCGTCACCTCTCTCTGCCTCCTTCTCAGGCACTTGTGCACGCACCGTTACCACTTCCCCTCTCTCTCTCGCATACACATGTGTCGACCTTACTTGTGCCAGTTTCTTGTACGGCCACATCACATTCTGTATCGCCCACCACCACTACTACCAGACACACACACGTTGCCAGTGTGGAGCTCGCAGTTCTTTCTTGTGTGTTGAGTTGTGTGTGTGTGTGTACGTCGGGGTGACGTGGCACACGCTCCTCCTTCTAGTTTCCTGGTAGCGCAGACATAGATGCACCTTCATAGACACCTTTTACGCGTCTCATACACGGTCCAAGAGGTACCGACTAGAGTTGTGCCTTACTCCCTCGCGTCCTGAGAGTCTATTGGCCACACCTAGCCCTTCCCACGCGTCCATGGGGCGTGTTCGCGTTGGCCTGCGACTTCGGTTTGTGAAGCTGCCGCAGGTCGATGGCGAGCGCGTCTTCCGCGACGTCATCGCCTTCGCAGAGCCGGACGACATCGGCTACGACGACCTGCGTGCGCTCGTGGAGGCGAAGATCCACTTCATGGAGCTCGGCCACCGCGACTTCACCGTCTTCCACGCCGAGGAGAGCACTGGCGACCGCCTCGTCGTGGACACGGCCTACTTCGGCACGCTTGCGCGACAGTGGGCACGGAAGGCTGCAAAGGCGCGTCCGCAGCCGCACCACGCACCCGCGCCGGTGATCCGTGGCCCCGCACTTCTCGGCGAGTCTCCAGTGCTGCCGCACCACAGCGCTCCTCAGGCGCCGTCAGAATACGGCGCTCTCAGCGCGTCACCCACAAACCACCGCCACGAGAGCAGCGGCAACTTCGGCGACGACGAGGAGGACGACGAGCGACCGCCGGATGTGCTGCAGTGCTTCGAGGTGGAGTTGCACGGCAACAAGTCTGGCAGCGCTGATCCTGCCGCGCTACTCGGACGCCTTGGGTCAGCTCCCCTGGCGGCGGCAGCGTCGTCGATGCCGTTCGCCACGCTGACGCGGGAGAACTTGGCGCGCCTCTGTACGAGTGACCGTGTGACGTGCAATGCCGCCGCCGTGCCCGTCGCCTCGGCGGCGGCGGCAGCACCACCAAGCGCGTCTTCCCCAGACCTCCCCAACGCGAGCGGCGAGGCGGTGTTGGTGCGGGTGCGGGAGCTGACGTGCCCGCCAGTCCACGCGAGGTTCTACCTGCGCTGCGTCGTCCTCGCCGTGCGCTTCAAGACACCGAAGCCGGGGGTGACGGTGGCGGAGCTCGACCTCGGCGACGCCGCGGACGTGGCGGAGGCGATCACGGCCGTCACATTCGACGAGGCGGTGCACAAGGCGGTCCGCGACCACCTCCGCGGCGACCGCCGGCAGGTGCTGGAGCTGCGGCAGGTGTACGTGCGGCGCAAGAGCGACGTGGATGTGCGCTACCAGACGAACCCACACCCACTGCTGCTCCGCCTTGACCGCTCGTCGAAGCTGGAAGTGGTGCGCATCCTCGCTACGCCAGCGCCGCTGCCCGGCAGTGGTGCCGTCGTCACTGTCCGCGATCGGCTCGACTCAGCAGGCGTGGTGGACGTGAGCCACATCATCCAGCACCAGCAGCAGCAGCAGCAGTACCGGTCACACCCCCGCCCGGGCGGCGCCGTCATCGGGCTGCCGTCGTCCGAGAGCGGCGCCTCCGTGAACGGCGGCGGCGGCGGCGCGTACCCTCCGACGTGGTCGTCCTCGTCTTCCTCCTCCGGTCCGCGACGGACCACGTTCACCATGAGCCACGCGAGCGGCAACGCCGGCGCGAGCGCGGCGCTGGTCAGCGGGGTGGTGCCGTCCATCCTGGGCAACGAGCTGCGCCACCGGCAGGAGATGCTGCTGCGCCAGCAGCGTCCAGCCGACGCCGCGGCGCCAGAGCCCGGAATGCCACTTGTGACCGCACACGACGTCCGCGAGCGCGAGCCGCTCATCGAGCAGCACGCGAACCGCGAGGAAGAGCGGAAGCAGCGCATACGGCGCAAGGCGGAGGTGTCGACGCAGTGCCTCCTGTGCGGGTTGGACTGCAGCGACGAGGCCACGTGCATGGCGGTGGTGCGGCAGCAGCTCACGCGGAGCTCGCGCAACCGCGGCTCGCATGTGCCCACCTTCGAGCAGGTGAAGCAGGACCTCTGCGATCGGCGGCGCGTGCCTGCCGGCGAGGCGGCCACGCGTCTTCTGTGTGCGCACACGTTTGTGAACAGCGCCACCCGCACCGTCCACGTCGTCCACCCGCGATGTGCCCACCTCTGCACCGCCTACCAAGGCGGCGATGAACTGGAGGACATCGTCGTGTGCGACCTCAGCATGAACGTGTGCGCCTTGTGCGGGATGCCCGGCGCGTGCGTTGGGTGCTACCACCCCCAGTGCACCGAGATGTACCACGTTGTGTGCGCCCTCTACAGCGGCGGCTACGTCAACTTCGGCCAGCGTGACCCGTACCTGCCCTGCCCCGCCTGCCCACGCCACACCCAGGTCGTCGTCCCGGCGCGCAAGCCACCGGGCAGTGTTGTCTTGCACGTTGACCACAGCTGCTGGGAAGACGGCGTCGCCTTCGACTCGCGCGTGGTCGAGTCCACAGACCTCCGCGACCCCGACGAGAACGACGGACAGTGACGACCGTCGCACTGGTCGGCGTTCCAGCGCACGTCGGCGTGTCGGTTGCAGTCGCCGCCACCGTCCTCACACACACACACACACACACTCACCACCCGCCTACCAAACCCGCCAGCCAAACCCTTTCCCCCCACACACACACATCTCTTCTGCTCCGCTCCGTTTCGCCATCTGTAGCGGGAGGACGGTCAGTGCACACGAGATACGCTCACCCTACACAGTCGATCCACGTTAGCCTAGCCGGCACCACCACGCGCTCTCCCTCTCTCCCCCCGCATCTGTTCAGGGATGCAAGGCCGACGTCGTGGGTCTCTTTTCCGATCACCGCCGTACTCCGCCTACCTACCCCGTCCCTCCCTCCCCTCCTTTCCCCTCACCCCCTCGCTTCGAGCAACAACAACAACGACCACTTGCAGACGTGCACACACACACACACACAGACGCGCGCGTACATAGAGAAGGGATAGATAGAGGGGCCGGTGGACGTTGGCGGCGTGATGGCCGACCTCTCACCCAAGCTGACACCGCCGCCGAACGGTAGTGCGCTGCTGCGCGAGAACCTCTTCGGGGACAAGGCGGACGGCGGCGAGGGCGACGACGATGGCGAGCTGCTGAAGCGACGTGAGCCGACAATGCTGCAGAAGGGGCGCAAGCTCATCGCACCCGCGTCGGACGGCACGAAGCGCTACACGGTTGTCTTCGACCTCGATGAAACCGTCGTCTACGCCCGCGACGGCCCCCTCTACGCGCGCGCCTACTTGAAGGACCTCTTCCGCTCCATCAAGGACGACTTCGAGGTGATCGTCTGGACCGCCGGCGAGCGTGACTACGCCAAGTGCATCCTCGAGGAGATCAACGAGGACCACACGATCCAGCACCTCGTCTACCGCCACGCGAAGTGGTTTCGCGAGGAGGACTACACCAAGGATCTGCGGCAGCTCGGCCGTGACCTCAACTACACCCTCATGATCGAGAACACCCCCGACTGCGTCCGCGCGAACCCGCAGAACGGCATCATCGTCGAGGATTTCGAAGTGCTTCCTGAGACCACGGAAGAGGAGAGCTCGCCGACGGCCTCGCCGGCGCCTACTCCGCCGCCACCGCAGCAGCAGCAGCAGCAGCAGCAACAGACCACGACGGCAGTGGCTGAGCTGTCGGACACTACCTCCGCTCCTGCTCCTGCGGCGCCGCGGCCCACGATACCGGAGGGGGACAGCGGCGGCGCAGCGACGCCGCTGCGGAGGCGCCGCACCACCGATCGCACGCTGTTCCTCCTGCGCGAGTTGCTGCAGTCGCTGGTGCGGAGCGGTGCGACGGTGCCGAGCTTTCTCGACTCGTGCGAGCTGCTGTCTCGCCAGACGGTGACGGGATCTGACGGCAACGACATCCCCATCTACCACCTCGGCACGCGGCGGCGCCGAAAGGATGCTGGGGTGCAGCGCAAGCAGGTGAAGACGAACCGTGACAGAGCGCCTACCGCCGCACCGGAGGCGCAGTCGGCCACGACGACAGTGGCGGACGCCACGGTGGAGGCGACACCGCCGCCGCCGCCGCCATCCGCGACCGCGGGCGAGGCGGTGCCACACGTGGAAGACCGAGAGCCGCACGCGCGCGATTGCAGCGACAGCAACGTTGAGGGAGACGGTGGCAACAGCGTGACGCGCCCCGACTCTCCCGCCTAGCAGGTTCGTCTGTGTGTGTGTGTCTGTGGGTGTTTGCACCGCGTTGAGTGCAGTGTACACTAGTCCAACGATCAGCTCTCATCATCTTTTGTTTCTCCTCTCTTGCCGCTACCGGCGCCTGTTGCGCACCTTCCCCCCCTCCTCCCTCTCTTCCTGCCTTTTACGTCTCGCCGTCCCTCCTGTTTCCTCCCATCACCACCGTGTCGCTTCTGCCCTCCTCACCTCGCTCTCCCGTTCCTGCTCTCTGTCAGCAGGTCGCCTCTGCGCTCCGCTCGGCCCTTCCTCAGCATCACCTCATTTCCCCCCGCCCCTCCCACCCTCATCACCCCCACACACAGCCTCGCTGCGCACCCGCTCCCACACCTCGTCCTTCGCGGCAGCACCTGCGCGTGGGGCTGAAATGAAGCTGCAGCCACGTCAGCGCCGGCCACGGCCGGACTTCATCGTGGACAACGCGGCAGCACTGCAGCTGGGCAAGCTCTTCCTCGGGTGGGGCAAAGCGCGAGGGCGGCGGAGGCCGAGGCCGGCGCAGCCGGCGAGTGTGGCTGTCAAGGCCACAGCAAAGCAGCCACCGAAGAAGACAGCCAAGGCATCACCACGTGCGCCAGCCAAGAAGGCGGCGACGAAGGCACCTCGGAGCGCCGTCGCAGCGCCGGCTGCCGCAGCCCCCCCGCGACGTCGCGGCCGGCCGCCAAAGGCACCGGCCCAGCGCTCCCCGTCGCCGCCGCGAACGGCGCCACAACAGCGAGCAAGCCCGCGGCTGCCGTCCCCGCCACCACCGCCGGTGAGGAGGAAGACACCGGCCGCGAGGGACGACCGGCAGCGCAAGAGCGCGAGCCCGGCGGCGCGTACGAAGATCACAACGCAGCCGCTGTCGCGGAGGCTGCCCGTGCCGGTGCCGACGAAGAAAGCGGCGGCGTCGCCGTCGCCGCCGCCCTCTCGCACACAGGAGGCTCGCGCCAACAGAGCTGTCGTCGGGCGACCGCGCCGCGCTGCGAACGCCGCGCCGCCGGTGCTCCCGAACCCGGTCCCGACCCCGCCGCTCTCGCTCGGCAGCGTGGCGGGTGGGGAGCCCAGCGACAGCGGGAGCGTGAGGGTGTTGGTGCGCACCATGAACGGGACCAGCTGCACCGTGCAGGCCACCAGCGAGACCACCTTGCACGAGCTGAAGCGGCGCATCCTCGAGATCATCATGCCATGGACCGCCTCGGCGGCGCCGGGCTTGCAGGTGCGGCTGCCGATGCTCGTCATGAACGGTCGCGCGCTCGGGCCCGATACGGCGACGCTCGCGGCACTGCGCTTCTCGGCGCAGTCGACCGTGTACTGCTTCCCCGAACCCAACTGAAGCCGCCTCGACAGATTGTCGCCCGATGCACGATCCCCAGCCCCACTGCCCCGCCGCTCATCCGCCGTGTGCGGCGAAGCGGCGCCGGAGAGGACGGGGAAGGGAAGGGAAGTGTGATCGGGCCTCTTGTACCTCTACGCTGCGCGCGCGCGCCGTCGCCACTCCCCCAAAACTGCAAAAAAAGGAAAAAACAAACGCGAGGCGGAAACGAACCATGCATGGAACCGCGAACGCCGTCCCTCACAACTCCTCCCCCCACCCCACCACCGCTTCCTCACCGCTGGGCCAGGCTTGGCCGCCCCTCCAGCCTCCAGCCTGGCGCAATGGGCTCTTGGGCACCAACCCCAAAAAAACCCCTACCTCCCAGCCCAAGCCGGCCGCGCCGCTACACGAGCAGCCTGGCCCGCAGCCGCTCCACCACGCCGTCGTCGACGCGGAGGGCGTCTCGCACGTAGGCGTCGATGCCGCCGTGGCGCTGCGCAATGTAGTCCAGGGCGGCGTCGAGGTACGCGGCGTCGATGCCCCACAGAATCCCCATCGCCTCGCTGCTGATCCCCATGTCGTCGTAGTACGCGTTCGACTCGGCCGGCCGCCGAAGGAGCGCACGGGTGAGCATGTAGTCCTCGAGGATGACGGCGCGCGGGACACCGAGGAGGTGGAGCAGGACGGCCGCCATGAGGCCGGTGCGGTCCTTCCCCGCGGTGCAGTGGAACACGATCGCCCGCTGCGGCTGCCCGCCGGCGCAGAAGTCGGGGCCCGCGAGGAAGTGCAGCACCCGCGCGAGCTGGTGGCCGTAGTGGTCGATGCGGTGGCGGTACGTGGCGTGGATCAGCTGGCGCGTGTACTCCGGCGTCACCTCTGCCGCCGGCCCCCGCAGCTTCTCCAGCATCGACCCGCCTATGGGCGCCAGCACGTGCTCGACGCCGGCGAACGCGTAGGGCTTGTGCAGCACCTCCTCGGGGCTGCGGAAGTCGAAGGTGTGGCTCAGGCGCAACCGCCCCACCAGCACCTCCTCCGCCGCGCTCGCCGGCACGTTGTGCAGGCTGTCGCTGCGGAAGACGACGCCCTCGCGCACACGCCGTCCGCTGGCGGTCGCGTAGCCGCCAAGATCGCGGAAGTTCGTCGTCCCTGGCAACTCAAGAACGCGCTTCATTTCTCTTAATCTAGAGACCTGTGAGTTGGGTGTGTGTTGGGTGTGTGTATTGGGTGTGCTAGTGTGCTAGTGTGTGTGCTAGGAAACGATAGAGAGAGAGCTAAGAAGGGACTGCAATGGGGATGGATGGAGGGAGAGTGACCACGGCACGAGGTGCAAACGGGTGTGGCGGAGGGGAGGAAAGAGGAGTGAGTCAGTGCGTCACACCTCTGTCGACGGGGAGAGCCTCTCCACAACCCTCATGCGCACACACGCACACAGGAACGTGCGCGCGCTCTGGGGGCAGCCTGAGGAACAGGGAGCAGCAGCGCTCACCAGCACAGCACACAAGCACGCCAACCAAGAAAAGAGAACAACACACACACACAGAGGAGCTCCTGCGTTTCTCCCTCTCTCTCTCTCTCTGTGTGCAGGCGGCTACACGTAGTAGTCCAAGGGAATGCGACTGCGGCCGATCGGGCTGAACAACCGGCGGAGGAAGTTCAGGGCGTAGTTGTCGCTGTTCATCTCTGCCACCGGCACGCAGCCGGCTGGCGAATCCCCTGCCTGCGCCGGCGTCTGCGCGTTCATCGTCTCCTTCACCGTGGAGTTGGTGGCGCTCAGCAGGATGTAGCGGCCGGCGCACGGCATCACCAGGATGCCACCGAGAAACGCGGCGAAGATGCAAAGGAGGCACGCGACGGCCAGCCAGATCAGCTCCCGCTCCTCCGGGGCACGCTTGAAGTCCGTCGTGACAATGACGACCAGGGAGCGGAAGAAGACGTAGAGCGCGAGGACGCTCGTGATGATGAAGAAGCCGCCGAAGAAGCGGAACGTCCGCTTCCCCACGCAGCTGCCGAGGATGCCGCAGTGATGGTCGAACTCCTCCACGCACACGTCGCAGAAGCGGCAGTGACTGCTACGCGGGGGGCGGATGATGTGGCACGTCGTGCACACCTTGCACTCCACCGCCTTGCCGCCGACCATGACGGTTGTCGGGTTCTCGGGCTGCTCCGACTGTGGCGCGGGCGGGATGATGCCGGGGTCCAGTGTGACAGAGAGCGTCAGGCACGTCAGCGACGCGGCGGTGAAGATGGCGGTGAAGACGTACGTGTACCACTCCCCGCGCGGCACCACGACAGAGGCGAAGAGAGTCGCGAAGAAGAGAATCGGGACGCCGACAAACAGCGCATGCCAGCTCTCGCTTGTCACCACGCAGCACCACACCATGCGCATCCGACCGAGCGCTCGCTTCGTCACGCCGGGCGGCAGATGCATCGTCCCGTCGTAGTGCCCCTTGAACCTCCGCGCCGGCACGGCGGACGGCGGCAGGCCGTCGGCTATGCTGCTGGTCAAGGCCGCCGAAGTGCGCGGTCGCGCGGCCGCCGCCAGCACGGTCTCGTGCGACGCAATGAAAGGAGCGACCGACGGGCTACCGGGGCCGTGTTCGCCGGCGCGGGGGCCGCCGAAGGCGCCGACGCCATCATCCTCGACACCCAAGACGCCGCGCGGGTGTACCTCGTCGACGGCGGAGCAGCCTACTACGCTGACGTCGTGCTCCGCCGGTGGTGGTGCCGTGGTCGGCGCCACGCCGCTGCGCGGGTCCAGGTGCATCATCGACGGGGGCTCCTGTGCCACTTGCGTCCACTCCCGCGCCGGCCGGTGTAGGAGCGACACCACGGGCAACACCATGCGTGTTCACCGGGATCCAGACAGACACAGACACGGCCCAACTCACCGTCGAAGCGGAGAGAGAGAGACAGTTGTACACACACACACGCCCGCAGCTCCGTCCAACGACCTTCCGTCGTCGAGCCAAGCAGAGGATGTGCACCCCGTGTCCCCACTCCCCCCTTTTTCCTCCCTCCTTTGCACCGAGAGCAAATGCCCCTTCCGATCACCTCGTCCCTCACACACACTCACACACACGATGAGACAGAGCCGTGGTGGTAAAAGCGCGCCGCGGCACGAAACGCAAAAAAACGATGCAGAGAGAGAGAGAGTGAGAGTGAGTAGGCGAGTGGAAGAGGAGAGACAGCAGAGGACGGACTCGGGAGGAGACTGTGCGCGGCGTGCGACACCTGTCCGGACACCGGATAGACAGCAGCGCGGGTACGTTATCGGCGAAACGCCGACAGTGTACCTCGTCCTGATAGAGCGCAGCCGCACCATGAGATCTGTCACACGTGTGCCATACTCGCACGTTCGGACAGGCGAGCCCGCCGCCGCCACACACACACACACAGAATGTATGAGAAGATGAGCCCGCAGGTGGTGGACGCGCTGGTACAGATGGACACGATCCCTGTGCCCAGGCGCTACCGGCTGGTCCTCGCGGACCTCAACTCCCAAACCCTACAGGAGTACATTGCCTGCAAGTCGACGCCCCACACGCACGAAGCCAACGGTGTCCCCACACACAGCTCGCCTACTCGCTGTTTGCGAAGGACACCTCCTTCAGCGAGAAGAACAGCGAGGCATGCGTGTTTGACCAGTCGCATCACAGGTCACGCAGAAGCCCGGTGAACGACTCTGTGGGGGGCGGCGGGTGTGCCGCTGGTAAAGCCGGCACGACGCACCGTCTACACCCCCTACGGAGTCACAAAAAAAAAAAAAAAAACTGTGGAAGGTCCACCAAGGCATGCCACACCACAAGAGCGTGAGCACGCGAGCAGGAATGTCGAAAACCGTTCGCAACCAACAACACAAACGGTGGGTGCGCGATGTTGCGGTGATGCCAGGACGTGTGCAAAGGGTCGCCACTGCAGGGGGGAAACACACAACGGTTTGCGAGATATCCCTCGTGGGTATCTCTGGGAGGCCTACGTGGGGTGATCTGTACCACAGCGAGAAGACACAGGTGGCTTTCTCCTCTTCTCTTTCTCATATCAACCGGAAGTGCAGCTCAGAAGAGGTCTGCTCTCTCGACCTTGTGGCCAGGTGACCACGGGGGTCGTTACAGGAGTGACCACAACTGCATCTCCACTGCTGGAGATGTGCGTTTTTCTTCTCCGATGTGCTCGGCGCACGAAGAGAGCGCCTTCTGTGCGGATCGATGGTAGCCACTGTGAGAGAGGGGAGGGAGGGAGGGAGGGAGGCGAGAAGGGGAGTCAGGGCAGGATGAAGCGACTTACGACGATTGACATGTGTGAGGTGCACTGCATAGGCCTGCAAGCGCAGGAGCGGCAGTTGGCGTGACGGGTCACTCCCCCTTCCACTACTTCTTTCCCATCCAGTCGACTTCCTGCAGTCTCGTTACCCGTCCCCGCACAGGATGGCACGTAGACAGGTACATGCATATATAGGTACACGCACACAGACACACACACACACAAACACACACACACACATACACGCACTCAGAGAGAGGAACACGGACTCGCGAAACGGTGGCACTACGCACTGGCACTGCTGCAGTCACCCGGTCTCGCGCTGCGACGCCGCTGCCTTCGCCTGCCGCTCGTTCTCCAGCTCCTCCTCGAGCGTGTCCACGTCGAAGCCGAGGCCACGCATCTCCTCGAGATACCGCTGTGTCGGGTCCTCCTCCTCCGCAGCGGCCGTGGCCGCGGATGCCTGCGCTGCAGGCGCCGGGCTCGCCGCGAGCTCTCGCTTCTTCCTCTTTGCGGCCCACATGAACGCCGCCATGCCCACCGCACACACCATGAATGCGCGCAATCCCCGGAGCGCCACCTTTTTAAGAATCGCAGTGTTCTCGCCAAACGCCTGCTCGCCGAGCTCCTTCGCGAGTCGCACTTGCTCCGCCGCCTCGGCGTCCAACTCTGGCGTCGCGTGAGCGGTGCCCGCTGCCGGAGTTGCCGATGACGACTGCACCGCCGCAGACCCGCCAGAGGGCGGAACGGACGACGACGATGCTCGACGCGACGCTGTCCACGGGAGGCACGTGTGAGGGAGGGAGGCCGTGGATTGAGCCACACCGCCCACTCGCACACAGCGCAATGCACTGCCGCACACCCGCTGCATCTTTGACGGACGAGCGTCTCCACCAACGGTGAACAACAACGAAGACGAGCAGGAGGAAGAGTGAGACACACACACACGAACACGCGTGCGTAGTGGGGAGAGAAGCGCGTGGCGTCGATGTGCGTCTGTGGAGTGAATTGACTCACGGATGCGACGAGCAAGAGGTGGTGGTGGTGGTGTGTGGCTCAGCGGGTGGAAGAGGAGAGGTAGGCGGTAACCTCCGCGTAGGCGTTTGAAAGAGAGAGAGCGAAGGAAAGAAAAAAAAACAGGAGAGGTGGAGATAGAGCGCAAGGCGAAAGGAGCGATGCACGTGAGGCACCGTGTGTGTGTGTTGTGTGTTGAGGGGCAGTGGCGGCAGCTCCTCGGCACCTCCTCCTCCCCCCCCCCCCCTTCTCGTTCTCCTTCTGCCGCTCTCTGTCTGGAGGGCTTCGGGGACAGACGTGTCCAGAGGAGGGAAGAGGGAAGGGTGGAGCGTGTACGACACACTACCGTGAGGTGGTCCTCAGCATCCTCAGTTTGTGTGTGTGTGAGGAAGCGCGGCGTTCAGACACACACATGTTTGCAGGTAGGACAGCTCGCAGATCCGCGGTTCGTGCTCGTCGGCCTGAGTGTGTCTGTGTCTGTGCACTTGTGTGTAGCCGAGGTTCGGTTGGCGCCGCACCTCGTCGCCGCTCATCACTGCCCCCACGCCCCCGCCTTCACGCCCCTGTACAGAGAGCTGAGGGAAGACGAGAACGGGTGGAAACGAGAGGACGATGTTGAAGCTGTGAAGCCGGAAGATGAAAAGAACAGCCACACCACACACACACACAGACGAAAAGAAAGAAAAAAAGAAAGGAAGCGGCGGAGCTTCGCGTCTCTGGCGCAAGTGCACATCGGAGGCGCGCAACTCATCCATCGTCCACCTTCGCCATCGCCCTCCCGCCACTCGCGCCATAGCCGCACGTTAACGCCTGGTCTACGTCTAGGATGGTCAGAAGGAAATCCACGAACTCGTCGAACACACACAAACACACATACACATACACGCACACAGAGAGAGAAAGAGTGAGTGAATGTGAGAACGGCGGGAAGGGCGGGCGGGCAGGCGACCCGGCCGGGTCAACAACTCTACTGCACACCGTCCCACAGCACGGTATCGATCACCGGCCCGTCCATGGTCGCCGCACCGCCGCCTTCTCCACGCACCGGAGCCCCACAAGACAACACGCCGTATGCCACAGTGTGCGCCTCTGTCGTCTCCCTTCGCCTACTTCGTCACCCGTCGCCCTCCCCCTCTCTGCCTCGACTACCAGTCGTCCGTGGCCCTGACGCCGGCGAGGCGGCTGGCACTACCGGTACGTCGCCGCGACACCGCACGACGGCGGGGGGTGCGCCTACCGCCGTTGCTGCCCACATCGCTTGCAACGGTTGCGGAGGTGTTTGTGCGAAGAAGCGGGCGGGCGGGGTGGCCGCGCACGTTGGGGCTGCTCGTGCGGCTCAGCGCACTGACGGACGCGACGCGAGTGATGGGGGCGCCGACGTGGTGCACCGACGACGGAGGTCCGGTGAGCGACGGCGACGGTCGACGCAAGCCGCTCTGTACCACAGAGGAGCTCGCGCGCTCGCGCTCCGGCGGCTTGCTGCTACTGCCACTCACCTGCGGCGGCGGCACCAAGGCGGAGTTGTCCCGGCGGAAGGGGCTCTCGGGCCCGCTCGACTGGCGTGTGGGGGTGGGTGGGCGGTGGACCACTGTGGTGTACTGGCGCTGCTCCGCGATGGCGTCCACCTTGCGGCCGAGAATGGTAATCACCGATTGCAGGTTGCGGCAGTCGGCCTCGCGGTCCGCCAGTTCATGCGAAACCAGCGACAGCCGCTCTTCAAACATCTCACGCTGGCGGCGCAGCTCCGCCTCGAAGATGATCTTCTGCCGCAGCAGCTCCGATCGGAGTGCATCTATGTCATCCGAGCTCATCCTGTGCGGGGGGCGTCTACGCCTGGAGGCCAGGGGAAGGGAAGGAGGAAGGGTTCTCGCCGCTGCACTCCCTATCTCAACGTGTGTGTGTGTGTGTGTGTGATGGAGAGCCCGACAGCAGCGACTCGTACCCTTCGTCGATGGTGTAGTGAAGTGGCTACGCGTTAACAGCCACCTCCACGGCGGTGCAAAGGGGAGGTGGGGGGTATGTTGTGAATACGTGTGCGTGTGAGGACGGAGTAAGGAAACAGCCGCGTGAGTGCGGCGTGGATCTGCGTGGTGCGATGCACTCCGCGTGGCGGGAGAGGAAAAGTGGAGGAAAAAAAAAACACGAAGGAAAGGTTGACTTGCTCACACGGAACAGGACGCTGATGCACAGCCGGCAACACATGTGTGACCCAGAGCGGTCCGGCGACGTCGGAAACCGCAAGAGAAGGGAGAGAGACGAGAGGGGGGCGACGGCCCTGCCGAGCCAGGGGAGCGCACTCACCACATCCGGTGTGTCGCCCAATTCTGAGATGTGCATCATGAAACGCGTACAAAACCACAGACACAGACACACGCAAACACAGACACACATACACACGTACCTTACCCTCACCACTACTAACACAGTGATCAGAAAACAAAAAGAAAAAAAAAAAAGAGACACTCCCATCACCGCCGTGACGTGTGGGAGAGGCGCAAGACGACGCTCGCTCATCCCCCACCGTCTCACACGTGCAGCGTAGACTGCGAGGATGAATGGAGCACGGGAGAGCGGCGTACAAGCCTGGCTGAGGTGAGCGGTGGGAAGTCTGCCTGCGACGGAGGCACTCAACGCGCAGTCCCAGGAGACGCGTGCACCATCATGCGGTGGAGAGAAACGAAAAGACACAGGAGAGGAAGGGAGGAGAGGAAGGGAGGCCAAACAACAAAAAGAAAAACTGAGAAGATAGCTGTGCACATGTACACACACATCTCTACCTCCTCCTCCTCCTCCTTCCGCCTCCTTCTCCTCTCTACTCGCTAGACACGTGTTCTCTCTGTTCAGCTTGTCACATGCAGCGATGGATGCTCCCTTCTTGCACACCACCAACACACACACACACACACGCACGCACACACACGCCCCGTCCGTGACCTTCACCGTCTCTCCTACTATTTGCTGCGCTTGAAGTCACAGAGCGACCACAAGAAGAGAGACATATGTGGGAAATTCGAGGACGAGCGCGACGGTGGATGAGCTGTGTGAGAGAGAGAGGATCACAAAGAGAGAGCGCACACCACGCTGGGATGAGCAGGCGGCTTCATACTGTCGTGAATGGAGTGCACAAGCGCCAGAGACTCTCCATAACACACATGGACGCACGTAAAACGCACACACATACACACAGATACACGGAAAAGTACAACTGCTACGGCTGCATCGAGTGGGTGCTCCTGGACAGAAGAGGCGTAGTGGAGTGGAAAAGGTGAGAGAGAGGGAGAGGAGAGAGGGAGAGAGATGGCGATGAGGAGGCAGTTCGCGTCCTGCGCATGGAAACGATGTCGGACTCACATAAGCGTCTGCAATGGACACACACACACACACGCACACTCACACACACAGCCCACAGATGCCCACGACCACGCATACAGGGATGAGAGGAGAGCGGAAAGACGACAAGGAGGAGAGAGTGAGGGTGAAGCATGTGTGTTTGTGTGTGCGCTCAACAAGCCGTCTCGGTGATGCAGGTGCTCGAGTTGGGGATGTGCACATGGATCGATGCATCTGTACCCTGAGAGACAGTTAACACACACACACACACACACACACACACACCAACAGAGAGAGAGAGAGAGGGAGACAACAACCGTGACAAAGACCATAACATCAACAATAAAAAAGTGAGTAGGCGTAGACATCACCGAGTCGGTGTGTAAGAAACAGAGAGAGAGAAAGACAGGAAAAAAAAAAAATGGAGGAGAGAGAGAGGGGAGGCAGGAGAGCAGAAGAGTGAGAAGTGAGGAGAGAGGTCGAGACACACACACACACACAGCACAGCACAACACAACAGAAGGACAGCAGGGCTGATTCGTAGGGCGGGAGGGGAAAGAAAAACGCAACAACGAGGTCATGAGACGACTGAACAAGTGGGCTCCATTGACATCTGGTGGACCCAGACGACGACAGACCACCCACCTCCGCACACAAAGAGTGAGGTTCGGTGTCTAGTACACATCCTTGAGGTAGCGGTGGTCACTCTCCATGCGGCGCAGGAACTCGAGCGCGGCGACGCGCGTCATGCCGCCGCGATCCTGTAGCAGCGCCACCATTGCGCGGTCGACGTCCTTGGCCATGAAGGACGCGTCGCCCGACAGGTACACGAGGCACCCGCCACCGGCGGTGCTCATGAGCATCTCGAAGATGAGGTCCTTGTGCTTCTCGATGAGGGACGTCACGTACACCTTCTCCGCCTGGTCTCTGCTGAAGGCGCAGTCGAGGGTCGTGAGGACGGCGGTGGGCAGCAGCTCCGACGCACCGGCCCTGCCGCGGCGCGCCGCCAGTCCGGCGTGCGCCGTGGGGTGCGCCGCATCCCAGGCCTGCACCTCCGCCGGCGCCATGGACCACCGCTGCACCTCCTCCTCGACGAAGTACTCGGTGGCGCGGTGGTGGGCCCCGAAGAGGAAGACGGTGGGGCCGTACTCGGCGTTGGGCTGCTTGCGCATGAGCGCCTCCTTCTTGTAGCAGAGCCCGACCATGGCGGCGGCGCCGGTGCCGGGGCCGATCATGAGCACCGGCCGCCGCTCGGCGATGCGCTGCGGCAGATGGAAGGTGGAGATGCGCACGTAGCCGAACACCTCGTCGCCCTCCTCGACGCGGTGGGCGAGGTAGGAGCCGGCGAGCCCGTCGGGCAGCACGCGGACGATGATCTCCACCGTCGTGCCGTGCGACGTCCTGTCCGACGCGATGGAGTAGTAGCGCGGCTGCGTGCGCGGCATCACCTCGATGAAGTGTCCGAGAGGAATGCAGCAGCAGCTGGGGAACCTCTCCAGGTAGTCCACGACGGTGCGCAGCCGCTTCGGCCGTCGCGCCACCCCACTGCCCACCGCCGCCTCCTCCGCATCCGCCTCACCCGCCGGCAGCCGAAGGAGGTCGAGAAACGCCTCCTGCTGCGCCGGGTCGGTGCAGTACTTGGCGAGCACACGCAGCGCCGACTTCTTGGGGCGGCCGCAGAGGTCCACGTAGCGCTGCAGCACCACGCGCAGTGGCACACGAGCGGGAAGGACGTTGCGCAGAATGCCACGCGACGGCACCAGCTCGCACAGCTCCACCGGCGTCTCCAGCTCGGTCGCAGGGATGGAGAGGGCTCTGGCGCAGCGCGCCACCATCTCGGGCGGGTTTGTGGGGAAGATGCTCAGGTGATCGCCTGCCTGATAGGAGATCCCGGTGCCGTCCGTGTCGAAGCAGAAGCGGTACACGCTGCTGCCGTCACACTCGCGCGGCGGCGTCAGCTGCGTCTTGGCGATGAGGCGGATGCGCGTGGGGTTCGTGAGCGACGGCTCCAGCAGCGCCGGCGGCGGCGGGTAGGGCAGCACCGGCGGCAAGGCACTCACGCTCGTCCCAGCAACGACGTCAGTGGGCGGCACGGGTTGGCTGAGCAGCATGGTGCAGCTTGGGACCGTTTCATCGGTGAGCACCGGTGTGCTCGGCGCGGCTGTGGCCACGACGGACCCACACGGGCCGGCCGGCGGCGCTGTAGACGCGGTGGCGGCAGACACCGTCGACGCGGCACTCGAGAGGAACCGGAACTGCAGCTCCGGCTTCGGCGGCGCGCGTGTGCCAGTCGTCATGGCCAGTCCACACTTCTCCTCCAGCGCAAGCATCACCTTCTCCTGCCACTCGTCGAAGACGTCCTCCTGCGTGCCAGAGCGTGCGTCCCCGAAGCCGACGCGGTGCAGGTTGACGCCGCCGCCCTTCTTCAGCAGCGTGTTTGTGTCCGTGGCGGAGCGGCAGTAGTACTTGTAGGAGCTGTCGCCGAGGCCGAAGACAGCGTAGAAGATGTCCCGAAACGGTGGCTCGGCCGTCCCCGCTGATGCGGGTGCCGATGCGGACGTCGACGATGACGGTGCCGCTGCCGCTGCCGCTGCCGCTGTCGCCCCCGTCGCCGTGCCTGGTGCCGTCGTGGCGGCTGCTCTGCGAACGGCGAGCTGCATCTCCTGAAAGAGAGCCATGAAGTTGCCGGTCGGCTCGCCCTCGCCAGCCGTCGCAACGATGAAGATGTACACAAGAGGCGGACGCGGCACCTTCGCCGCACCAGATGACCTGCGGCGCTCCCGTGCGACGCCGCTCGTGCTGGGCGGGGCAGTCTTGATGGGGTGGAACAGTGGTGCGTTGTGCTTGTTGTGGTAGAGGTAGTCCTCCATGTAGCTCCACCGGCCGGGGTCGACCAGTGCCGCCTGCACGCCGCGGTCGCGCAGCGTCATGACGAAGCCCTTCGCCAGAGCCTCGGCGTTGCCTGACTCGCTGCCGTAGATGACCTTGACCGCCGCCGCCTCCTCATCGATGTCGCCGTCGCTGACGTCGATCGAATCCTGCGAGGCGCCACCACGGGCCAGCGACTGGGCATGTGCGTCCCGGGCCGCCTTCAGCTGCTTCGCGTACCGTGCCGCAAACTCGCGCCGCTCGCGCTCCAGCCGTCGATGCCGCAGCAGCAGCACCGCTGACGTCACCCCGAGCGCCACCGCGCTCACAAACGCCACATAGCGCCGTGACACCATGACTCTTCAAAAGTCTGCAATTTTCGATGACAGAGCGCGTTTTTTTTGTTGTTGTTGTTGTTGCTTTGCTGGCTGTCTCCTTCGCCTCCGTGGCACACACAGACACACACGAACTCAGACAGACCTACACACACAGGGTCGCACCGAAAGGAAGGCGTGGTGGTGGGGGGGCTGTTCGGTGTTGTACGCCGCGTTGACAGAGCACGAGCGGGGGAGAGGGATCAAAGCCTGTGTGTGCTGTTCTTGTGTCTGTGTGTGTGGTGAGGGTGAGTGCTGGTGGGCGGTTCAGAGTGAGAGAAACACAGGGAGACAGTTGCCTACGATGAGGCACCACAGCAACCAACAACAACAAAGGACGTGTGCAAGCTTGTTGTGTTTGTGGTTGTGTGTGTGTGTGTGCGGGGATGCTGTTTGCCGTGGTCACCGAAATGACACATACACAGCAGAGGTCGAGTTTGTGCAGGACAGACGAGGCAGAGAAGAAACGTTACAGAAGGAGGGAGAGAGAGAGGAATGTGTTGAGGCGAGGTGGAGGAGATGCAACTGGACCTAGCCGAGTCGGCGTCTAGAACGTGTCCACCACCCACCCACACGGGCAGGTGCAGGAGGAGAGGAGGGGAGGGCGAGGAGTGTGAGATTGGTGACGAAGGAGATGACACCGTCATCCCCCTCCTGCCACGAACAGTCTCTCTCACGCATCAGCGGAGTCCGCTGCCCCGTCCGCTAGACACCCACACGCCTCCCTCGACATACACACGCTCGAAAAAAAAAAAAAAAAGACCATGCGCTAGGGCCTCACTCGACGCTGCTGAGCCTCTCATGCGTCTGCTCCCTCTTCGCGCAGCACTCTCGGTGGTGCGCCGCATCTACTGTCGTGGTGGGTTGTTGTCTTCATTACTCGTGAATCCAAGTAGAGTCCCACACTTACAAGACACTACCCCGAAAAAAAAAAAAAAAGACAACACAAACACCCACATACGCACACTTAAGGATGGCGAAGCGTTCCCTGTCGGCGACGGCACGCCCCACTGCACGTTCGGTGTCCGTCGCCTAACACCGTACGGCTGCGGCCTCTCTCCTCTCTTGCGCTCGTTTTTTTTTTTTGCTGTTTCAGTGCAGGTGCTGTCCTCGTGTGTGTCGGTGTGTGTGTGTGGTGGGGAGAGGGAGAGCCCGTTTCGTTTTTTTTTTTTCTTTTCTGATTCATGCGGTCGCTGTTCTCCTCTCCGGGGATCTGTATGCGATGCGACGCACACACACACACACACACATATGCAGTTGCCGCCGGCGGTAGTTCACGGGTGAGAGCGGAGAGACTGTGCGGAGCACTACAGCACGCGCAACCAGAGAGCAGCAGGACAACCACCACGCGGCGTAGCGACGTGCCACTGCCTTCCAACAGCGTCCCGCGTGACTCCGTTCGTCGCCGTCTCTCGTGCGTGTGACGCAGCGCCGGAGAAGGAGACGGAGGAGGAGGAAGGAGGAAGGAGGCACTACTTCTCCGGGTTGCGTGTCTTGCGCTTCACCGGTGCGCGGGGGCCGCGGGTCTTGAACTCCACCTTGCCCTCCACGAGCGGACGCAGGTCCTTCGGCATCTTCCGGCGCGGGTTCGTCGTGACACCCGCCCACGAGGGCAGATCCGACTCTGTCCGCGCCTTCTTAGAGGCGGAGGAGTGCGAGTCGCCAGCGCTGCTGCCGCGCGACCGCTTGCGGTCCTCCGAGGCCCCGGCACGGTCGTTGCGGCGCTTCTCGCGACGGCTCGTCGTCGCCGCCTTCACCTCTTTGGACTTGTTGACGTGGACGATGCGGAGCTCACGCCCGTTCAGTTTGTTGCCGCGTGTGGCGACGGCGGGGTTGACAGACGCGGCCCGCATGAACTCCACATAGCCGAAGCCCTTGCAGTCACCCGTCTCGCGGTCGCGCACCAGCCGCACCCGCTTCACGTCGGCAATGCCGTGCTCCTGGAAGAAGTTCCACACATCCTCCTCCGTCGTGTCGTAGGCGACGTTGCCGAGGAAGATGGAGGTCTCTGGCGGGTACGCGCGGCTCTCGACGTCCATTGTCGTGACGACGAGGTGGCGGTTGTGGAAGACAAGCCCGTTCTTCTCCAGCGCTGCGGCGATGGACGCGGCAGAGTCGAAGAGCACGTACGCGGTGGCGCTGTACTTGCCATCCTTCTTGATCTCGCCACGCAGGACGCGCACCGCGCGACCCATGTTCTGGTGCTTCTCGTCCAGCTGCTCTAGAGCCTGACAGCGGATGCGAACCGCCGTGATGCTGCCGCACGGCTTGAAGATCTTCTCCACGTCGCGCTTCTGTATCGTGTTGGGTAAGTTGCCGACAAAGACAGTGCGGCTGTCCTCCTCCTCGTTCGTGTGCAGCGCGTGCCGAAGCACTTGCTTCTTGGAGTGCTTCTTGTTCCGCCGGTCCTCCTGCGTCGCGAGCTCCTGCTCCACCTCCTTCGTATCAAAGACAGTCTCGAATAGAGCCGACTTGGCACCTGCGCCGGCGGCCCCACTCTGCGGCGACGATGACGACGAGGCGGCAGCAGCGGCAGCGGCAGCAGCGCGCACAACCTCGGCCACAGCAGCGCTCCGGTCGCCGTCCTTCGGCGCGGCACCTTTGTTGCCCTTGCCCGTCTTCGACGCTGTCTTAGTGGCGGTGGCGGTGGCACGTTCCTCAGCTCGCTTCACCTCCAGCTCGCGCAGCATCTTGTCCTTCTCCCGCCGCGTGAGCTTCTTCACCTGCGGCGCCGTGGCAAAGAGGTCCACATTGCTCTTCTGCAGCGGCTGAAAGTTGAAGACGGGTGCGGAGGTGTCACCCGCCGCCGGGGTGGATGAATCCGCCATTGCAGTGGCCTCTCGAGCAAGCTCAGCGCGTGTCTCACCGAGTGTCCGTGTGTGTGTGTCGGTGTGGTCTGCCTGTACGCAGATGTTTGCCCTTGGTCGCGATGCAGGAGAGCCAGAGAAAAGGGGGCTGCGACAGACACAGCCGAGGTCGAGTGACCAAGAGAGAGAGAGGAAGAGACGGAGACGAGTGGGGCAGAGGGAGCGAAGGTGAGAGATCGGCAACTGCGTCATGTCACTGTCGTGTCACTCCTCGAAGTGAGCCGACAAACACAAAAACACAGAGAGACATAGACACAAAACAATACAACCGTACATGTGTGTGTGTGTGTATCTGTGTGTGTGTGTGTCGGTGTCGGTGCGTGTGCAGAGAGGTTCGTGTGCCCACGCACGTGTACATTTTTTTTTTTTTTTTGCGTTGGGACGGTAGAAGGTGTGTTGGCGATGGCAGGTCACCGCCGCTACACAGACACATGTACGGTCGTCAACCATCATATCTAGTGTGCGGTCGAGAGAGCAGGTCCTCGACCCTCCTCAGCAGATCCTCCTCCTCGCTGCGTGGTGTCCATGCTTGCTCACAGCGCACACGCGTACCTTCGCTGGTGGCACGCCGTGGTGTGCGTGCCGCGGCGGGAACAGTCAGGAGCCGCTGCGGCGCCTCCGTTGGACTTCTCTCCAGCACAGCCTGTTCCACGTCCCTCATCCTCGAACACAGCATGAGCACTGAGCTCTCCACCCGGTGCATCATGCGCTGGAACTGCTGTTCACGGCGGTGGTAGCGCAGCGCGTGGAAGTAGCGGCGGGCGAGGGCCGTGACGCGCCGCTTGTGTGCATCGGCGGCCAGCAGCTCGAGACGGTTTCGACGGCAGACGTGCTGGGCCACCGCAGCCCACGTGTGGAAGCGCGCTCTCAGTGTGATGCTGGCGTTCTGTGCAGCAAGCACACGTGCGAGGCGGAGGTACAGCCGCGCGACATGCCGTCGCTGCACCATGTCCCTCCACACGGCGAACGCGCTGTGGAGTACCCGTTGCTGCAACGCGGCCAACTCCGCGACCTCGGCTGGCGGCGGGGCCGCCACGATCTCACCCACAGCCGGTGGCACCCTGTCAGAGGCAGTCATCGCTGGCGGTGCGGGTGGGTCCGTGTTGGACTGCGCCCAGCGCCGCCACCGAGCAAAGAAGTCGCCGCGGAGAGCGGTGGTGGCTGAGCCGGACACGCTCCACGCCAGCGCGACACGCTCCTGATACGCGCGTAGCCGACACACGGCCGCGCGCGACTCGTGAGCCAGCGATGTCCACCTCACAAAGTACACGCGCAAGAGGGCCGTGCAGGTGCGGTGCGCCACGGCGCGCTCGTGCCGCGCGCGTGCTCTGTGGCGCCTCCGTAGCTGAAGAGTGAATCGCCGCCACCGATCGTAGTAGACGATGAGCGTGTCCTGCGTCGCCTTCGCCGCCGCCGCCGCCGCGACCCGTCGAATGCGCACGCGGCGGAGCCACGGGCAGAAGATCTTTGCGAGTTGGCGCAGACGAAGCGTGGCCGCTAGTGACGCCGCCGTCGCGCGGCGTGACGCCTGTCGTGTGGCCACAACCTCATCATGAATGTACCGAACCGCGTCTGCCAACGTCGGTGATGAGGTGCCGCCCACAAGGGAAAAGGGGAGCCGCCGCTGCAGGCCGACATCCTCGCTGATCGTCTCTACAGTGGCAGAGACCTGCGCCAGTGACGCCTGCACCTCGTACAGACCCTTCTGCGCAGCTGCAGAGGCAGCCAGGACGTCGTGCTGCTGCTGCACCACGGCAGCCGCGAGGAGCTGCACAATCGAGGCGAGCGAGTGTCCTCGCACGCTGATCACAAGGCCATCGCGAGATGAGCTGGTGTCTCCCTCAGTGGCGAGAGCACGCAGTTGCGCCTCCTGGGCGGAGGTGTTGCCACGCCGGCTACTGCCCTCGTCGTCGTCGTCGAGTGCAAGCGGCACGGCGAATGTTCGACGAGGTTGTGCCATGGACAACCTCTCCCCTCCCCATTCACCGCCGCAGCACTGCGTCGGCGGCGGTGATGAAGGAGAGGCAGATGCAAAGGTGCGTTGTGGAGAAGAGTGAGGAAGGGAGATGAACACATGGGCAGACACAGAAGGAGAGAGAGACACTTGAGAGAGAGAGAGAGAGGAACCGACTGGTGCCCATCAGCGGTGCGGTCGGCGAGGTAGTCGCGACCCACGTCTCTCACAGAAGCGGTGGGAGAGGGGGCGTTCGCCACTCTTCTCCCACTGGATCCACGGCGAGACGGGCGGGGGAGACGGCGCTGACCAGCGAGGCGGACCATCCACGCATGCCTCGCATCTCCTGCGGCTACCGAGAGACAGGGAGAGAGAGTGTGTGTGTGTGAGGCAGACAGAGCGAGGGAGACATGTGCACCTGCTGGAGCACGTCGCACACCTGTGTTGGAGGTTGAGAGAGAAGGAAAGAGGGGGTGAGCCTCAGCGCTTCCAGAAGACAGGAGACAGCAGGACGACGATGAGGCCGATGATGGCCGCCGCGGCAGCGGAGGAGAAGCCGGAGCGGAGTTTGCCAACGGGACCTCCGTCGCGCGCCTCTGTGTAGAAGCCGGCCGCCACGTCGCTGTAGAGTTGCGTCTGCAGTCCCAGCACGGCCGCCATCACGAAGCACAGGAGCGCAGCGAGCGGGACGAGCACCGTGACAGCGCGGGTGACAACGGCACCGACGCGGCTGCGTTCTATCGGCAGCAATTGTACAAAGAGGGAGACGACCAGCGCGACGCACGAGAGAAGACACACCGCAGCAAAGATGAGATAGGCCGTCATGCACCGCGCCAGCGTTGACGTTGGCATATGCGTGAGCGGCGTAGTGATCCGCACACTACGCTCCACCACCGCCTCAGAGCTGCTGCTCGCCGCGTCGTCGCCTGCCGACTTCTCCAGCCACGTGGACGGTGGTGTATGGTACACAAGGCATACGCCGTACACGTGCAGCGTTCGCCGGCCCACGGTACGCACCTGAATGGGCGACAGTACGCTGCACAGGATAAGAGCGGTCATGATGGCAGCGTAGGTGAGGTAGAGCGTCACCCAATTCACTCGATCGACCATCTTTCCTAGTGAACGCGCTCCGCCGCCGCCTCCAACTCACTCACAAAAAAAAAAAAAAACGAACACACGATGTGGCGGCCCGGTGAGAGGTAAGAGGGAGCGAGAGGCTCCTAGACGGCTGTGGCGGTAGCAGTGGCAGTACCTTGTGCTTCAGGTAGCAGCGCACACAGGGCCAGTAGACGAGACAGAAAGAGAGAGAGCGAGGCCGGTGCGTCAACGGTTGTTTGACTGCGTCGATCCCTCCTCTTCTCCGACGTACGCTGGTGTCTATCCCCGCTCCCCTCCCCCCCCCTCTCCTTTCGTGCCGTGGTTCGGTCTCTGTAGTGTAGAACGCAGCCTGCCGTCCCCCGCTGACACAGGAAGCACGCAGAGCGACAATGACACAGGAAGAGAGGTCGGGACAACGAAGACGTGTGGAGACACGCTCGTCAAAATCAGCAGAGACAAGGGGCGGTGGTGGAGGAGAAGTGAAGACCGGCACAGACAGAGCTGAGACATCCTCTTCTCCAAATGCAGAAGGCTCCTCACACGCGAATGATAAAAACAAAAAAAACCCTTGAGCTAAGCAAGGGTGTAGCCGTTGTCGCACGTCGATGTGTGTCACCCTCGCCGCCTCTCCTCCGCCTCTCCTATCACGACCTTCTCCTCTTCTTCGTTGCCGTGCCTCGCATGCACGGCCCCGTCGGAAGCGGGAGTCTGGAGCGCCGCGGCATGACACGCGCATCCTGGACTACGTTTTCCTTGCTTTCTTTTTCTTTCTTTTTCTTTGTTCTTCTTGTTTCTGCTCGTGTGTCTTCCACGCCGGGCCAGAGTCACTCACGAGCTGCTGCGGCGCCGCTGCTCCTCCCCGCGTCGTCGGCGGAACTCCTCGTGCGCCTCGGCCCACACTTGGCGAAACTGCGCCGCCTTCTCGCTCGACCCAGGCACCGTCGCCGCACGACGCACGCGGTCTGGAATGGCGTGTGGGTCGGCGATGACGGACTGCGTGTCGGTCGTGAAGCAGCGGTCCCACCACAGCGTCATGCCGTGTCCGACAGGCTCCTTGAAGAGCTGCACGACGAGGAGGCGCAGATGGCGCTTCGGCATCCGGTGCAGCTGCCAGCAGCCGTCGATCAAGTCCTCCGTCAGCTTCACGGGGAAGCGCAAGACACCGTGAATGCACAGCGGAGCGGCGGGAGAAGGGGGGCCGGTGAGCCTGGCCGAGGCAGCCGCCACAGGTGTAGGCGGTGAGGGGCTGATGTGAATCTCCAGGTGAGCGCGGCACCGCTCCAACGCTCCCTCCTCCTTTTCCTGCGTCTCGTAAAGACGGAAGAGCGTCACCGACTTGCCCGTCGTCTCCCACGGCACCAGGAAGCTCACAGTGGCGGTGTCCTCCGTCTGCGTCCACCAGTGGTGTGCCCCTTCGCGGCCGCCGTTCCGCGCGAGGCTCTCGAAGAGCAGGTCCTCGTCGTCCTCGGCGTCGTCCACGCCACCACACACCGTCGCCATCGCCGCACTGTCGCCGACCTTCGCCGACTCTCCAGCATCGTGGCCAGAGGTGGACGACGAGGGGGCGGGGTGCTGTACGGGTGGCCGAGGCGCCGCCCCGGCGAAGGGGCTCGCAGACGCGGCCGGTGGTGCCTGATCGAGCTGCACCCCGTTCGGCCCGAGAGTCACACGAGACGGGTACTGCAGCCGTGTCACCTTGGGAGCGCCGCCACTATCGCGGTACGCCCCCTCCTCGTCGTCCACGTTCTCATCGACATCAGCGCTGCTTCTGCTGCTCCCGCTACTGCTGGTGCTGCAGTTCAGTTTGTCCCACTTCGAGTAGTCGATCCCACGCATCCCCCGCAGACACCCCAGCAGTGTACTGGAGGAATGATGAGACTAACGTGGAGGGGCTAAGGCTCCATGATAGCAACACAGCACGTATGTGTGCGTGTGTGTGTGTATGTGTAGCGCACAGAGTGAGATGGACGGAAGAGCAGAAGGGTAGAGCCATGGGAGACGGAGAGAAAAAGTGCGGAAGGGGGCCGATGTTGCTGGTACGGTGCGCGTAACTCGTGCACGCCGCGTCGCACGCACCACGGACGCCGTGAAGCGAGGAGGCCCGCGACCCCCTGACGCCGACCTGGTGTCTTGTTCGAGTGAATGCGAGAAGAGAGGGCGATTTGGTGGTATGGAGATGGAGGGACTGAACACTGATAGTACAGGAAGCGCTCTCTCAGTGTGTGTGTGTGTCTCTCTTTGTGTACATCGAGGAAGCTGTCGCAAGTCTGCGCCGTGGACGGCTGGAGACGTGCGTTTGGTGCGCTTCTTTTCTTCTGTGGGGCTCGACGGCGTCTCCTGCAGACGACACGTCCACCTGTGAAGGAAGAAGAAGAAGGGGAGAGGGAGGCACTGCACTCGCGCGCCTCTCTCTATCTCTCTCTCTGGAGTCGGCGTCGGTAGCAACCGTATCGTGAGATGGGTCTTCGGCTAGAGAGGGTGCTTGGCGTAGCCGGAGCGACAGATGGGGCAACGGTTGGCGACGACGACCGTCGCCGGCCCCGCCCGCTCGGCCCGCTCGGCGACGGTGCGCTCGTTGAAGCGCTCGTAGCAGCCGATGCAGGCGGCGTGGAAGTAGTGACCGCAGCTCAGCAGAACACCGCTCTGCGGAGGCACCCCCGCACCATCGCCTGCCCCTCCGCTCTCCAGCGACGTCAGCAGCGCTGCACTCGTCGGTGTCGGTGCAGGGTCGTGCGTTGCTGCTGCTTCGCGCGACTGCGGGGGGTGGCGAGGCGGGGCTCTCCGGCCCTTGACTGACTTGCTGGAAAGCGCGGCGCCGGTGGCCGCTGCGGGTGCCTTCGGCGCCGTCGTCGCCGTCTTGGGCTCGAGTGCAGGCAGACGTTTCGCGGCCTGACGGGCCTCGTAGGCGAGGCGCAGTGCCGACACCGCCTCCGCGCCGACTGGGCCGTGTGCGCCGCCGCCGCGTGACCCGACTCTCGTCCCAGGGCATTGTCTACACCGGATGCGCTCGAGGCAGATGGGGCACTGCAACACCACCGCGGAGGCGGACGGGGTCGCTGCCCTGGCGCTCGAGGACGGCGAAGACGATCCATTGACCACCCTTGTCCAGAGCCCCGCCCACGCCTCCTCGCTGAGACAGGCGGCCCGCGCCGCTTGCTGTTGCACCGCCAGCGCCGCCAACACCACCGCGCGGCTCTGCTCCTGACTCGCGCAGAACGTCTCCCACGCGGCGGAGAGGCGCGCCAGGCGCTCCTGCACGAATCGAGTGCGGAACTCGGCGTTGCTGCTCAGTCGTGCGGTCGTGTAGGCGCGCCGCGCGAGGTGGCCCCGCACGATCGCTTGCGCCTTCACGATCGCGGCCCGCTGCGCCAGAGCCTTGCCCTCGAAGAACACCCGCTTGTGGTAGTGCTGCGTGCGGCACACCGGACACGCCAGAGGCGCGGCCATCTCGGCTATGCCGACCGCGTCCGCCCGCTGCTGCGCGCGGATGCAGCGCTCGAAGGCGCGGAAGCACTGCGCGTGAAAGACGTGAGAGCAACTCAGGATGACCTGACCCTCGTCCCCGGTGGCGGCGTAGCCGAGCTGGCAGATGGGGCAGACGGACGCGTGAGCGTCGTGTGGTCCCGCATCCCCTGCCGCGTGCTGCTCCCGTGCAAGCGCGCGATGCACAACCGCCCGCCAATCGTCCGCGGACGGCGGCGGCGGCGGGCCGGGGACCAGTCCCATGCGCTGAGCAAGCGTGAGCCGCTGCGCGTGCCGGCTCGCGCCAGACACGGACGAGAGAGGGGAAGGGCGGTCGCTGCCACCGCCACCACCGCGGTGCACTGGCGAGTGAGACGCGGCCGCCACGATGGCTGACGTTCTGCTCGGTGGCAGATGCAGCCCTCCACCGGCGCCGGTGAGGGTGAAGTGCTCCTGGAGGGCGACGGCGCTCCACAGGCCCAGCTTATCCTGCCGTGCGTTGCGCGACACTCGACTTAGTGATTGCCTCGAGCCCCAGGTCGCCACCGGCGGCCCCAGAGAAGGGAGCTCACGAGTTTCCGCCATCGTGGTGGTGGTGGTCGTCGTCGGGAGAGAAGGGAGCGGACGAGGGAGCACGTACCTCTGCCGCGGAAGTGCACTGCGTTCACCGGTGTGACCAGGAGGAGAGGAGGGGGGGGGAAGAGGAAGAAAAAAAAAAAAAAACAGCAGCAATGAAACAGAGAGAGCCACACACACGGCCGCAGTCTGATGGTGCAGAGGCGCACGCGCCACCACTGCTGCTACTGATGCCGCCCCGGCCTCTGCTGCGACTTTGTTCACTCACGCCAGCTCCTCACAACCCGCATGGAGAGTATTGTTGTGTGTGTGTGTGTGTGTGTGTGGTGTGGCCGAGGTTTGTCACCCAGAGGCTGTACCGCTCTGTTTCGACGCACAGTACAGGTGCACCTGATAACAGGGTCTTGACAGGACAGGGGGGAAGTGAAGGCAAGGGTGAAAGTTCGGCTCCAGCGTAGATGGAGGAGAGACGCATACGTCAGGCAGCCACCCTACGAAGAACCAGGAACAGCGGTGCACAAGTGTCCGCCTTGCGAGGTACAGAGAGAGAGAGGGGGAGTAGATGTTTCTGTTCGTGGCAGCTGATGTACACGTGTTGACAGGCTAAAAAAGAAAAGCAACAACACCACCACTCTCGCACACACACACACACACACACAGACCGAGAAGCCCAGATTCAAGTGCTTAGCCGAAGATCAGCGCAAGACTGATCAGGGTGACGTTGACGAAGATGAGTGGCCAGCGCATTAGAAGGCGAACCGAGTGCAGCAGGGACGCGATCTGTAGCTTGAGGGACGAGGCAGAACGCGTGCCGCCGCCGCTGCTGCTGCCCACACCGTAGTCAGAGTCAAAGGCAGAGGGCACCACGTCGTTGAAGGCGGACTCCATCTGCGGTGCCGCGCCGCCCTGTAATGCCTGAGGGGTCGCCAGGCCGAACTTGGAGAGGAAACGCGACTCCGACAGAATGGCGAGCGCGTTGAGGCACAGCGCCACGGCGGAGGCGAGCGAGTAAATGCTGAGGCCCATGTGTGCGCGTTCCTACAACGAAAAAAAAAAAGAGGAGATGTCGTCTGTGTGGCTTTGAGACACACACACACACACAACACTCGGTGATGGGAGAAGGTGGAGGAGGGTGGGGAGCTCAGCCGTTTCTGCCTGACAATCCGCACCTCTCTCTCTCTTTTTCTCACCTGCACTATCCGTCCCTGCAGCGGCGTGCGTGTGTGTGTGTGCGTGTGTGTGTGTTTGATGGCGATGGAAGAAATGGGAGAAGGATGTGTGTGTGAGAGAGGAGGACGATCGAGAGAGAGGACAGCACCATGTTGACGTCCGCACATTCCATGAGGTGCCTCGCCGGCCGCTTCACAAACCAGTGAAACAGAGGCGCGGAACTTCAAGGTGAGGTACGGCTCCTTCTTTCTCCTCTGCGTTTCCAACCACACTCCCGTGCTCCGTGGACGGCTGTCCACCCCTCTACACACACACATACACACACACACACACACACACACACACACACACACACACACACACAACACCTCTGTTTGATTCTCGGTGTTTGTTGTCGCTTTCGACACTCATTAAAGGGAGCCTCTGCAGCCGCACCCGTGCGAGACCGGCGGCACACAGAGGCCGTGCAGAGACACAGAAGGGAGGGGGGGGGGAAGGAGAGGGGTTCATGCACGAGTGGGTGAGCGTGGAACTCGAGTGGTGGGACACCACTGCTCCGATCCCTCCTTCACACTCAGATCCTTCACACACACACACACACATACACATACACATGGACTCTCTTGCGGCTGTACAACGGAGAATGCAGAAGACAGCAAACCGGAGGGTGAGAAGAAGAAAACCGCCACTGACCATGCGCACACCGACGAGCTCCTCCTCGGGTCTCCCACCTCCGCCACCTCTTCTCTCCCGCTGCGTGCGAGGTGCAGTGAATGCAAAAGGGAGAGAGAGACAGAAGTGTAAGAAGGTAGGGGGGAGAGAAGACCTCCCTTCCTCTCTTCTCTCAGGGTGAAGTTCACGACGGCAGAGAGAGAGAGACACACACATACAAGAACACAACTCTTGCGCTGCACGCGTGACTTCGAGCTTGTGCCGAGTAGGGTCAAGTTCAGGTGCAGGAGGAGAGCTCCGTGGGATCCATCACAGCCACCGCAGTTCCGGCGTGCAGCCCACCTCCGCCGCGGGGTGCCGTGGCGCGGTGCCGCTCTACTCCTCCCCGATCCGCTCCTGCTTCACCTGCGACGAGGCATGGGAGGCGGTGGCGTGTATGACGCCACTCTCTGCGGAGGCACGCGCCTCCGCCGCCGCTGCGTGTTCCTCCACCCGCACCTGCACCTCGTTCCCAACGAGAAGCACGTCCCCGGCGTGTAGCTGGCGCGGCTCGCCCAGCACCCAACCACGTCCCACAACGCGGACGCCGTGGCGTCCGTAGTTGACGAGCCACAACGTGTAGTGGTGCGGACGCTTCGTGTGCACCACCGTAGTCTGCCGCTCGTGCGCCGCCGACGCCGTCTCACTTCCCTCACCGCCGCTGTCATCACACGGCTCACACTTGCTCACCCGTGCCTCGCTTGTGGACGGCGCATTGTCGGCCATGTCGGCCACCTGCTCGTAGACGGGCCGCAGCACCAGCGCGAAGTGGAACCGCGACAGCAGCTCCGGCCGCGTCGTGTACGGCGCCAGGGCACCGGCGATCGGGGTTGTCGCTGCAGCCGCCACGGCCGCCGCCGGCTGCGGCCCCGCCTGGCGGCCAAAGTACACGATCGGCTCGTCGAGCGGCACACGCGTCGGAGGCGGCGCGGCCACGCCGCTCTGCGTCGCTGACACCACAACCGAGTAGAACGTGGCCGTGTGGGCCACGCAGACACGGCCAAAGTACGCGGCGTGCGGCGCCGCTGACGAGGCTGGCACCCAACCGAGGTCACTGGAAGGGTCGAGGACGGCGCCGGGGAGCTTGGCGTTGTCCGCGTAGGGGCTGGTGACGTTGACCGTGCCTGGCGGCACCACAAAGTCCGTTTGCTGGCCGCACGAGGCGAGTGTTCGCCACGGCCGCCCATAGAGATCCGCGAGAGCGCACAGCAGCTCCACCTGCCGCTCCGCGTGCACCTCCCCCGCCGCCACGAACCGTCCGGCCTCGTCGGGCCGCGCCAGCTCCGCCTCGGTTGCCCACGGATGCGGCGATGGTAGCCACGTGTCGCAGTCCTCACCGTCCACCGCGGCACGCCACCGCTTCCGCGACGGCACCGGCGCGGGCTGGGCAAGCGTGGAGGGTGGCGAAGAGGGGGAGGAGGAGGACGAGGCTGCCTCGCTCGCCCCGTGGCGGCCATCGCCGCGACACGCGCCACGGTGACCGGCCGAGCCATTCAGCTCTCGCAGCTTCTGCCACGCGAGGAGGTTGATGAAGTGGTTGGACATGATCGCCGCGCCCTCCTCGTCGCTGAGCCCCATGCGTGCCTGCAGCGTGGCGAGGTGCGTGATTATTGCGGCTGACGAGAAGGCGTCCTTCTCCAGCGCGGATGCATCCAGACCAGTCGCGGCGAGGCGGTTCTCTGCGATCATGGAGGTCAGCGTCGCCATGGACCGCGGCTTCCGCTCTGCAGGCACGCTCGGCGCCCCGCCGCTCGCCTCGGCTGCCGCCGCGACACCCGCCGCCACGAGCTGTGTCGCGTCCGCCACACGCCACGAGGAGGCGCCGATGTCCACGGCATCCGCGACGGCATCCCACACCGGCAGCGGTGGTGTGCCCTGTGGCACTCGCGGCAGCAGCTCTGGGAACAAGTAGAGCGGCGGCTCATAGGTTGTAGAGTGGGTGAGAGTCAAGACACACTCACCCAGGATCGGTGCCGTCTCCGCCGCTGCATCCGCTGTCGCGTCGGAGTGACTCATCGAGGGAAGATGCTGTGGTGGAGAGGGACGGGGAGGGAGAATGACACCGCCACCGCCGTCGTATGGTTGTCGACAACACACACACTCACGCACACGCACACGCACGCACACACAGAAAAAAAAAAAACAGTTACACGCACACTTCGAAAGCAAATGAGTACAAGTACACGGACAGCTTCGCCGCCGCCTAGCTCGCTGACCGAAGTCGAGAAAGGACTGTCAGCAGCAACACGCCGTCAGAGGCACCAACACACCAGCACACACGCATGCACACGCCAGTGCGCGTGGGCTGGACAACAACAACACGAAGAGGAGTAGAAGAAAGGAAGAAACACACAGCGATCTATGGTGGGGGTGCGGGCAAACTGCAAAGTAGTTCACCGAAGAGAAGAGCTCCACGCCACACAGGAGAGTGCGTGGGAGGACGTCACCAACGCAGCCAGCACACAGGGTGACGTGGTACTGCAGCGAGGTGGCGGTGGTAGATGGGGGCGGCCTGTAGCCTTCTCAAGAATGTGAAGGAGATGAGAACGGCGGAGGAGAGGAGAAGAGGGGAGAGGAGAGGAGAAGAGAGGTGCACCGTCGACTGGTAGGAGACGCTGCTGAGAAGATGGTGATCCGCCGGGGGTATGAAGAGCGCAAGATGGAGAGAGAAAGAGAGACAGAGAGATGGAGAGAGTACAGCGGCGCAGTGAGGTGAAGCAGTCATGATCAGCACACCCTCCTCCTCCCCGTCGAAAGGTAACGAGCAGCCCATTTGTCCGCCCAACGGTTCAACGCTGTGCGATGCAGAACACAGGTGTGGGAAGAGGGGGGTGGGGATATGTACTCTGGCATCGAGAGACACCAACGCACCGCACCCGCCAAGCGCTGTCACAGCGCGTGTGTGTGTTTGTCTGTATGCACGTGTGTGACTGTGTTGCAACGACAACAGTGCTTGGCACATTCAACAGACATCCACGACTTCAACATCGGTAGGAGATCCAGACAAGAAAAAAAAAAAAGAAACGCACACACAACCGCATGCACCAGAAAAACAACAACAACAACAGAACACACCGCAACAGTCGCGCTGACAAGAGAACAAGAGAAGAGAAAAAAAAAAGAAAGACAGCCACCAACTGAGCACATGGGCAGCCGTAGGTGCAGACCGCCTGCGCCACGCACGCGAGTAAGACCGAGAACATCAGCCACACGACGAACAGGGAGGACCAGCCATGCCACATTAGACCCCTCGCACAGCCGGAGGGAAGGAGGGGGGGAGGGAGGGCGCTCTCTGTCAGTGTCCACTACGGCGCCTGCCGGCACTAGCGCAGATCACCGAAGGCATCGTCTTCGTCGCCACCCAGCTCCGCGAACGGGTTGTACGCCGGTGTCGGCGCCGTGTCGGTGTTGGAGGCGCCGAGGAGCCCTGTCCCCGACGCCACAGGCGCAGCCGGCGCCGACGTCCCATGTGCCGCGCCTGCCGCAGCGGCTCCCCCGCTCTGCACGGCGTCACGGAGCACCGTCGCACCCGTCAGCCAGTCGCCACTGCCGCCGCTGGACTTTGTGTTGAAGGGGTTTGCAGCGGCGCTGCCGTTCTCGTGGCGGTGGGGAGCAGTATTCGTGGCGGCGGTGGTGGCGACGACGGGCGCAGCTGCGAGTCTCGGCGCTGCCGCCTTCTCCGCTGCGTACTGCGATGACGGGTAGCGCGTAGAGGAGAGGTTCGGCGTGCTGTTGTCCGCCGTCACTGAGGCTGCATCTCTCATGGAGCCGCCGTGCAGGCTCGCAGAGGCGGACAGAGGCGTCGTCCTTGCTGGATGGTGCGTGGTCAAGTCTGGCGTCTGACTCCGGCCGACAGACACGTCACCTGTTGGCGCTCCTCGCTGTGGCAGTGGTTGGTGCCAGTGCTGCACCGCCTGCTGTGGATGTGGTGGGGGTGGGTGCCTCGGCGGCGGGCCCACGTGAACACCATTCGGTTGCCGAGGATGCTGCTCACCGCCGGCGGCGCCGGAGCTGGACACGTAGGACGGTCGTGGCTCTGCGCCGCCACCGCCGCCGAAGAAAGTAGTTGACGGGTCGGCGTACCGTGGCGCATGCAGGGCGGATCGGTGGAGTGGGTGGTGCGGTGGATGTGGAGGAGGTTGCCCAGCGAACGCGTGCGGCGGCCCCGGCGGTGGCGGCGGCGGCCCCGGCGGTGGCGGTGGCGGCACTTCTGTTGAGAGGGTTGCTCCGAGCGACCCGCAGTTCGAGACACCGTGCGCGAGACTCGGAGGCGGAAACTGCGCCGAAGCTGCACCGGCCGGTGCAGCCGCGGGGGCCACAGAGACGGGTGGCAGCGTGACGGCCTGCGAGGGAGGCGCGGCGAGCCCGTCCAACAGCTGCGCGCCGCTGTGCTGGTTCACAAGGACGTCCGTGGCGGCGGCGGCGTAGGCATGCAGGGACGCGCTGGCGGCTGCCTTCGCCGCCTCGGTGTCTGGAGAACTTGTGAGTGGGACGGCCGCCCACGGCGCTTGCGCCTGCTCCACCACTGGTGGGAACTCAGTGGAGGTCGTGGCCGGCGCGGCTGCGAGCGGATCCGCGGCGAAGAACCGCTCGTCGTCGAGGGCGGCGTCGTACGTCGGGGGAGCTGGCGGGCCCTCGCCACCCCGCTCCTCCTCCTCCGGCCACAGCCGCGCTGGCGTCGGCGCCACCGACGAGCCGCCCTTCGCGGATGCAGATTCCTCGTTGAGCTCCGCCACGAGCAGCAGCAGCTCGCGGTACTCGTGCCGGACGCCGTGTAGGGTGCGCTGCACACCGCCCATCTCTTCCTGCGTCGCAGCCAGCTGCTGGGCCATTGCATTCCGCTCCGCCTCCATCGCAGCTACCACCTCCGGCTGAGGTGGTGCAGGAGGCGGCGGCGGCGGTGGAGGGTGTGGCTGATGCAGCTCCTGCCTCTGCATTGCGGCGGCGTGGGCGGCGGCCGCCGCGGCTGACGCCTGTGTGGCGTGCCGCAGTTGCTCCTCCATCATGTTCAGCGACCCCACGAGTTGCTGGTGCTCCTCCTCCTTGAAGCTAAGCGCCTCCTCCAGCAAGCGAACGTTCTCGCGGAGCGTCTCTACCGTCGCGGTGGAGGTCGCCTCTGCGCGCGCCGTCTCGGCCGCCGATGCAGTCGCGCTCTCCACTCGTGTCCGCTCCTCTTCCGCCGCGGCGGTGGCGCGACGCTGAAGGTCCTCCTCGAGAGAGGCACATCGCACCGCCGTCTTCTCAGCGCGCTCACGCCATTCTCCGAGCGACTCGAGCAGACCCGCCCTCTCCGCGCGCGCGGCCTCCAGCTCCCTCTGCAGCGTTGCCACCATCTCCTGCAGGTGGCTCTCAGGCGCGAGAGACGGCGGCATTGCTAGCTGCTGCTGCTGCTGCTGCTGTTGCAGTGGTGGTGGCGGTGGTGCCTCGACATGGTAGTCGCGCGACGAGGTTCGACTGTGCTCGGGGCTGTCGAGAGACACAGCAGCCGCCACGTGCGCCGACGGGTGCGCCGCCGGCGATGATGCCCCGTTCGGCTGAAGAGGCGCGGGACGCTGCAGCAGCGGCGGCATCATGGCAGGTGCCGACCCCGACCCCGCCACACTGGCGAGAATGCGCTTGAACTCCGCGACGAGCTGCTCCACCCCCGCCACGAACGCCTCATCGTACGGCGTCGGCTGTGGGGCGCGCAACCCGCTCGCCACGGGGTGCTGCCACGCCGGCGTGCTCGCCTGAGCGTCGAACAGGATCGTGTCCAGCGCGGCGCCGCTCCCGACCACCTGCAGAAACCGCTGCGCGAGAGCCGTGGCAGCGGCCGCGGGGCCGGCCGAGGCGGCGGCGGTGGCGCCTCGTGATGCCACACAGGCGCCGGCGACGAGCACAGCCGACCAGAGTCGGAGATGCGCGGCGCCGTCGCGGCGGGTCTGCAGGAGCAGCGCCTCCCCCCACGCCGCTTCCTCCACGAAGGCGGCCGCGGCCAGCGGCGACGCCGCGATCCACGCAAGCAGCGCGCCGACGTAGGCGCCAAGCGCCGCCGTGTTCACCTGCTGCGTCGTCGCGCCGCCGCCCAGGCAGAAGAGAAGGAAGGCGACGGCGTAGTTGAAGAACGAGGGAGGCAGGCGCGGGGAGAGCGACCACCCGGGCTGCGCCTTGACGAGGCCGTCCAGCGTCGTCGTCTGCAGCTGCGGTGGCACTGGTGTGTGCACGAGGGCCTCGGCGACGCGCCGGGCGCCGGGCAGCGCCAAAAGCGTGCGCACCACCTGCGCTGCGTAGAACTTCTCCACCGCCGACGTCCGCGGGGACAGAAGCACACGTGCGAGGGCGGCGCCACACTGCACGTCGACGTTGCCGCCGTTCCTGGGGGATGTCGCCGTCGCTGTCTTGGGCGATGTCGCATCGCGCGGTGGTGCCACCAGCCCATCCAAGAGCACCTCGACAGCACGCTCCTGACAGGCCGCCACACTCAGCACCGCCGTGAGCAGCTGCACGGCCGCGCCGACGAGCGTCGTGTCGGTCGTCTCGCACACGTACGAGAGAAGCGCGCGAGGCGCCGTCCACACCCGCATCGTGTAGGGCAACGTCGCCCGAACGAGGGTGGTGACCGGTGGCAGACCCAGCCACTCCTCCACCGCCCGCCGCGACCCGCTGAGCAGCAACGCGAGCACGCGTACCGTCTCGATCCGCGTCGCGTCGTCGATCGCAAGACCGCTGAAGGCGAGACGGGCGAGCGGGCTCAGCAGCCCACATCGGAGGAGCGCGTCCTGCATCGTGTGCCGCTCCTCCTCGGTCTCGTCGCTGCTGCGCAGGACGCACGCGAGCACAGAGACGGCCATCAGCACATTCAGCATCGCGTCGGTGGTTCTCACCTGCTCCAGCAGCGCCTCCACCCGCTCCGCCACCACCGTTGGCTGCGGAGACAGCGAGCCGGCGGGGACGGCGCACGCCGCAAGCTGGACGGGGACGGCGTCGAAGAGCGCAGCAAGTCGTGCCGCGCAGCCCATCTCACGGAAGAACTTCTGCGTTGCCTTGTTGGAGCGCAGCATGTTGTGCAGCACCGTCAGGCAGTCCCGCACGATAGACCCGCCGCCCTGCACTCCGCCCTCGCGCTGTATCACGTCAAACAGCGAGTCGAAGGCGTTGTCGAAGGCGAGCAGCGTCTGCAGCTCCGCATCGGTCAGGGTGAGGGAGGTGAGGAGGACCAGAGCCTCGTTCCGGAGCCGGTTCTCATGCTCCGCCTCCGCCAAGGCGTCGAGGAGCGCTCCGATACCGCGCGCCGCAAGCAGCGCTCGGTTCACCTTGAACGACTCGAACTCCTCCAGCCGCTGCAGCAACAGCACCACGTGGTAACGGCTCCAAAACGGTGCCGTTGGCTTCATGAAGTCGAGCAGCAGCGGCACCGCCTCGACGAGCGGCTGCAGCAGCGTGTCTCTCGTGTGCCGCTTGTCCGCCGCGGTCACCTCCGTGACGCGGCGGTGCGACTCCGTTTGATCAGGGTACAGCTCCACATCCGTCGCGTTGGCGAGGAGCTGCAGCGTCGGCTCCGTGATGGAGTCATCCTCGGCGTAGCCGCTCAGCACGTCCAGCAGCGACTGAAGCGACGTGGCGTCGAGGGCGTACGGCAGGTCGGGGCAGCGCAGCAGCTCACGCTCGGCGTCGCGGATGTCCTGCGCCACGGTGCAGCCCTCAATACGCAGCAGCAGCGTCCGCGTCGAGGTACTGGGCCGCGGCGACGGCGACGGTGAGGAGGAGGACGGTGGCGGCGATGATGGAGACGCGTTGGCCGGTCCGCTGCGCTGGTGTGACGAGGCGGCGGCTGCGGCTGCGGCGGAAGAGGAGGCGCCCCCGCGATTCACCACCGCGGCTGCTCGACTCCCGGTCGGCGGCGGCGGCGGAGGTGCGGAAGTCAACTCCGCCTTGTGGCCGTTCGATGCCGACGACGTGGCGGCGCCGCTGTCTGGAGGCACCGGGTGGACGACACGCTGCCCCAGCACAGCCTTGAAGAGGAAGCTCATCCTAGGACCGACAACGACAACACAACTACTAGGGGGAAAGAGAGGGAGCGAGACGACAGGAAAAAAAAAAAAGTCGAGAAGCGAGAGATACAAAAAGGAGTGCAACACACGGCACCAGCGCGTGAGGAGGCGAGAGGGGGAAGGGGGGGAGGGGATGAGATGAGATGAGATGGGAAGAGGGGGAGCCACGTCGGTCGCGGAGGCGGCGACACGCACTGTCACTCGCCCGTCCACCGTTGTCGCTGAGATTCGTGACGGAGATGGTGAGTGTGCGCTCGCTACCTGTCACGTCGGCGAAGGAAGAGGCGGCGGGCCACACGGAGACACAGAGAGACACTGTCCAGCTCTCACTGCAGTTGCTGGAGTTGGAGCAGCGGCCTGCGCTGTACGTCAACCAACTGGTAATCTGCAAGCTGCACAGCGAAACAGGGAACTCAGACAAAACACCGGCACACGCAAACAAACGTGTGTACGTGTGTGTGTGTGTATGTGTGTGTGTGTGTGTGTGTGTGTGTGTGTCGAGAGAAAGAGTGCTCTTGGGTGGCTTTGTCGACGGAGGACGAGTTCCGCCACCAGACTCCAAGTTACAGGCAGGTTAGTGAGGCGACGACGTGCAGTCCGAAACAGAGAGAGAGAGAGATGCGGAAGAGTAGAGAGGGGTGAGGCGAGGAGTGTGGATGACGAGCATCGGTGAGGCACCTCTCATCTACAAGTAAAGAGAGGAGATGAAAGGGGGGACAACCTGTGGAGGGAGAGGAGGAGGTAGGACTTCTCTTCATCTCCTCTCTACTACGACCACCACCACCACCTCGCAGCGTGCGCTTGTCACACCGACTACGCCGTGTGCGAGCCTGTGTGCGTGTGTGTGCAACGCAGCAGCCAACCTGGACGTATGGCCGGTGGTGAGAATGCTGTGCAGCCCACCCAATCTTGACGTCTGTTGCCTAGACAGCAAGATCAAGATCGAGCGCCTCAACCATTTCAGTGTTCTTGTCTTGTAGTTGTTACTCGTGAGAGCCGAGGGAGTGTCCAAGACACGCGCACCCATACCCCGTGCACCTGTTACACGTTACGCTGTCGCAGAGACGCCACAACAGAGGACATCTCCACAAAACTCACTCACACGGACAGACACCACGTCACTGCCGTCGCCAGTCGACCAGAACAGACCCACACTTGGGTTCGAGAACAAGTCGATGAAGGCGCAGATTGCTGAGACGCCGTTCAGCGGCCCACAAAAAAAAAAGAAAAAAAGGAAGCAAAAACAAGTCGCCTTCCAAACACGAAGCGAAACGGTCCCCCGCGACAGAGGGAGAGAGAGAAGACGTGGTAGGGGGAGCCGCCACGAGCCGCGACCTTCAGATGAGAGAGACGGAGGTGCACGTCGCGCTGCGTCTCAGAAGCTCGTCTCCGGCATGATGCCGAACTCCTCGCGCTTCAGGCGCACCTGGCCCTTCGCCTTCAGCACCTTGCGCTTATTGTACGTGTGCCGCATGCGCGCGGGGACTAGATTGCGCTCCTCCAGCGACTTCATGCGCTCCAGCGCGGGATGCACGTAGCCGCCGCTGAGGTGGCGCAGCGACCCAACAAGCTTGTCGCTCGGCGCAACGTCAATGGCGAGCGCAGTGTGGTAGTGCCGCCCGTAGTGCTTCACGGCGATGTTCTCCTTCTTGGCCGCGCGACGCCTCTGCCGCGCCTCTGCGCGCTTGTCCTCCTTCGCCTCGTGTGCGGAGAGCAGTGCGTCGAGCTCCTCTGTCTCCTTCTCCACCACGTCGCGCTGCGGGTGACGCCGGTGCGCCATCGCCCGCTTCGCATCCTGCGCCGACGCCTTTTTGGTCTTCTTCTTCTTCTTCTTCGTTTCGTTCTTCTTCTTCTTCATCGCCGCGTTGCTCTCCTTCGCTGCAGGTGTGGCGGCGGGTGTGCTGGTCGCAGGCGCAGCTGCCGAGGATGCCGTCATTGGCCTTTTGGCGCTCCTCGATTCGGTGCCCGTTGGTGCAGCCGGCCGCGACGTGCTCCGCGGCGACGACGCTGGAGAGGACGGAGCTCCAGCCGAATGGGACGACGGTTTGGCAGACTTCTTCGTGTTGGGTGGCGTCGCCGCCTTGGCTGGTGCGGTCTCCTGCACCTCCTCGTCCCAGGTCTTGTCGGCCGAGAAGTTGCCCGTGTACTTGTGGTCGCGGCCGAGCATCATCATCTTGACGTACCTCTCATCCTTCACCTTCCTCTTGCTCAGCTGGCGAACGGCCTGGCGGAGGGCGTCCTGGTGCTCCTCGTCGAGAGGGTTGTAGCTCTGACCACCGAGGGGGACGGCGACGGCGTCGCGGTTGTTGGGGCGGATCGGGGCATACTTGCGCCGGCGCGGCGCGAGCGGCTTGGCAGGCAGCAGGTCCGGCGTCACCTTCCACCCCTTGGCGACGGTGACGTTCTGCGGACGATTCACCGACTTGGTGCCCTCCGCATCCTGCCACAAGTCCCGCGACTTTGGTTTGCCCATCAGCACCTCCCCTCTATTTTCCCCACTCGTCTGCCTCTTCTTCCGGTGTGAGTGTGGGTGTGGGTGGTGGGTGGTGGTCCTCACTCAGATATCTCCTGCGGCGCAGGAATCGTGGCAGACACCGACAACAAACAACGTCGAGGTGTAACAACAGCAGCCGGAGAAAAGACACACTGGTAGTCGGTCCTCCTCCACACACACACACACACACAAAAAAAACCGATTATGTGGCTAGTGTAATCGTGTGTATGTATGTTTATGTGTGTGTATACACCCACGGTCGCGTCAGAGAGAGAGAGGAGGGGACGCATGTGATACGGCAGGAGAGAGAGAGAAAGAGGTGGAGAGATGAAATGGAGGCGTGAGCTGGACACTACCGGTGTCGCGTAGAAGCCGCGACTTCTTCTACAAAGTGTGCGTGTGCGTGTGAGCCTCGATATCTCCATCCGCTCTCCCTTTTTTTTTTTTCCTTCTCGCCTGCACCGCCATCCTCTGCGCGAATACGCACACACACCGCAACGACGTTCACGAGAGTTGTGTGCGGATGTGGGCGTGAGTTCTCCGTTGGTGTTGTTGTTTGGAGTTTTTTTTGGTTCAGTTTACTGTCCATACACAACACGTACACGTGCGTGGTTAGTCGCAAAACAAAAACAAAAAGAACACAGAAGAAGCGGCGAGGCAGTGCAGACAGCTCACTGCAGTCCAAGTGACATCGCTCGATCCTCGCATGACGACGCAGCCGCTTGTCACCCCAGAGTCCTCCCCCCCCCCCTCTCGCTCTCTCACAGGTACTGACCTACAGCGGTGCGGTGCCAACTCGCCTGTGAGGGTTGCGTGGCGGGGGCCACGGCAGCAGCTCTCTCTCTCCTTCTCTCCGTGCGCTCTGGTCTCAGAACTTCTTGATGGAGCGCTGGTGCTTCTTCGCCTCGAACAGCATCTTGTGGGAACGGCTGCGCTTTAGGAAGTTCTCCGCGTTGCGGGTCCAGCGCTGGCTCACCTGAAACTGGTAGAAGTCCTTGTAGGCGTTCGACCGCTGGCGGCGCTTGCGACGCATCGGCTTGTCTGACGTCTCCGCCACCCCGTCCCCGCCGAATGTGGACACGAGTGTGTCCGGGTCGATGAGCGCATCCGGGTCGTCCTCGCCGTTGCGGGCCTTCTGCGCAGAGAGGAGGTCGCGCACCACACGCTTCACGTTCTTGGGCACGACGTAGCGGAACCCCTCCTCATCACCGCCGCGGCGGTTCACGGCGCGGAGGCGTTTGATGTGCTCCTTCGCCACTTTGGTGAGCGCCTGCTCGCGCTGGCGAAGATCCTTGAAGAAGTGATGGGCGTTCTGCAACAGCTCATCAGCCGAGACAGCGTCGGCGCGCTTCTTCTCCGCGTACTCGTCGAGGAAGGCGTGGTTGGGGTAGAGAGACGGGTCGCGGTGGATGAACGCCGTCGATGGAGCGTCACCGGTGGCGTCGCCAGCCAGAAGAGCGTCGCCGCGGATCGCGCGAGCGAGCAGCTCGCGGTCCTCTTCCGCCTGCGAGAGAGGTGGCCGCGCCACCACAACGGGCGCCGACGGCCCTGTCGTTCGCACCACCTTCTCCTCACGCACCTTGGCTGCAGGTGCCGGCGCCACCACCGCTGTCGGGGTGCCCGCCACTGCAGCCGTACCTCTGCGGGCGGCGGACTTGGCCGCTGCCGCCGGCGCCTTCTTGGCGGACGCCGCCTTCCGTTTCTCCTTCTTCTTCGCCGCCACGAGTTCACGGGCCTTCTTCTTCTTGAGCGTCTCCTTCCCGGTCTCCGCGTCGGCCACCTTCAGCTTCGGCACACGCGTCTTGGCGCCACCCTTGGCGGCGGCCTTGGCGGCGGCCCCCTTCTGCGGTGCCGCCACCTTCCCTGGCTTGACGGTTGGTGCCTCTGCGCCGTCCTTCCCACCGTCCTTCTGCTTGCGGTCTGACCGCTTCTTGCCTGTGACAATCTCACGCTCCTTCTCCCGCGCCTCGACACGCTTCTTGAACTCGTACCTCTTCTTCTTCTTGAACTCCTTGTTGAAGCGCATCTTGGGGAGAAGCTCCCGCAGCTCGTCCTCCGTCGCCATGGTCGCGGTGATGAAGAGCCTAAAGAGAAACGAGAAGGAGAAGTGAAGGCGGAGAGGGAGGGAGGAGGGTGGCCAGCACGGCCTTCTCTCCTGTCCCTTTGTTTTGTTTTGTGCTGCTGTTTACACTGCAGTTTTTTTTTTTTTTTTTTTTTGTGTGTGTGTGTGTTGCAGCTGCTCTGTGTAGCTACGTGTGTGCAATTGCGTGCGATGGAGAAAGAGTAAAAGCGACCGAGAGGGAGGGGAGAGGGGGGAAAGAGGGAGAAGAGAGTAGCGAAGAGCGGAGAAGTGGCAAGTCAAGACACCGCTGCCGGCGATTGTGCGGCGTCATGGCAAAGCGGGAACGAGATGGTGAGGAGACAGCGGTGGCGGTGCTGATGTCGCAATCCACGCGGTGGAGAACACTCGCGTGCCTGCCCGTGCGCGCCACGGCAGCAGTCCTTCACGATGGTGACGAATACAGAGTGGTGTGTGGGTGGGTGGGTGGGACGGGAGAGGAGACAGAGTGGCGGGTAACGTCAAGAGAAGAAGGTGTGAAAAAAAGAACAAAAGAGAAGAGGGAAAGGAGGCCGCGGCAGTGTACAAGACGCCGCGCTTCACCCCCCGAGAGAGGAACGACGTATGTGTGTGTGTGTTTGTGTCAGGTGGGGGAAAGGGAGGGAGGAAGGGGGGGGCACACGCCACGCCACATCCCATGTCACCTGAATACGCACATCCCCTCCCTCTCATCTCCCCCCCCCCAATCCTCGTCCTGTCCTCCTTCCCTACCTCCTCCTCTTCTCCATCTCTTTTCTTGTCGGGCACATATGCAGACAGACACACACACACACATACACACATACACAGACGCAGAGAGGGAGAGAGGGGCCGCTTCTGCCGACCCTCCATGAATTTCACCGCAGCACATCTCAATCACCTACCACCTCACATTGGACGAAGACGCCGCGCGATAACATCTGTGGCGATCGGGGGAAAAAAAAGAAAAAGAAAAGGGAGCGGAACACGTGCGCTATCGTACACACACACACACATATGTGTGTGTCTTTTCCATCACACACATACACACACACACACGCGCCCCTCCCCTCACACGAGTACCATCGGTAGCATGAAAAACGAAAACAAAAAGGGAAAAAAAAACAGCAAAGTCGGTCGTGCCGCGCTGCGCAAAGGGCAGCACTATCTCCCTCAGGAGGGGGGAGAGAGGGGTCTACAAGAGGGTGATGACGTAGCATGTAGTGGTGAATGATGACAAAAACAAAAAAAAGGAGAGTTTTTCTGCGTCTTGGTCTCTCTCTGTGTCTGTATTTCTGTCTGTGTTGCTGTGGGTGGGTCGAAGAAGGGGGGGACCGCTGTTGCGTGAAACGGAGGAGTTGAGAGATGTGGAGGAGGGGGGAGAGAGGACGGAAGGGCAATATCGGGGGAGCTCTCACCACACAAATAAAAATGGCATGGAAATGAAGGAGGTAACGACCACAGAGAAGGAGAGAGAAACAAACAAAACAAAAAAAAGAGAGAGAAAACTCGTGACCCATTCAACGGCAGACTCCACAACAACAACAACGACAACAATAAAAAAAAAGAGAGAAAGGGGAAGAGGGATCACAGGGAAGCGGGGAGACACCTTCATATGTCCCAGCTCCTCCTCCCTCCCCTCCCACATCAATACATCCCCCCGCCACCTTCCCACCTCGCCTCGCCCGCCGCGGTGGTGCGAAAAAAAAAAAAAGGAGGAAAGGCACGGAGACACAGGAGTGTTGCCTTCTACGAGAGTTCAAAGGACCCACCCGCTTGTGTGATGCTCATCATCAGCTTCCGGTAGAGCAGATCGGCGTTGGGGTAGGGCGGCAGCTTCAGGTAGCGGAAGCACGTGTTCACCGACGGCAGCGCCCACTCCGACTCCGGCAGCTCCGCCTCGAGAGCAACCGACATCGCCGCCGCCTCCTCCGACGCGGCTGGGCAGATGGAGGACAAGACGCGGCGCGGGGTCTCGTGGCGGCCGGAGGACGTCTCCTCCACGTCGGACTGCGCCGTCGGCTCGTACAGCGCGCCAAGCGGTCCGCCGTCTTCCTCCTCCTCGCCCTCCATGTCGAGCTGGCCGCCGCCGCTGCCGCTTCCACCGATGCCGCTGTCGCCCGTCGCGGCCGCAGAGGCCTCCGCCCGCAGCGCCGCGGTGCGTGCCTCGGCGAACGCGTTGGACCGCTTCACCACCGTGATGGCGCCGAGGGCGCGGATGCCGCCGAGGGGGAGCCGCGGGCACCCGGTGCAGAAGAAGAGGAAGGCGCGCTGCTCCGCCGGGGTCAGGCGCTGTCCCAGCACCTTCGCCAGCAGGCCCAGCTGCGGTGAGTCGTTCTGGTAGCCGTGGTCGCCGACGAGCACGGCGCGGATCTCGTCCGTGGTCCACAGCGGCTCGTCTGGGTTCTTGTCCTCACCGCCCAGGACGCCGATCAGCTCCCCCACCTCCATCACCGTCAACGCCTCCGGCGGCACCACATCCCTGCAGCCCATCGTCAAGAAGTACAGCGGCACCGCGACGGACTCGTACAGGAGAGCGCCGACGACGCGGCGCTGGTAGAGCCGCAGGTTCGCCTTGGTCACAGACAGCTGCGCGCCGCCGGGCAGAAGCTCGAAGCTGTCATCGCCGGGGAGCGTGAAGGGGAGGTCGAGCGCCGCGAGGGTGGCGCTGTCCATCGTCGACAGCGACGCCAGGCTCTGCGCGATGTCCTGGTCCACCCAGCTCGCCGCCGTCAGCGGCAGCTCGAACAGGTCGATTGGAAACTCGGGTGGCGGGTCGATGTGGGTGACGTCGGACAGCACACAGTGGTAGGCGGGCACCCCACGCCGGATGAAGAACGCCAGCGCCGGCGAGAGCGGAAGCGGGAACACCTGCCCATCAATGAAGGCGCGGCCCAGCGCGGCGCCGACGACGTAGTAGGCCTTGGCGCGCTCACGCTGCTCCAGCACGTAGTCGCGCAGAAGACCCACGTTGCTGTCCACCAGAAGCGCCGCCTTGGTGAGGTCGTACTGAACCGCCGATGTCGCGAAGCTGCCGCTCCGCAGATGACCATCGGCGGGGACCGTGGCCGCCATCGTCGGGGTCGCCGTCGTGGACGCTGCCGCTGTCGTGGTGAAGGACGCTGCGGGGTCGGCGAGGTGCAGCGCCTTCCGCGTCGCGGTGGTGCTAGACTGGCCGCTGCAACTCGCTGAGAGCACCAGTGTGGCGCTCTCGTCGCGGAGGGTGCGGCTGTGGCTGCGCCGCAGCAGCGGCGTGGTGGGGACACTCTCCACCTCGTCCGCGTAGCGCCGCACCCCGGCGAGGTGACGCGGGTAGAGCCCCTCCCGGGGCGGCACCACGACGCCGGCATCCGCCTCCACCGCCGCGGGCGTCAGCGGCACACCGGGCGAGCGCGTGGTGCTCGAGGGGACGCGGTGCACCGGGTCAGCGTGGACTGCGGCGCGCGCCGGGGAGGGCGAGGCAGCAGGAGCAGCAGCAGCAGCAGCAGCGGCGGTGGCGGTGGTGCCGTAGCTCGGCAGCGAAAGAGCCCCGGCGCGTCCTCCGGCGACGATGGAGGACGGAGCGCTGCTGCGCGCAGGCGACGCAGTCGGCGTGACGCTGCTGCGCCGCGGCGGCAACGTACTCGGTGGGGCCCCGATAATGAGTGGGCTCTCCACCTGCGTGAACACCGCCGAGTGGTGCGCCGGGGACGCCGTGTTCGCCACGGAGGCGAGGCTGCCGCTGATGACGCTGCTGTGGCTGCTGCCGTTGCGGAGGCCGTGGCCCGCGGGCACCTTCTCGCCGCTCACGCGCCAGAGCTCGGCGGTGCGCTTGCTCGCCTCCGTCGCGAGCAGCGTGTAGAATTGCGCCGTCGGGCCTTGGCCGACACCGATGTCACCCTTGAACTCCACCGAGATGGGGAAGCGCGCGTCGGAGCACTTGCGCAGCATCGTGTACGCGTCGCGCAGAAACGTCTCGCGACTGACGGAGAACTTGTGATTCGACAGCTTCGCCCACTCGCCGGGGAAGATGGAGACGGCCCTGTCGTTGCGTTGATTGCGGAACACGCGCATGTGCTGCGTGAAGGCGCGCCTGGCGCCGTAGGCGAGGAAGCGCGCGACACGCTCGCGCACCGAGCGCGGAATGAGGAAGCGCCCCTCGCGCAGCAGGAAGTTCACCCAGCGAGGGAGCGCGTAGCGTGGCGGTAGCATGCTGACGCGCAGCGCCGACGCCTCGAGCGAGCGCACCAGCGCTGTCGTGATGGTGGTGTTCTCGAAGAGGCTGTCGTCGCCTCCAAAGATGCACTTCGCCTCAGCTGCGTAGGCCACGAGCCCGTGTGTCTCCTCAAAGAGCGCGCGATGGAGCAGGATGAGCAGCAGCATGTCGGCGCGATGCGCAAAGTCGGGTGACGTGAAGGTGAGAGCCGGCGGCTCCTTTGTGTGAAACTCGGCGCGGGAGTGGCAGCCGCAGGCGCAGTGCGCGGCCGAGTCGCTCTCGAAGTGGTGGAAGACGTAGGTCTGGTCCAGCGCCACGCGGTGGCCCTCGAACTCGCGGGCCTCCGTTGACTTCTCCACCGACGTCATCACCGGCTGACCCGACGCCGCGGCGGTCGCGGCGCTGAATGAGCCACCGCCAACGACCGCGAGCGGCGTGAGCACCGATCTCGCCTTCTTCGTCACCTTCACGTTGTGGTGGCGCCGGCTGGCCGAGGCGGCGGGGTTCGCCACCGTCACGGCGCTCTCGCTCCGCATCGTCAGCGGCTCCTCCACGCCGCCGTCGAGGCGCAGCAGACAGTTCTCCAGCTGCAGCAGCACCTGGTGGTCGCCAAGGGCGAAGGCGCGGCGGTACAGCGTGCTCAAGACGGTCTCCTGGAACGGCAGCATCCCACACGAGGTGCGGTACAGGATGTAGCGCTCCTCCACCGCCTCCTCCACCAGCGCCTCCGCCGCCTGATGCTCCGCCGCGTCGAGTACCTTCTCCACCTCGGCGTCCATGGCCGCTGCCTGCTCCCCTGTGATCGGTGCGCCTTCGTCCATCAACGTTCCGCGCGTCGCGAAGCGGGAGAGGTACTTGTACGTGAGGCGCCGCACCACATCGGGGTGACGCAGCAGCTTCTCCGCCAGCTCCACCGGCACGCTCGCGGCGGCCGCGGTGGCAGAGGCCTTTGCGGGGGGGAGGAACGGCGTCGCCGGCACCGCGGCGGTCGCGTCGCCCGTCGCCGCATACCGCTTGAGGAAGGTGAGGACGCGCGTGGTGAAGCGCTCCAGGTGGTTCAGCGAGGACTGCGACGTCGGCGCCAGCTCCGTTCCCTTGGTGGAGGTCGAGCCGGTGCGGAACCACCGCTCCAGGTCTCCGATCGTGACGCATAGGTGCACGCGGTTGCGCTCCATCGCGGCGAGTGACTTGATGAGCTCCACGTTGCCGGTGTAGCTCGAGTAGCACTGCTCGCACACGTCGTAGTTGCAGGTGCGGCAGCTGTGGCTGCTGAAAAGGTGGCGGTTGCACTTGTCGCAGCGCCGCATCTGAGGGTGGCGCTCCACGTAGCGGAGGCGGTGGCCCACCATGCAACACTCGCGGGCGATCCGCGCAACGACGGCGGTGTTGTTCGTCTTGGCCGAGTCCGCCGCGCTGCGCGCAGAGGAGGACGCCAAGGAGCTCGTCTTGCGCTCTCGCGTGCTCGACTCAGACGCGCCGGCGGCCGTCGTGCCCGTGGTCGTCGCACCGCTGCGCGGGAGCGGCGGGACGCCGTCGCCCGGTGACGACGTCGTCTTGATCGCAGCGGAGATGCGCCTGCCGGCGTCCCCGCAGAGCGTGATGAGCGGGGCGATCATACACAGCGCCTGGTGCGCCTGCAGCGGTGTCTTGCACACCACCTTGTCGTATGTCACGACGGACTCGACCAGCGGCAGGTGGCTCTGCAGGGGCAGGTTGGACACAAGGGCGGAGACGAGCCGGCGCATCCCTGCGGGGTAGGCCACAGCGCACTGGATGAAGCACCGCATCCGCTTCTCCACCACGTACATGGCGAGGACGTCGGCGACGTGCATGCCGCTTGCCATCATGGCTGCCCACGAGGAGGCGTTGCGGCCCACCGGCCCGGTGCTCACGCCGGGCTGCGCGACGGTCTCGTGCGTGAAGGTCGAGGCGGAGGCGCCGGAGGCGAAGACAACGGTGTCGCCGACCAGCTCCTCGAGGGTGCGGTCGCCGAGGAGGTAGTAGAGCAGCGCCGAGGCGGCGCCAACGTTGAAGACCTCGTAGGCCGTGATGTCGGACGACTCGTGAAAGATGCGGAGCAGCTCGCGGATGGCGCCTTCGTGTGTATCGGCTCGCTCCCTGCTCGCTCTCTCGACTCGAGCGCCGTTCGGCTGCTGGCCTGCGGCAGCAGCGACACCAACGCCACCGCCGCTACTGCCGCCACGGCCGCCGCGGCGCAGCTCATCCAGCGCCTTCTGCGCCTTCAGCATGGTGGTGGAGAGGAAGGCACCGCCGAGCGCGGTGTTGCTCGCCACGTTCGCATTCGTGCCCACCCCACCAGCGTACGCGGCGCGGCGGTCCTTGATCTTCTCCACAATGCATCCAGCCAGCGCGCTCGCCTTCTCCGCCAAGGTCGACGTGCGTGTCGGCTTGTCGCGCACGAGGAGCGTCGTCTTGGAGAGGATGTCCAGCTGGTCCAGCAAGCCGCAGCGCAGCGCGCTCTCCGTGAACTCGCACGGCTCTGCCATGGGGTGGTACAGCATCCACTCGATCATGGTGAGCACAACGGCCTTGGTCGCCTTGTCGGCCGAGATGAGCGCCTCGCGGTACATCTCGCACATGGGCAGCACCGCCACCTCCATCAGCTCCTCGAAGCGCTCCGACGCACCGGAGAGGAACATAAGCTGCAGCATCGACGCACACGCGCACGTCGCCACCTGCTTCGCCATTTGCCCGGATGTGTTCTTCGCGAAAAGGCAGAGCGAGCTGAAGTACCCCTCCGCGAGAGAGATGTGCTGCGCGGGCACGTTCAGCTGCGTGTTCAGCACCACCGCAGGCGACGCGGACGCCGGCGTGATGGTGGCGCCGCCCTCGGAGGAGGCGCGGGGGGTGCTGGCGCCTCCCCGCCGCCGGCTCCGCTTCGCCGAGCTCGCGCCGCTCCCCGCCCCGTCCTCCTCCCGCGCCACCGTCACGCTCGCCGTGACGTGCGCACCATTCGTCGCCGACGTGGCGGAGCGCCAGACGAGCATGGTGCCGTCCACGGCACACGGCCCGGCCTCCTTGACCGCGACGATGGGTCGCAGCGCCACCTCGTCGGCGAAGTGGTAGACGAAGGGGACGTAGGAGCGGCATATGTTGCGGTGCCCGCCGCGTGTGCCCTTCGACATCGACATGGTCCGCAGATCCGCCGAGAGCTCCTTCAGGTGCACCGAGATGCTGGCGCGGTGCTCCAGGCGCGTCCAGCTCGTCTCCAGCGACACGCACTGCTCCTCGATGAGGCGGTTGTTGTGGCGTAACTCGTCCTCCCACATCCACTGGTGCACCGGCAGCACCAGCTTTGGCTTCAGCCCGAAGGCGTCCGGCGGCACCGTCGGACACGCCAAGACGAAGAGCTGGAGAGCCGCGATCGAGGTGATGTGGTCCTTGTCGCGCCGCTGCGTGCTGCGGGTGGCGATGACGGCGCGCGGAAACGGGTCCTCGAGCAGCGACGTGATCTCGTCCGAGGAGTCGTCCAGGATGAGCCGGAAGAACCGCTGCGCCTCCGGCAGCTGCAGGCTCTCGAGCATCAGGTTGCGGTGGCAGCTGGTCATGACGGTCAGCGTCGTCTCGCACAGGAGAACGCGGTCGACGCGGACGCCCGGCTCCAGGGCTACGTTCGCCTCCGTGTCGACAATCAGCTGGAAGAGGATCCGCGGCAGCAGCGGAGAGGCGAGCGCGCGGGCGGTGTGCGGGCGGTGACAGATGAGCGCTCGCTCGATGAGGGTGCCGAGACACTGCAGCGACAGCTCCAGCAGCGCCCAGTGCTCCGGGATGGAGGCGAGCGACTTCGTGTACTGCTCCACGAGCGCGACGAGGAGCGGCGCGATGACGTTCTCCACCTGCACCACGGTGGGGTGATCGACGTGGGGCACGACGTCCTCGCCGGCTGCCGCGCTGGCCCCCGCGCCGCCGACGGAGTTGGAGGAGCGGCCGCCACGGCCCGCCTCACCGCGCAACGTCTTCTTCTTGGACTTGAAGAAAGAGAAGATGCCAGCGGCGACAGAGAGCGTTGGCTTCTCCAGCTCCGACGGCATGACGACCTTGGAGGACATCATCAGCAGCGTCTCGAGCGCCTGCCGCGCCACGAGTGGCTGTGGGTCCATGCAGAGGGTGAGCAAGTCTCCGACAAGGGCGTGCTGGATGAGCTCTCCGGTCATGTCGTCCTTGCTCACGAAACGCATGACACGCAGCCCCTCCTCTACCATGGAGGCGTTGTTCGACTGGGCGTACTTCCACTCCATGCACAGCGAGCGGTGAATCGCACGGGAGCTGAGCTTCATGAGCGGGGCGTGGAAACCGTGGGCGGCATCGTAGGAGGACGGCACGTGCTCCATGATGAGTGAGAGCGCGCGAAGAGTGATGACGAGAAGGTCGCCCGCCACGGCTTCGCCGATGAACGTCTCGCAGACGTCTGCGAGCAACGGGATCGCCGTCTCTGAGTCGAACTTGCGCAGGTAGCGCTCGAAGCCCATGACGAGCGAGGTGGACATGACGTCCACGGCCTCGAAGAGCCTCGCCATGTCCATCCCCTTCAGCTCCGCCGCAACAGCGCGCACCTGCGCCTTCGGGTCATAGACACCCACGTCCATAACTGACAAGCAGCTCGAGGACTACTTGTGTGTGTGTGTGTGTGGGTGTGGAGAAGAGAGAAGGGACAATGAGGGAGGTGAGGGGGGAGGGGGGGAATAAGAAAAAAAAAGAAAAAACACACACACACACAAAATACTCAAAAACAAAAAAAAAAACACAAAAGCAATGACGGTCACGCCCGGTATGAACTAAACAGAGGGAGGCAGCAGGGAGAGAGAGAGAGAGGGGGGGGAGATGGGTAGAGGGAGAAGGAGAGGGAAGAAGAGCAGGCGCACGAATGCGAGGTGGTGATTGCTTGTGAGAGCACAACGGTGCGCACACACTTACCTCTAAGCGTGCGCCTCGGACTTTGACTTCGCCTCCCTTCTTGATGGTCTTCCTCCTCTTCCCCTCACCCCCGCACCCACGCACACACACACACACACAAACCTTGCTCGTGGAGTGCGCAGTTCCTTCGAATTGAGCGCGCTGCAGAGCGACGGTGCGAGTGAGCACAGAGCAACAGGAAGAAGAAGAGAAGAGAAGAGAAGAGAAGAAAAAAAAACTCAAACAAAACAGGGTGAGAAAAAAAAGAATGACTGAACCGTGTAGCGAGACAGTGTGCGGCGACGGATGTGTCGGTATGTGTGTGTGTGTGTGTGGCAGGGCGGGGACGGTGGTCCACCCACCGGAGGAAGACAGGGAGAGGGGAAGGGGGCGGGGTGGGGGGGAGAGAGAGTGACGAGGAAGAGAGAGACGGTCCGGACGAAGAACTCAGGGAGAAAGAAACGGACACGTGTCAGAGGAGACGCAGGGGAGAAGGAGGGGGAGCTCGACCGACGCACGACACCGCCTCACCTGCGATCCGCCGCGTCAGCGCCTCTGTTTGCCTGCGCTCTCTTGTGTCTTCCCCTTGTACGTACACGTGTGTGTATGTGTGCGTGTATGTGTATGTGTGTGTGTGTTTCTTCTCCTATCGTTTGCACAGGACGGACTGAATAGCAGAAATCTGAGAGGCGGTACCCCGATGGGCGAACACGACAACGAGGGAAAGAGCAGAGGCGGAGAGAGGTGGAACAGCAAAGAGTTTCAAAAAAAAAAACAAAAAAAAAACACAGACACACAGACACACAGACACAAGGGAGGAGAGAGGGAAAGAGACAAGGGAGCACACACACACACACACGCACGACACCGGAGCCTCACGGCACAGGAGAAGGAACACAGTAGAAAGGAAGAGCACAGGAGCACAAACACGACGAGAACGAAAACAAAACACCGGTGCGAGACAGCTGAGATGACACGTTGAGAGCTCTATGATCGTGAGACACGGTAAATCGCGAGTGCGAGATGGACGGAGTGACGGTGAGAGAAGGGCAGGATGACGCGACAGAGCGCAGAGGAGCCACCAATGCAGGACACGCGAAACAAACAACAACAACAGAAGAACAAAAGAGAGAGAAACAAACACAAAACAAAAAAAAAAAGAAAACACAGAAGAGTAGAAGAGGAGGTGGCTTTGGTGTGTGGGGTATGAAAAGTTGTGCGGGAGCGTTCGCAATATGAAAAACGCACTCAGTCTCGTTATCTTTGCTCCCGTTTTTTTTTTTTTCTGAGTTCTCCACTTTTTTTTTTTTTTCTGTGAGCTCCGGCACGCGCCAGGAAATGTGAGAGGGAGAAGTGTGTGGTGGCGGTGGGGATGGCGATGGTGACGTACGGGGGAGGGATGGAGAGAGAGAGGAGGAGGAAAGAGGGGCGAGGATGCACGCACGCGAACGGCACACAAGTGAAACAGACGACAACAGAAGCAAGAAGTGAAATAAAAGCGTCAGAGCGCCGGACACCACCGACAGCGGCAGTGGAAGTATCCGTCTCAAGTGTCACCAAGGTAGCACGTCTCACGATGGAGCACACCAGCTCCTCTCTCTCTTTCACCCCCCTCTTCACAGACAGTGAGAGAGAGACACACACACGCGCACAGAGCCGAAGAGGCGCGCGGAGAGAAAGAGAGAGGTGGCGAGGCGCACACACAAAACCAACACGCGAGTCTGAATCGCTGCGCAGTGAGGAGCGGGCACTGAAAGAAGGACGATGCACGCGAGTGTTCGTTCGTGCAAGACAGTCGACGCAACAGCAACAACAACAAAAAGAGAGAGCAAGGCAAAGGCCTGTACCAACGCGGAGACACACAAGGATGTGGAGCTGGGTCTTCTGTGTGTGTGTGCGTGTGTGTGCAATGTTGCCAAGCAACGATTGATGATACAACGCGTCTACGGTCAAAGTAGGTGGAGGGAGAGAAGCAGACAAAAAAAAAAAAAAGGAGTCAGAGACGGTAGAGAAGGCAAATGACGCGGTACCTCGCGGCTGCACACACCGAACGGCACGAAGGAGCCACAAAGTAACAAGAGAAAAAAAAAAAAGGACACAAAAAAAGAAAGCGCCGACAAATGTAGTGAGAGTGGTGAGGGGATCGTGAGAGCGGCAGGGACGATGGAGAGAGCCGCGGTAGACTAATGAGATAAAAAAAAAAATGAAATAGAAAAAAAAGCAGCAAAAGAAGAGAAAGCGTCGATTGAGGCTGCGACGGTGCAGCACGCACAACGGAGTCAGCTAAGCTGAACTGAACACTGAAGACGAGATGCGAGAAGCTGCGACTACTTCGTGTGTGTGTGTGTGTGTGGAGAAAAACTGAGAAAAAAAAACACGCACACACGCAAGACAACAGCAAAAAAAAAAAAAAAAAAAAAAAAAAAAAAAAAACGAACGCACGAAAAAAAAAAAGGACAACAGAAAAAAAAAACAACAGAGCAGACAAGAAGAGAAGGGAAAGAGTTGCGAGCGGGTGAGCTGTGAGAAGGTACGGCACGCACAAGAGGAAGAACACAAGGGACAGAATCCAAAGAAGAGAAGCAAAACAGGAAATCTGGAAAAAAAAAAAAGAGAGAGAACGTATCGACAAAAACCGTTTTTGAAGGATTTCTGCGTTGTGGTTCCTTTCGTTTTTTTTTTTTTGTTGTTGTTGTTGTTTTGTTCTTCCCCCGTTTGTAAGGTGGTCGGCAGTGAGGTGACGAGTGAAGGGAGAAGAGGCAGGAAGGGAGGGGTGATGAGTGATGGGTGACAACGGTGGGTAGAAATAAATAAAAAAGAAAAAAAAAGGAGGAAGGAGCGAGAAAGGAGAAGCGCTGCGCGGATCACGGCAACGACTTGGACAATGTACACACAGTGCCAGGGAGCAGCACTACGTGCGCAAGCACAGAAGTGTATGCGTGTGTGTGTGTGTGTGTTCCGACTCACTGCCTTGGTAATCTGGCGCGCTTTGCACCGAGTTTGGTGCCTCGTGCCACAAGCGTGTTCGCCCTCTGCCGACCAGAGACGACGAGCCTCTTCCTCTACCGGAAAGAAGGCTGAATGGGTGATGTTCTGTTGTGTCGGCGTAACGTGTATAGAGGCGTGTGTCGTGTGCACCAGCAGGGAGGGGAAGGGGACAGGGGGAGGCTAGGTCGGGGAGTGCACCACCGATAGTACAGCGTCTCCGTGCCTTCGACTGTTCTATCTAGGCGAGCTGGCGTGCGCGCAGACACTCACACACGCGATGCGGCCAACACACACACACAGCGCAGCAACCAATAGAAAAAAAAAAGGTGGGAGGAGGAGGAGGAGGAGAGAAAGAGAGCGGAGGTGCTACGGCACGTCGCGTCTCTGACGTGTTGAGCTAAATGGACTCACTCTGTGTGCGCATGAAACACATACGCCGCAAGTGTGTGCATGTTCATACACGTGTATGTGTGTGTGTGTGTTAGTGTGTGTGTTTGTGTGTGCAAGCAGAGAAGAGAGGTGGGAAACGAAGGAGAAGTGGTGAGTCGTGCGAGACGTGGGGAAGCGACGGCTGGTTCATCATACGCTACATGCATAGAGAGCGGCAGGCAGCTGTCGACGGAGGCACCACATGTGTGTGTTCCCGGAGAGGAATCGGGGTGCAGCAGCAGCAGCAGCAGCAGCACCGTCAACAAAAGCACTTTCACACGCCACACTACATGTGTCATGGGCTTTCTTCACACACACTCTCACACACTCTCACACAGCAGGTGACACCTAGAAAAAAAAAAAAAAAACGCCGCCGTGCCCGGTGAATGGCGTTGCTCCAGTTAGCAGCCGGAGCCAACTCCAATGGAAGGGCCACAAACAGATCTCCTCCTTCACCCCGCCGTGGAGCGTAGTGGCGGGTCCTCGGACAGACGCACCGACACACACACAAAAAAAAAAAAAGAAGTCAATATACCAGCGTTGCAGATACAAGCACCACGTGATGGAGCTGCCCGCTTGCTGCCCACACTCACGCACACAACATCCTCGTGAAAGAAGCGGGGGGAGTCTGTCCTTCACCCGAGGCACAACGAGACAAAGAAAGAGAAAGGAAAAGGAACACAGGGGAAAGCGCTTGCATAGTGAAGAGAGACGGACGCCGAAAGGTAGGGCAGCACACACACACACACACAGACACAGACACACACATTAGGAAGACCCGGAGAGAGAAGAGAGACAGTCAAACAAACTACCTGTAACACCGTGCAGAGGAGAAAAAAAAAAAAGCTGTTTTATGCAAGCGTCTCTCTCTCTATGTGCGTGTGCTTGTGTATGTATGCGTGTGTGTGTGTGTGCAAGCGACACAGCACCAATCAAAAAAAAAAAAAAAAAAAAGGTGCGCGCTTGGTGCCGGGGCAGGTGCGTGACACACAAAGAGGCTCTTCCTTTCCCCTCCCCACCTCATGTTCGCCCAGACAGCGTCATCTACACGATCTTCACCGTGAGTGTTCCCAGGCCTTGGATGCCAGCCTCGATGACGTCCCCACGGCGAACCGCGCTGACACCCGATGGCGTGCCAGTGAAGAGCAGATCACCGGGCTGCAAAGCCACGTACTTGGACAGGTGGGCGATGAGCTCAGCGATCGGAGACACCATGTTGCTGAGGTCGCTGCGCTGCCGCTCGTTCTGGTTCACATTGAGAAAAATGCTACCGCAGCACACCACGGCCGTGTCGTCCTTCTCCGGCGACAGGAACATCTCCGGGTTCGCCTGCTGGAGGTCGTCTCGGAGCACAAGCGGTCCGACCACGGCAGCCTCGTCCGCACCCTTGGCCAGGTCCCACGGCTTGCCGTTGTTCTTCGCCATCATCTGCAAATCGCGGCGGGTCATGTCCAGCCCGACCCCGTAGGCGTAGATCACATCGTGCGCCTCCTCGATTTGCATGTTGGTGTACTGCACATCGCCTGTGGCCTGCGCGGCGGCCGCCGAGACCGCGGTCTTGCCCGTCGGGTAGCCGAGCGCGACGACAAGCTCCACCTCATGGTGGTAGCTCTCCGTCAGGGGCGGGTACCGGATGCTGAGCGTGGCGGTGGGGGAGACGTGGTTGCCCAGGTCCGTCGCGATACTGTCCGTCGGCTTCAGGAAAAAGAAGGGGTTCGTGCGGTTCGTCACGCCGCCCATCTCCCGCGCGTGCGTGTCGTAGTTCTGCCCCACGCAGTAAATGCGCCGCACGGGGAAGTTGATCGGCTTCGCGCCCTTCGTCACCACCGGCACAACCGTCTGACGAAGCGTGAAGGCGAGCGATGCCATTTTTTTTTTTTTTTTTTGTAGTCGCACACGATAGTACAACGGTGCTTGAGGTTCCACTAGACGCGCACCTTTTTTTTTTTTTTTTCTTTGGTTGTTTTTTTCGTTTCTTCGATAAAAAAGAAAAAAAACAAGACAACAGTAATATTGACCCGCGACGCGGCTGAAGTAAGGGGAGGAGGGGGCAAGCAGAGACGCACAGAGGACACCTGGTCGCCGCAACACGGCTGCGAGATCGCTTGATGTGAAAGGAGCGATGGTTCCGAGCAAACGGACGGAGACGAGTGATGAGGGTCAGTGGATGGTTTGTGTCTACGCGCGTGGAAGTGTTTGTGTGTGTGTATGATGAGCAGCGTGTGCGACGGTGGTGGTGTGAGAGAGAGAGGGGGGAGATGTAATACGTGCGACACGGACTGTGCGAGAATTGTCTTGATCGGTGACGTCTGCGCTGATGCAGCAGTGTGTGTATGCTCCCGTCGCTTCCGGTACCTACTTCAACGTGAGCACCAAAGATACGCGCCGAGAACAGCAAGAGGAGAAGAAGAGGTACCAGAGAGGCAGAGAGAGTGGTGGTGGTGTTGGTAGCGGGGGTGGGTGGTGACGGCGACGTCGCCTCACACTCACATTCACACACAATCCCACACAGAGTCACACAGTCAACGAGAGCGTGCCGGAGGAGTGAGGAGGAGGGGGGGCGAGACGTAGAGCATCAAGGAGTCACTCGAATGCTGCGTATTTGCAGGAGCTCCAGCTCTTTTTTTGATGTTGTAGTTGTTGTTGTTCTTGCGCTTCTTACCTTGTGTCGAGCTGAAGCGCCATCACGCCGCGGCGGTGAGACGGACTGCGGCAAAGGAGTTGATGAAACAAAACACACACGCACACACACACACACGCAGGAACGGAAGCTGAGAGGACACAGGGAAAGGAGAAGAGAGAGGGCGGAGGAGGGGATGGGCTCCAGTGGACCATCACCATGTAGCGTAAGGCGTGCTCAGTGTTCTTTTTTTTTTTTTTTTATGTTGATGTTGTTGCCGAAGCTGACGTTGCGCACGTTCTTTTTTTTTTTTTTCAACTCTGCGTTTCCCTCACAGCGAAGTGTGTGTGGGTGCGTGCGTGTACGGGTGTGTCTCTATGCCCCAGGATCTCTGCCTCATTTTTTTTTTGTTTTGTTTTCGATTCGTGTTGATGCGCGTCAGGCCGCCTCACTTCTCTTGTTTTTTTTTTTTTCGCCTTCCTTTTGTTGGAACAGGTGACAGAAGTACAACGTTGCTTCGCCACTCAACTCCGAAACGGTGAGTCAAGGACAGCACACAAGAGTGGACACCTACAGGAGGCATACTGGGACACACGTGTGCCATCTCCTGCGCGTCATGCTTGCACACATGTGTGCACAAGTGTGCGTGTGTGTTTTTTTTTCTTCTTTTTGCACGTGTGTGGGAGCGTGTGTACGTGCGTGGGCGAAGTCATGCGATGGAGAGCTACTGAGCTGAGAAGGTGGAGAGAATTAAAAAAAAAAAAAAAAAGAGGGACCAAGTGAATGCCGCTGCAGACAAAAAGAAAACCCCCCGCACACACACAAACACACGCCAGCGCGCACGTTCGCATCCATGTCCACCTGCATGAACAGGCAAAAAAAAAAAAAGAGAGACAAAGTATGAGAGAGCAAGGCTGACAGCAACAACAAGAACCACAAACCACACGACCAGACACACACACACATGAGAAAAAAAAAAAAAAGAATGTGAAACAACGGGAAAGGGGTCACGCAGCAGGAAGACTCTGGCGCAGAGAAGGAAAGGGAGAGGGAAGGGAGGACCACCGGCGAACAAAGAGGGGAAAAGGGAAAAAAAAAAAAGTCCTCCGCGCTGCGACACTGACCCGGCAGGACAGTGCACGACAACACACTACATATCACACACACAAACACGTGGACGCAAGAGCAGCGCTGTCTGTCGGTCTGACGCTGCAGTGCTGGTTGCAGCGCCGTGCCCTGCAACGACGGCGTCACCCATCGTCATCCTCTGGGTCCGCAGGTGACGCGGAGACCGCCGGCTCCTCCACGACTTCGTCGAAGCCGCGCACCAGGGGATAGAGCCACCGGCGGCTCTTGAGCAGCAGCGTCCGCTCCTCCACGGAGAGGTTCAGCGGTCGGCGCTGCTGTGCGCTGCGTGACGGCCAGCCGCACCGGCATGGGCGACCATCGTCGTCCTCGTCGTCCTTGCCCAACAGTCCGTACACGGCGCCGACAGTGCGCGCGTACACGGCGATCGGCGGTGAGGGCAGGTACAGGGGAATGCTAGATGTTGCCAGCACCGCCTCCGACTCAAGACCCGCGTACACGCCGCCACCCGCAGCGAAGGCCGCCGCCACCGGTGGTGTGCCTATCATCTCCTGCTCCACCTCCGTCGCCGGCGTCACCGTCCGCGACGTGCTCGTGCTGGAGCCGCTGAACACGCGTGCATACTCGCCGGTGACGTTGCTCTGCGCGCTGTCCTGCTCCTCGACCAGCATCAGGTCGTCCAGGTCCCCGCCTGGTGCGGCGAGCTCGCTGCATGGCGACGCGCACACACGCACCGGCGAGACGGGTGCGGAGAAGGACGGGAGCGCCATCGTAGCGGCAGCAGCGAAGGGCGCAGCTTGTGGGGGTGCGGCGAGGACGGGCTGCCACGGCTCAGAGTACCTCGACGAGCGCCGCCGCCTCGCCGGCACCGGTGGCGGTGACGGTGGGGCGGGGCCAACGCACTCACCACACTCGGCGGGTGCATCCACCGGTGCCTCGACCACGTCCACGACCGCAGCTATCGCGAGCTCATCGACTGGCAGGTGGCTGGCCGTGAGGGCCGCTGGCGATGGTAGAGCCGTGCTGGCGCACTCCCACGGCGCCGCGATCCCGTCCACCTCGCTGATGTGCGAGCCGACGCTGCTGCGTGGCGCCTCGCAGGGTGGCAGCGCACACGGAACAGCGGCCCCTGTGCACCCGTCGCCATCGACAGCGCCGAGGCTGCCAGTAGCTGCGGCGGTGCCGTCGAAGATGGCAGTGTCCACATGGGGCAAGGCATGCCGCACATACACCGACTCCTGTGTGGCGTCCGCGTCGCACACGCTCACGCTCGAGCCAGACGCGCGCCGCGACAGCGCCGGCGTGTCCGTCGCCGGCGGCGGTGTCCGCGAAGATGACTCGCGGCTGCCGGTAGACGCTGTGGAACGGAGCGTGTCGCAGGGTCTCTGGCTGTTGCCGCAGTCCGCAGCAAGGTGCTCCTCCACATCAGCGTCATCGTCGAAAGATGGCAGAAATGGCGAGAGATGCGTGGTGGCAAGGAACGCACTCCAGCGCTCATCTGCGGTGCACGAGCGGTGCGCTGGCCGCTCCACCTCTGCGTGCAACCTTTCGCCACGGCTGCACTCCCGCGAGCAACCTCCAGCGCGGTCCTCGTCCTCCCGCTCGCTGTGACTGCTGCCGTCGTGGCCGCTGTCGGAGGTGTCCGTCTTGATCACGTGGGCGAGCGACACTGCGGGGCGGGGGCTCGGCGTGGCTGAGGCCGCCTGACCACGGTGTCGCACCGCTCCGCGCGTATCGACGTCTCCCTCGCTGACCCTCTCACCCACGTCGACCGTGATGGAGGCGACAGCGCGGCCTCCTTCACCGTCCGCTGCACTTGTCGGTGATGAGCGGTAGAACAGCCCCGCTGGGGTGTACTTCAAGAACCACCACACGTTCGACTTGGGCAGGTTCAGGCGGTGTATGCAGGAGCCCGGACCGTGCCGCACGCCAGCACTGCCATGCGCGGGTTCGCCGTCGTCCTCATCGTCGTCCACAACGGCCTCCCGGCCGCGCCGATGTCGGCTGCTGAGGAGCCCGCGGCTGGGCTCGTACGCCCGCCCCTCCTCTCGACTCGGTGCGCCGTCGCTCTCCTCATCGGACACAGGACGCGCGTGGCCTCGCCGTCGGCGGACGTCACGACTGCAGACCCGCCAACGCCGTGACAGCCACAACACAACAGCGACGACGACGAGGAGGATGAAAGCAACAAGAAATGCTGCGTGGTACATGAGGAGGCACTCACCGATCCCCAGGCCCCCGCACCGGCGATGTCGCCTGGCAGCGTCCGAGGAAGATAAGTCACCACCTCTGCTTCCGCTGCTGCTGAGGGCACCGGCTGGCGCGTGCCACTGTTCGTGGCGAGCAGCGGCATGCTGTGCCTCTACACCGGGTTGATGTTGGTGAGCATCCCCGGCACCCCCACTCGCCGCCGCTCTGCCGCTGCTCAGCAGCACCGCTACCGCCAACGTCCACGACACGAACATACCCGCCACAAGACTTGTCTCTTCCGGTGAGACGAAGAGAAGCGAAGAGAAAGAGAGGGGGAAGATCACTAAGAGCGGAACAAGCAAACAAAACCAAAAAAAAAAAGGATGGCGACGAGGAACGACGGCGATGGCGACACCGATACGCTCACACAAACACACACGCACAGGTGCTCGATCTCTGACTTTCACCACCGTTCCCTCCCTGCAAACACACACAAAAAGAGAGAAAAAAAACAGACAACGGGCAGGAAGAAGGGACGGAAGAAAGAGAGAGAGAGAGAGACGAAGGGCTGATGCAGGGAGAAGCTCCGCGGTTCACACGGCTCGGGCTCAAGGACGTCCGTCACGGGGGCTGACGCGGGGGAAAGACAAGAGCGACAAGAGGTGCAGTAAAGTTTCTGCGAGTTGCTACACACTTGCCACGCCTCGCTGCACGCACCAACCACAAGGCGCCTCTCTCACACTCGTTTCTCGCGTTCTTGTTGTTCTCCCTTTCCCTCCCTCGCAGACCCTTGACGACCGCGCCTCTGTCGCTCGCACCGCAAGCGACGCACAAAGACAGCGCTTGTCCACAAAGGCGTTTTTTTTTCTGCGTGTTTGTAGTCACCGATGTGACAGTGTCTCCCCTTCCCCCTGTGGGCAAGCGTGTACAGTGCAATGGAGAACACACAAACAAAAGAAAGAAAAAGAAAGGGAAAGCAAGGAGGGGAAACAGATGCCGCCGTGAAGCACACAAGACAAACAAACAAACAAAAAAAAAGCGGTTTGCTGTGTGTGTATGGCGGCAGTAGTCCAATGCTGAGAAGCTCTACAAGATGCCCTTGATTGGCACGCACACGCCCACACACACGCCCACACGCAAGAAAGACAACGCGGTGAAAGGCGGGAGGAGGCGAGAACACGTCGGTGCCTCTGCAGTCAGAAAGAGCCAGAGCCCCTGTGGACACAGTTTTTTTTTTTTTTTTGTGTGTGTGTGTGCAAAGTCTGTACAAAAAAACACACGCGTACACGCTTCGTATCAACACAAACAACCAACAACGAAAAAAGAAAGAGAGCGAGTCGCAGATAAGATGGCGCTCGGATTCCTCGTGAGAGGCGCTGAAACGTGAACCAGACTTCAAAGCAGGAACAATTCGAAGAGAACAAATTTAAAAAGAAGAAAAAAAGAAAGTGGCGCCGCTGCGCGCTTGTAGCGGACCCACTGAATCTGCGTGGGGGGTTTTGTTGTCCTCACAGCTCCTTGGATTTCTCCGAAATAGGTATGCGCGTGAGCGTGGGTGTGTGTGTGTGTGTGTGTGTGTGAAGTGGGAGGTAAGGGATTCCTGCGCCAGCTGTGTGTCGTACTCTATCGAGTAAGTCTGCTTTACCTTCCTTTTCTTTTTTTTTGATGGTTTTTTGTTCTCGCAACTGTCGTTGTTGCTCTCGTTTTCCTGCTGGTCAAACAAACAAACAACAAAAAAAAAAAAGCAACGAGAGTAAGGCGAAACAGCTACTGAGCTCTTTCCGTGGGCCGCTGCAACACGGGTTCTCAGTCGCTCTCTCGCTCCTTAGACCCCTTCGATGTGTGAGTCTCTCTCTCTCTCTCGATGTGAAGGTGCACACCGCGCGTTGGGGCACAGTGACCCTCACGCGCCGAACGAAGTGACGACGACAGGTGCAGGTGACAGTGATGGGAGATGGTGGCGGTAAGAGTGCCTAACACCTTTTTTTTTTTTCTCACCTGCAATGCCTCGATCGCCGTCGACTCGATGATACTTCGTCGTTTGAACAAGACAGAAAGAACAGACCAGAAGAGTAGAGATCACTCACAGACAGAGAGAGAGATGCGAAACCAAACAACAACAAAATAAATTTAAAAAAGAGGAAGAGAAGGAGAGAGTTGAGAGGAGACTAGCGTGCGAGTCGAGTCAAGGAGATAGGTGAGAGGACGAGACTGCGAGAGCACGTGAAGCGACACACACAAACTCACACACGCAGGCGCGCGAAAAGTAAAAAAAAAAAAAAACAGTAAAGCTGAGGCGAGCACGAGTAGATAAAAGAGTGTTTGAACAGAAGCGAGGCAAAGGAAGGGGTGAGGGAGAGAGAGAACTGATAGAGAAGACACCGTATGAAAGCTCACAAATCAACGCAGGGAGAGAAGGGGAGACGACACGTCAGAGTTGCAGCTGCTAATGAAGAGAGTGGAGGCAGAGAGGGAGAGTGTGATGTGGGTGGAGGGGGAGGGGGGGGGAAGAGCAGGAAAAGAGGGGCGGGGAGAAGTGAGGATTGCGTCCGGCGCTCGCTCTGCACAGAAACAGAGGAAGGGAGGGAGAGGGGGAGGGAGTAGGGAGAGTGCGAGGGAATGCTCGTGCGAGGAAGAAAATAAAAAAAAAAAAGGAGAGCTGCTCAGAGAAGGACAGTCGCACTGATGAAAACGAAAACAAAAAAAAAACAATATACGAAGAAGAAGAAAAAAAAAAAAAGGACGAGTGTAACACGAAACGGGGGAAAAAAAAAAAGGAAAGCGAGCAGCAAGTGAAAAAAAAAAAAAGACGTAATGCAGTAATGGAGAGAGGAGAAGCTACGAGAGACACAAAGAGCACAGTAGAAACGCACCCACCACCACCACGGGACGAAGAGAGAGAGAGGAGGGAAAGAAAGAGCGAGAGACAGATGGATTCACACACACACACACACACACACACACACAGACACAGACACGAACACTGTGGGACACGCCACCGCGTCACCTGAGCAAACGACGCAAAAAAAAAAAAAAAAGAGAGAGAAGCCGAACGTCCCCCAAAAACGCTGCACAAACAGCACTGGTGCGCCACCGTGAACTGACACCGTGAGAAACGCAACCAATCGAAAAAAAAAAAAAAAATGAACAGTAGACCGTGCGGCACAAAAAGAGAGGAAGAGAACAAAGAAGACCGGAAGAGAGGGGTGTATCTGCGTGTGTCTGTGTGTCTGTGTGTGTGTGTGTGTGTGTGTTGAGGACCTAATCAAGACGAGCGGCGCACGATGACCCTCACAAGAGATGGGCAAATGGCCCCAATCGCCTTCGCCTCAGATCTGTGAAAAGTGGGTGAATCACCAGCCTGGAGACACAACAACAACAACAAAAAAAAAAAAGAACGAGAGACACACACACAAGCGCCAGCCGGCACACGCACACTCGCACACAAGCAAAAGAAAAAAAAAAAACGTACGCGTACGTCCACTTTCGAAGAGGGAGGGGATGGGGATGACGAGGAGAGAGAGGGACACAAATACACGCGCGTTTGTGTGTGAAAGGAGGGGGTGGGAAACGTTTCTGGCTCAATCAACTGCACCAAGAAGAAGAGCTAAGGCGGGTGAACCCGAAGAAAAGGGAAAGGAAGGAAGGTGGGGAGAGAAGTGAAAGAAGGTGGGGCAATGAGCGGGGAAGAAAGACAACAAAAACTAAATGTACTGACCGCGCGCGGGTCGAAGGATCTCTCCTTCGGTAGGAGGGGAGAGAGAGGAGGGAGGGGAGGGAGGGGAGGGAGGGGAGGGAGGGGGAGGTACGCACAGTCACGTGGACAAGGAGAGGGGAAGGTGAACTGCGAGTGAGCGGGGCGAAAAGACGAGCGAGAGGAGCGCCACTGCGAGAGCAGGTAGTACAAAGAAACAAAATAAATAAAAAAAGGAAATGACGTTGACCTGAGACACCTTCCACCTCCGCACGCACGGGGAAATTCACTCGCACAAGAGACAGGAACAGTGAAAGCGGAGCCTACACACGTGCACACACACACACTTTTTGCACTAGCGGCAGTGAAAAAAAAAAAAAAAAAAAAGAGAGTGAAAGATGGTACGACGATGCAGTAGACGCACACAACGCCCTCACCAAAAGTAAGGCCCCGAAGCCCCCGTCACCCCTCTCCTTTGAAGAGCGGGCAGCGGTAGGAGGAAAAGAGGGAGCCTTGATCGCTTCCGAACAGTGCTCTGCTCCTTCGCGTGCTCCTTGCCCGCTAGTCCTCTCTCGTTATTGCGGCTCTCGCGTCTTTTTTTTTTTTTCACGTGCTCTGTGGCCTTCTGTTCAAAATTTGTCTGGAGGCAGGAGGCGGAGGGTGTTCTGGTGCACACCCGCTGCGACCTTCCTCTCTCTCCTCCGCTCCTCCGCTCCTCCGCCGTGCTCCTGAATCTCACTGTATGCTCTCGCAAAGGTCTGTGAGCACCAGGCTGATTGGGGGGTGAGAGAAGGGGAGAGCAAGTGAGACAAGCGCGTCACACTACCCACGCACACGTATGGGTACGTGTGTGTGTGTGTGTGTGTGTTGTTTGGGTAGAGGGGGAGAGAGACAAGAAGAAAGAGGGACCAGACAGACACCGGCAACGACACGGAGAAATAGGAAGACGGCGAGAAAGAGAGGAGGAGAGAGAGAGAGACGAGGTACTGAAAAAAAAAAAAAAGGAGATGACGCCAAATACACGTCTGTTGCGGAGGTGGTGCTGTCCTCACTCACGAACAACTACGATCCGAGAAGCGGTTGAGGTGGAGACGTGTACGGGAGTGCCTCTACGAGAGAGACAGATGTGTAGAGAGGCAGCGTAGAGGAAGAGGTGCGTCCAAGCGCAGTCGTGGAATGTCGCACCAGGCGCCAGAAAAAAAAAAAAAGGAAAACGGAGCGCGGCGCAGCAAAATGTGGAGACAGTAGAGAAAAAAAAAAAAGAACAAGAAAGCGTATCTCGATCACAGGCACGGACACATACACACACGCACACACACACAAACGTATGCACGTTCTGTTACACGCGTAGAAAGTTCACCTAGAAGACAAACGCACACGCACACAAGGAGGAAAACGTAAAAAAAAAAAAAAAAGGAACGCAACGGAGAAGAAGCTAAGGCAGTAACGTGGGAGACGAAGCGGAGAAATGATATGACTGTGGAGCTAATGGACTGAGGGCGCAGCACACGCCTACGAATGATTCAGCCACGGAAGATGACTGCGCCAGTTGGGGCCGGGGGTGGGTGGAAACACTCGGAGAAGGTGATGGAGAGAAGCGGGAAGTAGAGAGAGAGGAAGGGAGGGAGGGAGGGAGGGAGATGCACAACAACACAAATATCACAGGGGGAGAGCGATGCGCGCACCGAGAGAGAGAAAGAGAGAGAGCGAGACGGGGAGAAGATGCCCCACGTGAAGCTGCGATTCGACCAGAGATTCGCTCAAGAACACAGACACGGGAGAGAGAGAGAGGGAGAGATAGAGAGAGTGCGGTGGGGTAGGAAGGGGTCGGCGCTCGTGAGCGAAGCTGAACAACGATGAACAAAACGAAGAAACACACAGAGAGATAGAGAGGGAGAGATAAATCACAGTAAGAGCACACAGACAGTCATACAATAAAAAAAAAAAAAAAACGCAGTGACGAGAGCAGAAACAACGCACACCGGAGAGACAGTACAGCCTACGAAACGAGCAAATAAAAAAAAAAAAAGAGAGAGCGAGAGACAGAGAGAGAGAAGAGGAGAGAGAGCACTCTGAGAGTTGTTGTGCCGCGCAGCAAGGACGCTGCCTCCACCTTCTCCAGCACACACACACAAAGACAGGAAGAGAGAGAGAGAGGGAGGTGGGCTGGTATCAGACCGTAGACCAGCGCGGAGAGGAGAGGATGATGTCGAACGTGGAGGCGACAGCGCACTGCTCAGCCCACCCACCCACCCACCCACCCCCCACCGGACCCAGACAGTCGAGAAGCCAGCGAAAGAGGAAGATAAACGCACACGCACACACACGGAGAGAGCAGGAGGAAGAAGTGGGATGAAAGCGGGCGGTACGACGGCGTGGGAGCTCCGTGGGGGGAGCGGTGGAGGCACGCACTTGTGTCCGCTGAGAGTCTTTCAGTGACAATTACAGATCTACAGATCCACACACACACACACACGCGATTATCCTTGCTTTCTCGCTCTATCGAGCGTCGCGAAGTCGTGGAGCAGCTTGCTGTCCACTCCTCCTCGAGCGTCCGCGGCGATGTAGCCGTCGCACTCCGCCGCTGTGCTGACACTGAAGCTGCTCTAGATTTCGTGTATATGTGTGTGTGTCGATGTGACGGCTGTTGTGCCTGTCTGTCTCGTCTGTTCTCTTCCAGTTGGATCTCTGATGCCACTTTTTTTTTTTTTTTTACTTGCGTGCCCGTGTGTGCGTGTGTGCGTGTGTGCGTGTGTGTGTGTATGGGTATGAATGTATGTCTGTGTGCGCGTGCACGTGCGATGGTAAATCACACTAGCTCAACGGAGAGGAAAAAAAAAAAAAACAGTAGAAGAAGAGAGGAGAACCGAGCCACGCTGCGCTCCGACTACGCGGAGATGGAAGGGCAACGGCGAGACGCACACAACAAGAGCAGAAGACAAAAGCCAGTCGTGAATGTGAGGCAGAGGGAAGGCAGAGGGAAGTCAGAGGGACATCGGCGAGTGCACGAAGAAGAGATGAGGAAGGAGAGGAGAAACTAGAGAGAGAGAGAGAAAGCATGCAGTGCATCACCTTTTTCTTTTTTTCCTTTGTAGCGCTGTTCTCGCTTTGTCGGTCTTGTTTTTTTTTTTTTTTTTCGAAGAGGCGCCAGAGTGTGCGACATAAACTCATCGGACACGTCGCGTGCATCGACCCTGCGATCAGGAGGCTGAGTAGCAGAACAAACTGAGACAGGAGTGGTGGTGCAGTGTAGTAGCCGTCAACGCGCACACATCCGGCAAAATCAGCTCCATGACACACACACACATACACTGTCTCTCCCTCTCCCTCTATCTCGTCTTCACCGCAAGACGAACAGGCAGCACAGGACACTGACCACGACGCAGACGCTCCAAACGATGGCGCCAACCGTAACGGGCACCGTGGCCATGGTAGTCAGCCGCCTCTGCGTCCATGGCACGCCGCTCCGAGGCCGATCTCTGTCCTCCACCAGCTCTGCCGTGTCCTCCACAGAGAACGGCGCCGGCACCGTGTCCGGCTCCGGAGAGAGAACCGCCACAACGCCGCGAACCACAATCCCGTGAAAGTCACACATGGCGGCCGCCGACCCCGCCGGCTCCGCAGCCGCGCCGGCTGACGACCCAGGATCGCAGAGAACACGCAGCAGCTCTCCAACACGGCCGTTGACATCCTGCAGCGTCTGCGTGTGCAGTTCGGCCCCGCCGCGAGCAGCGTCGTGCAGAAGGCTGCGCCACACATCGCGTGCGTGTGCCGCGACATCAGACCAGGTCAGCGGGGACGCCGACGCAGCGGAGGAGGCGGAGCGGGTGCCGCGAGCGCCGCGGACACGCGCGCGGGTGGACTCGTCAAAGGCTGGGAGAGACACGACCACCAACACATCCACACCACCGCCGGCAGCGGCCGTGGCGCTCTGCGCCGCACAGGTGGAGGAGTTGTTGCTGCTGCTACTGCAGACGTCCCCGGTGCTGCCACCGCCCTTCGCCTCGGTGCCCGGGACGGCGGACGCGCTGGACGACGAGTGGGGAGGAGAGGCACGCAGCGCTCTGACACGCACCCACCGCGTCGATACGCCGAGGAGCGCGCCAACGTCGTGCACCAAGCTCAGCATCACCCCCGGTTCAGAGAGCACGGAGACCAGACTCGCGTCGCGGACGTCGCACAGCGCCCTACTATGCTGGTCCCGTGGGGGTGCTGGGGTGGAGGTTCTCTCCCCCGCCGCGGCACCAGCGAGTCCCAGCCGCAGGTGCAGCAGCGCTGCCTCGCGCAGCGATGCCTCGTCACCGTCGAAGTCAGCGCCGTCCAGCGGCCCCACAACAGACAGGAACGGGCCGCCGTTCGCCGTGACACGCCAGGCACCGCCGCGACCCGGGGACGAGCACTGATGTGCGGCGGCGCTCTCTGTGGACGAGGGGAGCACAAAGTCGGAGACAGGAAAGAGGCGCGCGCTCACGCAGGCTGACGCGTTCGCCGCTGGGTTCGCGACCGCGGCTGCGCACGTCACCCGCGACAGCCACGCCGCGACCGCAGCGAACTCATCGGGAACGCCGGCCGCGGCACCGTCGTCGCTCTTGGTGCCGGTCGCGGCGGAGGAGGCAGCGGTGGTCCTCGCGGTCCACAGCCACGCCCGCGTCACGGCGGCCGCCTCGTCTGCATCCAGCGCCACCACATCCATGTCCACCGACATCAAGGCATGCCAGCCCCGTGGTGGGGCGCCTGAAGCTGCGTCGCTCTCCTCGCCTGCTGCTGCCTCTCGTGGAAACACGGCCACCGCCGCGCCGCTGAGTCGCGTGGCGCCGATCACGCGCCGCTGTTGCAGCATCGCCCCGAGGGGGGAGAGTTGCAGCCTGGCACGCCGCCTGGAGAGGTCTGACTGAAGGGCGGCGTGCAGGGCGGCGTCACTCGTGACGAGGACGGAGCGGAACGTGGCGGCGTGTGTGCCCGGCAGCGCAGCGTCTGGCGACGGCGGTGGCCCGCGGCGCGGCGGCGGAGGAAGAGGAGGCGGCGGCGTCCAGAGCATGAAGAATGCGGCGGTGACGCGGAACAGCGACGGCGCGGTCGTTGCCGTGCCATCCGCCTCGAGCGGGGCGGTGACGTGACGCAGCAGCTGAGGTGCCCCGGCGCAGTAGAGCGCCGCGGGCTCGCAGGCGACGTAGCCGGTGAACCCGGACGCTGGCGGCACCGACAGGATAGCGGCCGACCCGTCAGCCGGGCACGGAAGCCAGACACCGCCGACGCGCAGCTCCACCGCGAGTCCGCCCCTGACGCAGCGCGTCTGCAGGCACCGCGCACTCGTGAGAAACTGTGTGCCGCCGGCGCCGACGTCGAGTCCGCTGGTGGTGCCGCGCGAGGTGGTGCTGCTCGCGTTCGCGGCGCCGCTGCGAGCCCGGCGCAGGTCGCTGGAGGCGAAGCAGCGGCTGTAGGGACCGAGGTAGAAGCCGCGCTCCTCCCCCAACACCGCCGCGCGGTACGCCGCGTCGGCGAGGGTCGCGTCCGCGTGCGCCACCGCACCGCCATCGCAGGCGTGGTTCACATACGGCTCCACCACCGGGCAGCCCTCCATCAGCGGCGACATGCCGTAGCTCTCGAACGCCGGAGCCCGGGCCTCGTACGGTGGTGAGGCGGTGCGATGGTCCGCGGCTACCGCACGGCGCTGCGCGAAGCAGACGCCGATGGCCCGGCGGTCCGCGGTGCACTGGACGTGGCCGGGTGCCGTCGCGGCGATCGCCTCGCACCAATACCGCTCCCGCGTGCGCTGCTCCACGTCCTCGGCAGCGCCGCCGCGTTGTCCTTGAAACGCGGAGAAGCGAGGCAGGGCGTGGCAGTGCCCGCCGCCGAACGCGCAGCCCGCCCCGCTACCCCACCACGGCACCTCCGCGAAGATGCGGTTCACCCGGTAGTAGGGCAGCGAGTCGAGGAACGCCAGCGTCATGTCCGACAACGCGGCGACGGGAGACAGCACACCCGCCATCAGGTCATCACGGAACTGAGCGCGCTCCCAGTGCGCCCCGACGGTCCCCTCCCCACCGCTGCGCTCCAGTGCAGCCCCCGGGACGGCACGCGCATCTGTGCAGTTCAGCCACCGCCTCACCGCCGCCTGCACCGCCGGGGTGGCCACCACGGTGATGTTGGCGGCAGAGGACGCGGCGGGTGAGCCGGGAGGACGTGGTGCCGGCACCACCGTCGAGAGGCGGCGCAGCTGCGGTGGCGCGAAGCCCAGGGTGTGGATCAGCTCGTGCAGAAGCGCGCGGAGGTGCTGCGTCGTCCACTCTGTGTGGTAGGCATCCATCGCCTGCCGCGCCGCGTAGACGCGGTCACGTAGCAGGCGGCGCTGCCGCCCCTCAGCACCCCCGCGACCGTCGCCGCGGCTGGACTGCGGTGATGCGAAGGGCGCCATCACACTCTCGTAGGAGGCGGCCCGTGGAGCCGCGGCACCCACGTCTTCGCTGGTGACGTCGAACTCGCCCGTCAGCGTCAGCGAGGACGGCACGATGTTCATCATGGCGACGAGAGGGCGATCCGTGTGCCCGTCGACGGCGCAGTACGTCGCCCACGCAGCCGTCCGCGACGTCGACGACGAGGTCGTTGCGCCACTCGTCGACGTTGCCGTCGTCTCATCGTGCAACGGAGCTGCCATGACGTACACGATGAAGTCCGTGTTCAGCACGCCGCCGGTGCTGTGTGTCTGCGGTACAGTGACGTGCTCCCCGCACACGCCCTGTGGAACGAAGACGCGGGTGGCGGAGTGTCCTCCTGCCACGGTCTCACCAGCAGTGGCGGCGTCGGGGGCAGCGTCCTCGACTCGCACGCTCAGCCACTGCTGCACGGACGCCGCCACGAGCGGCAGAAGGCGGTGCACGATGAAGCGGCGCTTCCATCCACTGAGGACATCCGCAGCCGCGCAGTCGACCGTGTCGCCCAGCTTGTCGGCACGCCGCTGTCTGGTCGTCGTGCAGAGGTCGCTGGCGTTGTACAAGTGTGTGACGTCAAAGTGCACGCGGAAGGGAGTGCCGGAGCGGCCATGACCACCGTAGCGGCTGTCGTCGGCGGTGGCGGGAGACACCGGAGACACCTCCGCCAACAGACTCGGTGTCCCGGCTCTGTAGCGCTGCGGTTTGCCCTCTTCTACTCCGTCATCGACACCGGCGCGGGACACCTCCGTCTCGTTTGCTAGCCGACCTGTGGAGGTGAAACCGTGGACGACGTCCGCGGGGGTGAACGCGGCGTGGTGCTCCACCGTCAGCCGCGCAGCAGAGCGGGCAATGCGCTGCAGTGTCTGAGAGTGGTCGTGCAGGCACCGATGGTGCACTTGAGTCTTTGCCGACACGCCATGCCGGTCGTCCACGCGGACAAGAGCAAGAATCAGAAGCAGGAACACAAGCCGAGCCACTGCACACCGACGAGGCATGAGAGAGAGAGAGTGAGGCGAGGGAGGGGGGAGAGATGCTCTGCGTCAAAGCCCGCTCTGCCGCCGGTAGCAGCGCTTCCACCACCCAGCCGGCGTGCTGCGTTGCAGGAGAGAAGAAGAAAGACAGGCCACGTGTGGATGTATACGTGTATGGATGTAAATCTGTATGGATGTATATCTGAATGTACGTGTGTATTGTTGTTTTTGTGTGTGTGTGTGTGTGTGTGTCTGTCTCTGCGTTTTTAGCAATGAGAAGTGAGACACGGGACAGGGGATCCGCGGTCGTCACGGTATCGGATGCGGTTGCCAAGACGAGCACGCGGCTGTGCGATGCAGGTGACGTTCGCACACACCTGCTGAGCCGATCCGTGGGATCCATCACGGGTGGAGAGAGAGAGGATAGAGAAACAGAGAGAGAGAGATACGAGACGAGAGAGAGAGCGTGTGTATGACAGTGTGGGGTGGGAGGCGGTGGTTGTGATGCCTCCACAACACACACATACTTACACAGCACACACACACACACAGCACAGCGAGAGAGACAAAAGATGAGAGGAGAGGGAGGAAGGGAGGCGAACGACATCGGGTCACCAATGCACCAGTCCAACGGGGGTGTTTGCCTGCGTAGAAGCCACACAGCTGTCCGACGACCGCCATCCGCGTCACGCTCCGTCACCTCCCACCGCCGTTTCCCCCCGTGTGGCTGCGCATCTCCGTTGTTGTTGTTGTGTGCGCTCTTTCATTGCGAGATGGACACAGAGAAAGAGTGTGTGTCTGCGTGTAGATGACACCTAAGCAATCGACGGAAGAATGCACAGCAACAAGAACGACACAGTAGACACGCACGTCTGCACACACGCACGACAGGCGAGGCCACCGCAGAGGAAAAGGGGGGGAGAGAAGGAGAAGGAGGAGGAGCAGTGCCTCCCCTCCCCTCCCTTCCCCTTCCCACCCTTTTGGCTCTGCCCGAACGCTGGAACAGGTACGCGAATACCCACACACACACACACACACACACACCTGCGCGCGCGCACTCCTGTACACTCACGTACACGCCGATGACATACACGTTTGCATTTGATACAGCGAAAAAAAATGAGCTGCTGCGGCAGGGACGGAATCGCGCAGACAGACAGACAGACAGACAGACAGAGAGAGAGAGAGAGAGGCGGCGCCACACGAATACACCAGAGGGAGCAGTGCGTCAGGAGGGACAAACAAAACACACGAGAGAGAGAGAGAACGAAAGAAAAAAAAAAAAAAAACAAAGGTGTTCGAGGGTATCCAGAGTAGGCCAAGGCAAAGTGCCCTTCCTACTTTTCTCTGAGTCTGTGTGTGCGTCTCTCTCTCTCTCTCTCTGTGTCCGGAGTCGCAAGGGCTGCCCAAGCCGGGGGAGAGGGTGGCGTGGCAGGGTGGTCTAGGTAGAGAGCGCCTCCATCATGGGCCGCAGGACGTCCCACTCCTGCTTCTTGGAGTCGGCGAAGCTGAGCTCCAGCATACCAAACTTCTTCAGCATGTCCTTCGCGTCGTACTGCTTGTTCTCGTGGAAGAGCACAAACTCATCGCGGAAGGTCTTCTCAGCGCTGATGAGGTCGTCCTCCAGGTGCGCCCGCTGCTCGTTCAAGAAGTGCAACTCGCTGTTCGCCTGCGCCCGACCCGGAGGCTGCGTACGCGCCGCCACCGTCTGCAGCTCATCGCTCTTCTTCTGCAGACTGCGCAGGTACTGGCGCGCGCTGCTCATGTGTTGCAGCGTCTCGCGCACCGCGGCGCACATGCCCACGTAAAAGCTCAGCGTGCTCACCAGCCGCGTCGACTCGTTGTCGGCGTGCTTGTGGTAGACGTCTGCCACCTTGCGCCCGCAGTCTCGCACCCCCTCGATGGCGCCACGCAGCTCCGCATCCTCCTCACCTTCCGACAGCAACCCGAACGCCGCAGCAAAGTTGCTCATCGCCAACGCGGCGCGACGGTGGCGGTCCACCAGCGCCTCGAGCAGGTTTCGCATATTCTTGAGATTCGACTCGAGCTCGCCCACGTACTCCCCCGTCGCCTTCCACGTGGCCTCGTCCACAGGATCCTGCGTCAGCGCCGCGTGGTAGGCGGCGCCGGGCTGACGCGCGCCGCCTGCTCCGCCACCGCCTTGCCCGCCGGCGACCGACGTGTTGCTGGTGGAGGGCACCCAGGATCGAGCCATCTCCTCCAGCGAGGAGGTCGCAATGAAGCGCGGCGGCTTCACCGGGTCGCGCATGCACTGGCGCCACTCGTTTTCATTCGTGAACTTCTGCAGCAGATCAGATTTGCCGAGGATGGGGTGGTAGGCCAGCCGCTGGAGGAAGCGACGCAGGCTGATGCGGCGGTACTCGAGCAGGTCGCCCTCTGACGGGGTCGTCTCCTTCGCCGAGGTCACCATGCGCGGCAGCTTCCCCAGCTTGTCCTGCACCGACTCCTTCTCAGGAATCGGCGGCACGATGCAGTACCAGTATGCAGCGCACAACTGACTGCGCAGCGTCTCGAAGTCCGTGTAGCGACGGTTGAATCGTGCGTCGCTCATGAAACCTGGAAGGCGCATCGTGATGGGGTAGATGTAGTACGACATCTCCAGCGTCCCCTGCCCCTTCACCTGGGATGGTACATCCACCTTGACGGAGATCAAGTTGCTGGCGGACATGGTGAACGCCGTCACACACACACACACACACACAGGTGCGCGCCTCTGTACAAATACGAAAGTCGGTGAATCCGTCTGTCTATATGTCTGTCTGTGTGTGTGTGTGTGTGTGTGTAGGCAAAGTGTGTTGCTTAGCGCACGCAGATGGGAGCACGACGCAGAGGTGCTGCTGGTTACAGCCGCAGGCACAAGTGGGATTCCACCCTTGCGTCTCCCAGCAGTCCTTGTCTCTGAGTGGGGATCTGTCTCGGTCGTGTTGCCCGTTGCACAAAGCGGAGAGAGGGAGAGGTCGAGCGAGGTGAGGCGAGAGACACAAGTGAAAAAAAAAAAGAGGGAAAGCTGCACTCCCTCGTCGTCCTCTGCAACTAAAAAAAAAAAAAAGGGCAAGAAAGAAAAGGAAAGGAAAGCAAGAGAGAGATAGTGAGAGACGCAGACAGCCGCGACCTGTGTGAGCTCTTCGTGTGTGTGTGTGTGTGTGTGAAATGAAGGTGAAGTGAGGACACGGTGTGAACAGGGAGAAGGTGAAGAGGAGGTGACACAGTGAAGCACATCACAGGCCGACTGCAACACGGATGCGACAGGCACTCCCCATCCGCGGCGGCAGAGAGTGGAGGAGAGGAGGGCAAAGGGGGGGGGGAAGGAAGAGGAGGATGAGGCGAGGACCGCGAAGAGAGGAGAGAGAAAGGGCCTAGTCGGTGCTCAAGCACAAGAAACAGCTCAAACCCGCCCAAACCCGCCCCCTCCTCGTGGGGTTGCACACGCCGGCACGCCAGCCTCTCTCTCTTTCTCTCTCTCCCTCTTCCTGCGGTCACGGGGTGAAACGACGCTGGCAACAAAGATGGCGCGCGTGGGTGACCGCGTCGCTGTCGAGGACGTTCATCTGCAACATCCCCTGTCCACTGCGATGATGTGTGCCGCTGCTTTCTTTTGCTGTTGTTTTCCTCGAGCTGCTGCTGCTGCTGCTTCTTTTTGTTGTTGTTGTTGTTTGTTGTTGTTTTCTTTCTTCTGCGGGCGACGACACCACACAGATGGTGCCAGGAGGCCGACGTTGTACAGTGTCCTCCTCTCTCTCCTCTTCCGCTCCGTCAGACACGACGCGGCGCTCTCCGCACTTCCTACACAGACGCACAGACGAGCTCTGTCTCACACTGTCTCTCGCTCACTGGTGAGAGAGAGCGGAGTGGGGGGATAGCGACGCCTCGAGGCGCTGTAAGAGAGAGAGAGGGGAGGGAGGGCAAAGGCGCTGAACAGCGAAGGAGGTGGTCGACGGGTGTTGAATGACAAGGGAGGACAGTGGTAGGGTGAGATGCTGCAAGAGCGAGAGAGAGAGAGAGAGGGGGGGGGGAGGTGCGTGATGCATCGCACAATTTCGACTTGGTGCCACTCACCTCATCCCTTCGCTTTGGAGTGGTGTCCTGCCACGATGTGTGTGTGTGTGTGTGTGTTTGGTGAGGGGGGAGAGAAGGCGCGAGGGAACATCCAACAAAAGAAGGGACAAGAGATCCACCGCCGATGCGGAGGGGAGGAGATGTGGACGTGGACAAGGAGAGAGAGAGGGCCGACGCTGCATTGTGCAGTGAAGAGAGAGAGAGCGAGAGATAAAGAAGTCGTGAAGGAGGAAAGGGGAGAGCTGGTACGAGGCGGGGCAGGGAGGCGAGAAGGAGAACATCGGTCTCATGCTGCAAAGAAAAAGTAACAAAACAGAAGAGTCACATCAGTCTGCCGAACGACGGCCCGTGGCGCTAGGCGCGCAGAGGGGGGCAGTGTGTGGGAGTGAGTCAGAGAGAAACAAGTGCGGGAGAGACACCTCGGAGAGAGAGAGAGCGAGTAGGGTGACGTCCACCCTCATGCCATGGCAGAGCCCTAGACGGGTTCTGTCCCTCTCTCACACCAGTCACACTTCCCCCTCCCCTTCTCCACGAACCCATTCCCGCCCTCCTCCCCACCCTCCGAGTGACATCGAACTGCACACTCAACGATCGTCGACGACCGCGCGCATGCACGCAAGTGTTGCTGGGTGGGCAGATGGAGACGGAGCAAAGATGTTGCGGAGCATGCTGTGCAGACCCGGCTGTGAGACAAGTCGCCATGCACACACACACACACACACATACGCAGATATACACACATCCAGTGCGTCACAAAACCACCTCGGTGTCAGAGAAGGAGCACCCAAACAACAACAACAAAACAAAACGCACAAGTCGAGAGTCGTGCCTTCAACAACTACAATGAGCACCAAAAGAAAAAAAAAAAGAGGGTAACAATGGTGATCTGACGCATTCACATTTGCTTGCATGCGAGTATGCCAGTACACACGCGCACAGACTCAGACTCGCACACGCGCATTCAAGCTCCGCTGCACTGTGTCGCCTCCTCCTCCTCCTCCCTCGTTATCTCTGTGCGGCGTCACTCTCCCCCCCCCCCTTCTCCTCTTTCTCTCCCTCCAAACATACACACACACACACCAGCAAAAAAAAAAAAAAAAGAGAGCGAAGCAGTTGATGGTGGTCCGGGAAGTGTTGCGGTGGCGGCGCAACACACACACACACACACCACACACCACACACACGCACACAGAGACACACACACACACACTTTGCATCGATGGGGACTTCTTTGTTGAGTTCCCGGCTCCTCTCTTCCTCTCTCTCTCCCTCTCTCGACTAGCACCAGATCCTGATGGCGTCGTCACTTCTTGTCCGCCCTCCACCGTCTCTCAGAGCTCTGCGACACGACTCTCATGCACGCGCCGGTAGAAGAGAATGTACGCCTCCTTCGTCATCGACAGCGCCTCCTGCGCCGTCACCTCGGTGATCGTGTCGTCGTTGCACAGATGCCACCGCCCCGACTTGGCCATCGCACTGGCCGGACCTGCTCGCTCCTTTCCACACCCGTTGTGGCTGCGGCCGACCGGGGCGCGCTCGGCCTCCGCACCACTCTCCTTGGGGACGTCCTCCGCACAACCGAAACCAGCAACGCGGCCGCCGCGCTGCTCCTCCGCCGCGCCGTTGACTCGATCGCTGTTGCCGCTGCTCTTCAGCGAGTGCTGCGACGAGTGAGAGAGCGGCGCGGCCGCCGCGTCCTCCTCCTTCTCCTTGTAGGTGTAAGAGGTGTAGTGCCCGAAGGAAGCCGTGCCGCGGTGGCAGCAGACGCCGTAGAGTTGGTACTTCACGTGGCCGAACGGCCGGAAGGTGTAGGGGTAGACGACGGCGGCCTCATTCTTGGCACCGGCGTTGTTGAAGCGCTTCAGGTGCAGCACGAGCACCGGCGGCCACTGCTCCATGGACGACCAGATCGTCTTGTCGCGCAGCTTCTTGCACCGGTCGCATGTGGTCTGCATGGGACCGTCGAGGAACTCGCCGCGGTCGCTGAAGAACATCTCGCGCAGCAGCTCATCCACCGCGACGACGCTCTCTGTCCGCGTCTTGCCGCCGCGCTTGCCGTCGCAGGATTCGATGGCTGTTCGGCCGCCGTAGATGTGGGCTCGATAGGCCATCGGCAGCGATATATCCAGAAGGGCCTCGAAGCGGTAGGAGATGAGCTGGCAGCTGGCGCACTTCACCGTGCACCCTGTAATGCCACCAAAGAAGTCGTACACGGTGGAGTCGTTCTCCTCCCGCAGTCGACGCACCCACCGCGCGTAGGCGTCGCACTTCTTCTCATCCTCGACATCCTTGAAGGTCTCGTAGCTGCGCGGCTTGCTGCGACACACCTCCTTGTCAATCACCCCCAGCAGCGTAATGAGGAGCTCGTGTGCGTCGTTCTGCCCGTTCGACGAGAACTCGTCGTTGAACTCGGCGCACGCGGCCTTGATGCTGAGCAGCAGCTGCGGCGTGGGAACGTTGTGGGCGGGGTGCGCCGTGCCGAGGTCGATCAACGAGGACGTCGCGGGGACGCTGCGCTCCGCATGGCTGCGCCGGTGTGCGTCGCCGGGCGGACGCCGCGTGGCGGACCGCCGCTCCGCCTCCCAGTCCCGCACGATGCGCTGGCGGTCCGCGTTCAAGGCGCGCAGCAGTCCAGGAGTGCAAAGGAGGCACTGCAGCACCGAGTTCAGGTAGCACGTTGCGCCAAAGTTGCGCAACGGCGGCGGGGCTGCGTGCAGGGCGACAACAGGCAGTGGATCCGCCGCTACCGGGGCCGGCGCATGCTCGCGGTCGACGGACGGCGAGAGCGGGGCCGCCTTCTCCACGGCGGCGGTGGTGGCGACACCGGCGTGCGACGAACGCGGCTGCTGCAGCGGCGGGTGTGGCTGCAGTCGAACGGCCCGAGGTGTGGGGGAGGTGCCGTCCGAGAGGGCCACAGCAGTGTCGAAGCTGTCCGCCTTCGCCGCCTCGGCGGCCCCTGCTCGAGTTTGCGACGGCGTCGACGACGATGACACGAGCTGCTGGGTCGGCGGCGTCGACAGTGGCCGGAGCCCTGGCGTCGCCGACGCCACCACCGGAGAGGCGGTAGGGGTCGTCAGTTTCACCTGCGAGGGGCGGCCCAGTGCCTCAGGCACGGTGACGGTGCTCATGCTGTGGGAGGAGGAGGAGGGCGAGAGGCGCAGCGGTGCGAGGGCGTTGAACGACGTTGTCTTGCCGCGCAGTCCCACCCCGTTCACCGACCCGTTCGATGGCAGAGACAAACTCGGCGGCGACTTGGAGTGCGTCGCCGCAACGCTGGAGGGCACGCCGCTCTCGACAAGGGGGTGGAGGCGGGCCGGCGGTGCCGGCGTCGCAGCCGGCACCGCCGCCGCCCCGCCGGCACAGCCCGCGTCCGTCCTCGACTTGGACTTGCTGGAGACCGACGGCGTCGCGGACGCCGTTGTGGCGAAGATCGGCGCCTCGCGTGTGACAGTCGCGGCGGCGCCTGAGTGGGACTCGGTCAGCGACATGCTTCCGATGCGCGCCAGCGGACCGCCACCACCGCCGACGCCGGAGTGCTCCCTACTTTTCTTGCCCGGCGCCGCGAGGTCGCTGTGCGCTCGGGGGGTGTTGAAGCCGCACGTCTCCTCAGGGGACTTGGCCGGCGACCCGCATGCATAGTCGTACACGCCACTCCCGCTCGCCGCGCCGGCCGCGTCGCCGTCCTTGGTGGTCGCACATTTACTATTGTAGGACGAGGACGCGAAGGTCGGCGTCACCGTGGCCGCCGCCGCACCGGACGGCCGCACTGACGTGCGCTGAGCGGAGGAGCGCACGGTGGACGACCTGGCTCGGAGCTGCCGCTTCTGCGCCATGAGAGGGTCGCCACGCTGCAGCCGCCCGCGCGAGGATGGGTGGAAGCTGGTCTCGGAGATGAGGTGGGTGGGCGGGAGCAGCGAGGACTCCTCAGACTGCGAACGCGGCTGATTGCCGCCGCTGTTGAAGAGCACCGCTTGTCGAGCCGCCCGGCTGTGCGAAAGCTGCTGCTGCTGCTGCTGCTGCTGCTCGTGCCGCGTGTGTGACATTGCGCGATGCACGACGCCGAACTAAACAATCAAAAAAAAAAAAAAAACCACCAAGTCGACGGCAACAGTGAGGAGGAGAGGAATTAGGACAGAGAGACAGAGAGAGACGGGGGGAGGGAGGGAAGGGAAGAAGTGCCACGGAGTGTGAGACGGATGACGCGTTCTTGCGGAGACAATGTACAGACCCAACACGAACAAAGGAGAACTGGACCTCCACACTGCGAATGTCAGAGAAAGAGAGACAGATGTAACGCACACACGCACACGCGCACTAGTACACACACACACACTGATGCAGAGCGACAGTCGGACGATGTAAAAAAAGAACGGCGAGCACAAGCAAGGCAGCTCGCTGCGGGGTAGTAGAGTACAGTCACACACAAAGACACACACACACACACAGAGAAGACAAACAGTAACGTAGGTAGCTAGAGGACGAATTCACCCACTCATCTCCGTCGTCCGCCAGCCGCCTGTCGCGTCGCTGTGTGCCACCGCAAAAGGAAAAAAAAAAAAAAAGAAAAGAGAGAGAGAGAAGAGAGGGAGGGGAAAGTATGAGGGAGAAACGAAAGAAGAAAGCAAGTACGGGGGGTCTGTGTGTCTAGAGAGGGTGCAACTGACACAAGACACGCACTCCACCCCACTCCACCCCACTCACTCACTCCTCTCTCTCCCTCCCTCCCTCCGCTCCCTCACACACACAGAGTGAAACGAGAAGGAAAAAAGAGAAGATGCAATCTACACAGAGAAGAGAAGGTGAAGGGAGGGAAACGTAACGTACCCAACAAGGAGAGACAGAGAGCGAGAGAGAGAGAGAGAGGGAGGGAGGGAGAAGGGAGGGAGGGACGGAGGTGTGAGGAGTGAGGAGCAGAGATGACCAGTACTGCCCCTGCGGCTGAGATTCTCGTCCACACGCGTCGTCTCCTCTCACGCACGCGCGTGTGTGTGTTTTCCTAGGTGTGTGTACAGTGTTGCGGATGTACAAGTGCCAGCGCACGATTGGACTGGGATGAGAGGAGCAGTGATGGGGAAAGGGAAGCGGCGGCCGACCTTGAGGGAGGAGGGATGGCGCAATGACTGCGGTACTACCATCCGCCGACAGAGAGTGCACAGAGATACAGAGCAGGATAGATAGAGAGGAAGAGAGAGACAGAGAAGAAGGAGCTGAGTGGAGGTGTGTGTGTGTGTGTGTGTGTGTGTTTTCATTTCCCCTGTGTGTGTGTTTTGTCCATCGCCAGTCGCGAGCTGGCGACGCGTGTGCGTCCATTCCTCCCTCCCTCGACGCTGCCTTCCACGAGTGTGTCTCTCGCTAACGCGCCACCCATCTGTGCTTGTACACCGTCAAGTCCTCTCGATTGTGTGTCGCCGCACCTTCTGACGCACACCGCCACGTTGCTCCGAGGGCAGAAGACGGTGGAGCACGAGAGCACAGCAGCCAACACGGGCCGCCGCGTTCACTGATGAAGAGAAGAAGAAGAAGGAGCGGAGGGACGCGGACGAAGAGAGAGGGAGGGAGGCATGTCTGCAGAATCGCTGCCCTTGAAGGTACAGCGCTCCCAGCACACCTTGTGAGTGTGTTTGTGTCGCTCTTGTCAGTTCCTTTTTTTTGTTTGTTTGTTTGTTTGTTTCAATAGCATCTGCTGACGGACAGACAGGTGCTCACCTTCGAAGGCCCTCATCGGCTGCTGCCGCCAGCACATTCGATGGTCCGTGCAACGGCACGCCGACGCAGGATACGCAGACACCGCGAGGACAACTGGCACTCGTTGAGAGAGAGAGAGACAGGAGGAGAAAACAAAAGGGGAGATGATTCTGATGTACATGCTACATGCTGAGCCACACGTGGCCGGTCCATCGACGTGCAAACGCCACACACACACACACACAGACACAAAAAGAGAAGAGTGAGATAACACTCAAGGACAGCTGCGTCAGCGAGTCAATACCCATAAGGTACAGACAAAGGAGAGATGGCAAGGGAAGGAGAGGAACACACACACACACGCACGCACGCATTCACACATACGCGGCTGCTGCTATCTGTACATTGGCCATCGTCAGCAGCGCGCGAGTGCAGAGACAGCGAGCTGAGGAGGACGCACACGCACGCAAGCACACAAAGATGCGAGAGAGGGAGAGAGAGGACAAGAGTTGGATGAATGTGTGTGGCTCGCGTCACACAAGCCCGGCGTACCACCACAAGACACGACCTTCTGTTACATCGGCCACCATCCTTCACCACAGCGAGGAACAAGAGAGAGAGAGAGACGGGGGGAGTGGAAGAGGATGGACGGCAGCCATCCTCGGCGACCACGCTCGCCTCACTCGCAGGGCCCATCCTCGCAACGTGCAAGCGCACCTGAGAACAAACACCAACACTGCCAGTCCCACCCGCTTCCCCCAGCCTCCCCCTTTTCACACAAACACACACGCACACAAACACGCATTTGCACAAGACGGGATGCGAGCGGTGGTGGGCGGAGGGGAGGTGCACCACTCTACAGGAGCTGCTGCCACAGACGCAGCAGCGTCACTCGGCCAGTGTTGTCGCCCACCGCGACCTCGGCGGTGTTGTGCGGCAACTCCGCGTCGCTGTTGCACGACGTCGGCGGCGGCAGCACCGTGAGGCAGGTGGGCGTGTGTGTCAGCAGGTACTCGCCGTCGCACGTGCTACGGGTAGTAGTTTCGGCCATGGCGGCCTCGAGTGTGGCGGTGGCGGCAGTGGCGGGGAGGCGCCAGCAGACGAGGCAGTGACCGAGCGCAAACAGGAGGTGACCGGTGCGGTGGAAAGCCAAGGAGCGCAGCGGCGCCGCCGACATACCCGGCGTAGGCATCAGGCTCGTGTAGACACACATCGGCCGACACACGACGGGCGTGTCCGTCTGTGGATGCCACGCACGGAAGGCAGCGCGGATGGAGAAGAGGTTGACTGCGCCGTTTGTGAGGCCGACAGCGAGCCAGTGCCCATCCAGCGATGCGCTCATCAAGGACACCTCGGGCACCGCCGTTGGCGAGCCAGCCGTCGACCGCGTCGAGGAGGCTGTGAGCGGACACCGCACTGCCACCGATGCAGTCCCGCTGTCCTGACGCACGGCGAGGAGCTGCACCTCTGCGCTGGCGAGCGGCGCGGCGAGTACGCAGAGCTGCGGGGCCGGCCCCTCTGCACCTGCCCACCGCTCCATGATGGTGTACCCCGACGGCGCCTGCGCCCCGCGAACGGCGCCGCGCAGCGAGCAGTCCAACGTCAGCTCGCACGCGACGAGCGCGCTGCCCTTCGGCGCCGGCAGGCCGGCGTCGTCCGACGTGGGCAGCGGCTCCTCCCACGGGTGCAGCCGCCACTGACGCAGCTCCGCCCCCACGACAGTCGTGCACACCTCATCGTCCTCGGCGTCCACGAGCACGTGCACAAAGTTGCGGCGGTGGCGCCACTCCGCCACGTCCGCGAGCGCCTCTACCTCGCTCGCCTCTGCCTCTGCCTCTGCCTCCGCCGCGGCGTGCCTCCGTCGCAGCAAGTCGGCCAGGCTCAGTGTGCATCGCAGCTGGCCCGACTCGCAGGCGAAGCAGCGGACGCGACTGTCGGTCGTGACGACCCACAAGTAGCGGCCCCGCTCGGAGAAGGCGACGGACGCGATGGGGGCATCGAACCACTCGCTCCCTCGACACTGCGAGACCAGCGTGCCCTGCAGGCCGTCGTACACCCACACGGTGCGATCCTCAGACACGGCGGCCACGTAGGCGCTCGTGCTGCACACCGTCAGCGACTCCACCGCCGCCGTGGGCTGCCGCGCGTACCACGCCACCGTGCCGCTCTCCGGGTGCACCCACGCGAGGGAGCGGTCGCTGCTCGCCGTCACGGTGAAGCGGCGGTTCGGCAGAAACGCAGCGCACGTGACGGGGCGTAGGTGTGTCGGCTGCTTGCCCGTCGCCGCGGAGACCGTGGAGGTGAAGAAGATGCGGGAGAGGATGGCCCGGCTCCCCGCACGCCCGCCGTTGTCCTGCAGCTGGCGGTAGAGAGACGTGACGGCGTCACGCTGCACGGCGTTGAGGAGACTGGCGGGAATCTGCAGCGCCACCTGTGCCACAAGCGTCGGGCGGAGAGAGAGGAGCAGGCCGTACTGGTGCGCGAAGCAGACGTAGTCGCGCATGCGCTTCAGCACCGCCGGCAACGCGTACCGCTCCGAGTCACTCGCGCCGGGAGCGAGGCTCGCTCGAGTGCTGTACGGTGCCAGTGCCATCAGACCGGCGGCATCGTCGCCGCTGCTGCTGCTCTCCGTGGCAAACTGCTGCCGCTGCTGCCATGACGGCTCGCCGATGTCCTCCCCGAGCAGGTGGCGCTGATAGCGCTCGTTGAAGGCGGCGGTGAGGTCGCGCAGGTAGGCGTACCCGAGCCCGAAGCCGTACACCTGCTCGAGGAAGGGCACGGAGAGGACCGTGACGTCCATCTGCGGCCAGTACTGCCCGCTCTGGGTCATGTGGTAGACGACCTCCTTCATGGCGCGCCGGTGCAGTGCCTGTGTGTCAGGGCAGCCAGACGCTTCGGCCGCCGCCACGTCGTTCACACGGCGCGGCGTCGGCGGTGCAGTGTCACCTGCAGCCGCCGCCGCGCCACCCGGCCGCAGCCACTGGTACACGATGGAGAGGTAGTACTGGGCCAGCTGCGTGTGCCACACGCGCTGGTCGTCCTCCACCTGCAGCTCATCCGAGACCGCCTGCAGCGCCTCCCGCTGCATCACCTCGATGAAGGACGGCGCGGCCAGTCGCGCCGCCCCGAGTAGCACGTTGCCGCTGCTCGTCCCCATCGTCTCCGACGCGGCCGACGGCGCCTCCTGCTCCAAGGCAGGCCGCAGCAGCCGGAGCAGCTCCTGCAGACGACACGTGGAGAGGTGGGGCAGGAGGGCACGCAGCTCGGGCAGCAGGAGACCCCACCGTGAGGCGGTCAAGAGACCCACCACGTGGCGCGTGACAGGAACGCCAAAGCTGCTCACGAGACGGTCGTACGCGGCCTGCGCCGCCTCCTCCAGTGTATCCGGGAAGGCCTGAATCGCCTGCGTCTGCGTGAGAAAGCCCGGCGCCTCGTGCACGCTGCGGGCCGCGTCGAGCAGGTAGGTCATGTACTCGGCGATCGGCGCGTCGCGCTTGCTGCGAGCGCACTCGAAGTCGTCCTCGGAGAAGACCAGGCCGACCCGCGCCAGCGACGCGGGGGACAGATACTGCTCCACCTCGTTCGCCGACACCGCCCCAAAGGGGAGCATCTCCACGCTGTCGCGGCCGAGGTGGCGGAAGGCGCCAAAGGCGGCGCTGTTCGACGCACAGCTGGCGATGAGGCGCACCTGACGCGCCAGCGTCCGCGGCAGCAGCACGTCCATCGGCGTGGACTGGTAGCGGGGCTGGCCCTTCGAGTTGAAGGCCGCGATCGACGGCGCTGCTGACAGCGACACGCCGAGGTTCGCCGGCTCGTCTGTCCAGCTTGCCGGCTCGGCGCCGCCGCCGCCTGTTGATTTGCCGCCGCTCCCAGGGGGGTGCACAAGTGCCCCGCACGGGTGCACCGGCACTGTGAAGCCCTCCAACCCATCGAGCACGACAACGAAGGCGTGGTTCGACGTGGAGTCGTGGCCCTCGCCGAGAGTGAACTGCGCCACCTCGTCGGGCAACCCCGCCTCCCGCATGGCCGCCGCGGCCGCAGTCGCCGCGGCGCTCGTCCGCGCTTGCTTGCCCCCCTTCTTGCCGGCAACGGAGCCGGAGAGAAGCTGCAGAAAGAACGCGCTCAGCCGCTCGACGTCCACCTCCGCGTTGACGTAGCGCAGCACCGCCACGTCGGTCGTGAGCTGCGAGACAACGTGTGTCATGACGCTGCGCACATCCGTCGGCTCCTCGTGGAGGAGGGCGGAGCGGGTCGTGTATGCCGCAAGTGTGTAGGCGTGCTGGAGCGCCTGGAGCCGCGTGGCGCCGCGGGCCATGAGACTGGCGAGGGAGGCGGCATCGTTGCCGTGCAGGAGAAGCATGTTGCGGCTCGGCGGGTTCGCGGCGTAGAGCACCATGCGGTTCATCAGGTTCTTCTTGGCAGCACCGCCGCTCGCCGCCGCCACAGCTTGCAGGAACGTGGTCTCCCACACCCGCTGCGTCGCGATGCCGCGCAGAAGTCTGCCCAGCGACTTGGCGCCGGCGTCCAATGTCTCCGCAGCATGCTCCGCTCGCCAGCGGACCTCGGCGGCGACGCACGCCTCCATCACGGTGCGGAGACGCGCGTACACGGCGGCCCGGAACCCGTCCAGCTGCTTCAGACGCACGCCACCCTGCGCGTCGGTGCAGTCGAAGGCGGCCGGGTACTGCGACACGACGAGCTCGGCGACCGGCGCCGTCGCCTCCACGTGACTCCGCCACGTCACGTGCCGCCGCCACTGGTACTCCTCCGTCGCGTAGTCCCACTCCAGCGATGTCGGGACAGCAAAAGCAGCAGGAGCAGCAGCAGCAGCGCCAGCGGGAGTCGTAGTCGTGGTCGCAGCAGTCCTCAGCAATGTGGAAGTCACGCCGGGCCGCGCCGTTTCGGCCTTCCGCACCGCCGTGGCGCTCGGAGACGGCTGGTCGTCGCCGATGACGATCGTCCGCACGAGGCTGCGGTGGCGATCAGGGTGCGCGATGCTGGGGTCGGCCGTGAGCAGCGGCGCAAGGGCAGCCGGCACGTGCAGCGTGCGCGTGTCACGCCGTGTCGCCACGAGAAGCCACCGCGTGCAGCGCAGCGCCGTCTCATGTGCCTCGTAGAGCACCGGCTGGAGTGCCGCTGCCGCCGCCACCGCCGGTGCCTCCTCGCCAGACTCCGCCACCGCCTCGCCGTCGTTCTCATCCTCGTCGTTGTCGCCCTGGCGCTGCGGCACGGGCGGCTGCGCGCCTTGCAGCCGCAGCATCGCGCCGGCGGAAAGCTGAGCGTAGTCGCCGGGACGGTCGCCAACAAGCTCGATGGCGGCGAAGCGGCTGCGCTCCAGCACCGAGGTGACATCGCTGGCGGGGCGGAAGTGTAGCGCTCGTGTGTAGGAGCCGGCAGTGCGCTGCAGCGGCGCCGCCACACCCGCGCCGTCGTCCTTCACGGCACCGGCACCGCCACCCACCACGATGGGGCGAAGCACGATCCGGTGTGCCGCGAACTCCTCGTTCAGACGCGGGAAGACGTCGCCGCACAGGAGGCGGATCTCCGTGTCGAAGAGCAGCGGCGGCGCGAGAATCGGCACGTCCAGCATGCGCCAGCCTGTGTGCGGGGACGCCGGTGGGAGAAGGTAGCCGTCCGCCAGCGCCGCCGTCACGCACGCGTGCAGCGCCTGCAGCGTCTGCGCCTCACCCTCAGCAGACGTCGTCGCCGCCTCGGGCGGCGCCTTTGCCTCGAACACAGCAGCAGCGCCGGGGGCAGCACGTGTGGATGCCGGCGACGTTCGCGCCGCCGCGACAGACTTTGCGGCAGCGACGTAGTGGAGGCTGTGATGGGACGCGTTGTGGTCGAGCGCGCGAGCGAGCTTGGTCAGCACCGCGGCGGGCACGTGAGTCCCGCCCAGCTGCACCACGCGCAGCGACGGTGTTTGCTGGGCCATGTTGAGCAGAGCGAGGCCCCCGGCCAGCGAGACGTCGGTGTTGTCCGAGAGGTCCAGGAGCGTGAGCCTGCCGTGCCCACGCATCGCCCGGCAAAAGAGCACCACCGCATCGTTTGTGATGCCGTTGCGTGGAGCGCGGACCTCGGCTACGTTTGGGTTGTGCGGCAGGAGAACCGCGATCGCCTGCAGTCCGGCGGCACCGACGTAGTTGCGCGAGAGATCCACAACGGCCCCGCGCTGCAGCAGCGGCAGCTGCTCCACGATGGCCTTATTTGCCTTGTGGTTGAGGGCGCGGCAGCACGCCTCAAACTCGCTCGCTGGTGACACCTCCGCCGCCGCTGTAGCAGTGGCGGCCGTAGTGGCAGTGACAGTCGCGGCGGCGGTGGCGCTGGGGACGCTCGTGGCGGCCGGCCGCACAGCTGCTGCAGCGATGGGGGCGGGCATCAATCACCCCTTCCGTGTGTCTCAACACGAGGGGAAGACGAAGGAGGGGGGGGGGGGGGGGGAGCGAGATTTGGAATGCGCGGGTACGTGTACGGGCACGTGTGTGTGCGACGGAGAAGAGAGGGCGAAGACGTGCACCTCTCTTGCGCTGGAGCAGAGAAGGAGGAGATGGGGGAGAGAGAGTGTGTGGTAGTGGAGACGACTCTGGTCGCAGCGATGGCGAGAAGAAGAGGGACACACGACGCCGCCAGTGGGGGTGGGAGTGATGCGGCGAGAGAGAGAGAGGAAGGTGGAATAGAGGAGGGGACCAGAGTCACGTTCTGAGGTCGGCGGTCGACCTGCTGTCCTTTCCTGCCGTCTCCATCCACAGTCACACACACACGCACACACACACACACACCGGCGGTGTGCGGCGCATACACGTCGAACAAGTGAGGCACACAACCCACAGTCACAGACGAGGAGTGGGGAGGTCCATGCAAGTAGAAGTACACACACACACACACACACCGTGTGCACGGGCAGCATGCATGGCCCTGCTGGCCATTCCCGTGCTCAGACGCAGAGAGTGGGAGAGAGAGATGTGGGGCCAAAGTCCTCCTCGGTCTCCTAACCCCATCTCTCTCTCTCTCCACACGGCGCTAGTCCGTCGTCTCAGTGGCGGGGTGGTGGGCGTCGGCGGCGGTGCCGTCACCCTCGTCCGTCTCGTAGGGCTCCGCCACCGCGTCCTCCTCGTCCGAGAGTTCGTCGTCAGACAGCGCCTCGGCGAAGATGCCGTTGGTCGGCTCGCGGCTCTTCATGATCAGCCGCGCCACCCACGACTGCTCCGGCGCGATGAGGCCGATGAAGTTGTGGAAGTGCGGTGTGGCGAAGTCGAGGAGGCTGTCGCGGTCTGGGACACCCATCGTCGAGCTGCACTCACCGCAGCCCTCTGTGTACCACTGCGCCTCGGAGAGGATGCGCCGGCAGCGGCGACAGGCGTAGTGGCGGCCGTCCGTCAGCGGCAGCTGTGGCGGTGCCTCCGTCGCCACCGCGCCGTCTGCCACCACCGGCGCCGCGCGGGGACGTTGAGAGGTCTGCATCGTCGCAGCGCAGTACGGCAGCGACCGACTATACCCACCCTGTGGCTACAGATACGCCGGTGTGCGCGTGAGGAGGGTGTGTGTGGTTGTGTACGGGTGTGCGAAGCGCAGCAGCAGCGGCTTGTCCAGGCAGTGGACGCTCTCTTCCTCGGTCACGGTGAGGTGGAGGCGGCGACGGGGTGAATGGCGAAAGGGAGAGAAAGAGAGATGTGAAGCAGAAGATGAACGTGGTTGTGTCCACGTGCGTGTGTGCAGCAGAGAATGAAGGGAGAGAAGAAGTGGCATGAAAGAGGAAGCAGCACGTGGGTTAGTTGGTGTTCAGAACTTGAGCAAGTCGGCCTCGACGCAGCGGAAGGAGAGCGAGAAGGGAGAGGAAGGGAGGGGAGGTGGTGGTGACGAGCAGGGGCCGCAGGAGCCACGTGCACATTCTCACTTGCCAGTCACCGGCGGACCGATAGAGAGGCGTCGAGAGACCGTGACAGCGAGACGGACACCTCCTCTCTCCCTACCCACCACTCGTCCCCATTCCCCCTCTCTGCACGCATGTGCGTAGCAGCCCGTGTTGAAGTGTGTGTGTGTGTGTGTGTGTGTCGAGTTGTGTGGGGGTTGTATGTGTGTTTGTGTGCATCTGTGGGAGGCGAGCAGACACCAGCCCAGAAACAAAGAGGACAACAAAACGCAAATTCGGTGAAAGACATCGACCATACAAGACAAACGACAACAGCGATGTCACCCTTGACGTGCACGAGCACCACCAAACAGACACCGCAGTGGGAGAACACCCACACGCACACGCACACGCGACACCAACAACAACAACATGCAGCCGCAGGGATGGGAAAAGGAAGAGGCTCGAGGACTGAGGCGCAGCCACAGCGCAGAAGACGGCGTAGAAGAAGCCAGAGAGAAGGGCAGAGGCCCAGACACACGGGGGAAAAGGAAGTGGGGTCGCGAAGGCCACATCAGCGGCACAGACACGACACACCGTCGACGATGTGTAGGAAGGATGGGAGCACAAGTCGCCGACACAAGAACAACACCCGTTGCGCGTGTGTATGTGTATGTGGATGTGGATGTGGATGTGGATGTGGGTGAGGGTGAGGAAGCCCAGATGGAGAAGCCACAGGACGATCCGCCTCCGATGCGCACTCGTCCCAGGCAGCGCACCGCCAACGCCACCACCACCACCATCATCATCATCTCCCTCTCCGCTCTCCAGTGCAACAGAGCACCGTTGGAGACGAGAGAGAGAGACGGTGGTGGTGGTGGTGTGGAGAGAGACACACACATGCACACACACACACACACACACACACAAGCCAACGCATACGATGACAGACTACACAGGAAACGGAGGACAATGGTGATGAGGGAGAAAGGTAAAGCGAGGGAGGAGACGCAAAGGAGCCGACAAGATAGAAAAACAAAACAACAGCGTAAGAGAATCGCTGCGTCGCGTGCGAGTCAATCATACCGAGGAGAATGGAAGGCGTGACAAGGTGGGGATAGGGTGTCGCAGCGCTAACAGGGAGGGGAGTGCCAGAGATGCACGCACGTCCGGCGGCAAGAAGAGACCGCAGCAACAAACAAACACAACGCCAGACGAGAAACAAACAACAACAACAACAAAGAAAAAAAAAAAAGAAGAACGTCCATGCAGAGTGAAAGCGAACACAACACAACACAACACAACACACACACACACACACACACACACACACAATTGTCAGAGGACGCTAAATGGTCGAGGAAGGTGATGGTGGGAAATGACGGACGCGTGCAGAGACGGCGAATGCGTGGTCACCGGTGCCGGTGAACCACGCACTCGTGCAAGCATGCCATTGCTGCCTCCATCAAGAAAAACGAGACCGGTTCTCCTGTTCATCAACGGCATCACCTTGTCGGCGCGGCTGCGGCACCTCTCTCTCTCTCTCCACCATCTCTCCCCTCTCCCGCCCTCCCCCGCCGCCCATGTCTCCACATCAACACTCCAGATCCCCCATCACGAATCTGAGAGCGCTCCCACTCCGCCTTCAGTCCCACTTCTGTCCTTATCCCTCTCTCTCTTCCGTTCCACCGTCCCTCCTCTAGCACAGTCTTGTGAAAGGTGTCCGTGATCGCCGTCGCCGCTTCCCTGCCAGCACCCACCCACCCATCCACCCATCCACCCATCCACCCATCCACCCACCCACACACACAAAGATAAACACCGTCGCTGAGTAAGAATAGACCACCGCAGGGACGAAAACAACAACATCAAGAGCGACGCAAGACACGCGTCATGATCAGCGGGAGACAGACAAGTGACAAGGAAGTGTGTGTGTGTGTGTGTGTGTGTCGCTGTAAACGGCATACGAAGGCAGCAAAAGAGAGAGAGAGGGGGGAGCGAGACTACCATAATCAACGCACAAACATACAAACACGCACGCACACACGCGAGCTGCGCTAGACCAGCAACAGAAGAAAAAAAAAAAAAAAGAAGAGGACACTAGCTCCAGACATGTGAGCCAAACCAGTCGAAGGTAGTGGAGGGGGGGGGTGGTGGGGGTGGGGGGAGAGGAAGAAGGTAAAGATGAAGGGAAAGAGAGGACCAAGTGCCGTACTTTACATAAGTCGACGCCGCCACGCGGTTCACCCTGCTCCCACACACGCGTCCCGTACACACACACACACACACACACAGTTGCGTGCCCCTCTCCCTCTCCACTTCCGTCGCGCCGTCTCTCCGCACTGTTTGGTGTGCGTGTTTGGGGAGCGCCTACCGACGTCTCTGTCGCCGGTGCTTTGAGTGTCAGCCACGACGCTGACGCCGTCTGACAGTTGTGCCGTACGACGGTGCCACCCATGGAACGGCAAAGCGCTTTGCAGCGCGCGCACACACACACACAGATAGAGAGACTCAGTGAAGAGCACCGGCCAGCCATCACGTCGAGGAGACACCCGCAAGTACACACACGCACATCCACAGACACGTATGTGTGTTTGTATGTTCGAACGGATGTGGTACAGAGGGGAGAATGTGTGTCAAACTGGGTGGTGGGAAAGGAGTGCCCATCGTGTCGTCACGTGACTGGAGCACTGGTAGCAAAAAAAAAAAAAAAAATGGCAACCCACAACACACGTTTCAAAAACGCACAAGATCCACGGAGCAGTACATCAACGTGGTGTGGACGGGGGAGGGAGGAGCTCCGGTGTTCCGATGGCATCGCGGTCGAAGATCCATGAAAAAAAAAAAAAAAAACAGAGAGACGGAAACCCGAGCCGGCACGCACGCATGCAGAAGCAACGCCAGACACCAAAACAACGAAACAGATGCGCGCACACACACACACACGCCGAAACATGCGCGCGCGCACGCGCACAAGCAAAGGCGCACGAGCACCAACGCACGAGCACAAGAGGAGAGAGCGAAGGGAGGGGAGCCGCCACCTCCGAGACGTTGGAAACAAACATGAAGTGATCCGAAGATACCGAGAGAGGTAAGATGGAAGGGGAGCGAGCGAGTGATGACTACAAGCACAACAGACACGCACAAGTCGAACAGGTAGGATGAGACGTGAGAGTGAGATACAAAAAAAAAGGAAAGAAAGGAAAGAAAGGAAAAGTGATGAAAATGAAAAGAAAACAGTAAAAAAAAAAAAAAACAGGGGCAGAGAAAGAGAAGAGGAGAGAGCTAAGGAAAGAAAGAAAGAAAAAAAGGGTGAAGTGCGCAACAGTGGAGAAGATGCACCATGAGAGAAACAAACACGTAAGCACACAAATGAAAAAAAAAAAAAAAAACACAAGAGAAGACGGAGGGAAGAGAGAGGAACGCGCACTTCAGTACATGCCTAGGCGCAGGCACGCATACGCACAGATACAGTTGCGGTAAAAAAAAAAAAAAAACGCACGTGCGCCCGGTACGTCAGAGTCCGAGCGGGCAACACCAAAGCCAGCAAAACGACTCTGCGTGCCTCCATCAGGACTCGTATGTTGGCGGCGACTCACAACGAGAGATAAAAAAAAAAAGAGAGAGCGGCGAGAAGGAAGGAAAGGAGAGAGAGAGGGGGAGGGTTGAAGAAGGGGACGGCTTACGGGCGCTCTTTCTGTGCTTATCACCCCACCGCCCCTCATTCTCTCTCTCAACCTCTCCTTCGTCGTCGCCTGTTCGTCATCACCGCGGCGGTCGTGCTCCGGTGCGTCTCATGCACCACCCACTCTCCACACCTCGCCCACTACCAACACCAACACACGAGATGATAATGATGAGTGGGAGGGCATTCCCTTGTTTCTGCCTCGGCGTTACACTCGCTGTTTCCTCGTGCAGATTGGGTGAGATGATGTGACCAGTGAATGAAACGACTGCGGCAGCCAACAGCCCCCGGCACCTTGGCACAGAGAGAGAGAGAGAGAGACGCACTCGTGGATTCTACTACATGAAACATGAAACAATGCCAGAAAGAACGATGAAGGGGGGGGGCAGAGGAGGAACAAGAAACACAACATAAAAGAAGGAAAGAAAAAAAAAAAACAAGAGTGTCGGAAGGGGAGGAGGCGCATATTTACACACATATATACATATGTAAATGTAAGTACACACACACACACACAAACAAACACACACACACGCGCGATGATTCAGGAAAGCAGATGGACGCCGCAAAGTACAAACACACGCACACACAGACACATATACGCGTTTGAAGTAAAAAAAAAAAAAACTGTGCACAAATCTCTTGTGGTTTGACTGGCGTCCTCTTGTGTGTTCGTGTGTGTGTGTGTGTGTGTATGTCTCTCTCTGTGTGTGTACATGTGTCAGTACCAGCCCTGGTGCCCTCTTCGTTTCTCCCCTCCCTCTCTCACCTGTAGATGGTGACTTGCAGAGATCCTCCCGCGCACCGCACTCGCTCAGCTTCCCCTCCAACCTCACCCTACCTCTTCGCCTCGATCTCTCTCTCTCCGGTCGGGGCGGGGCGAGTCATTCCCACCTCTTTGCCAGTCGTCCTCTCTTCCTCCCTCCCTCCCTCTCTCGCTCCAGAGTTTCATCAACGTACTCCGGTACCCGCAGACACACACGCCTCTCAGTCCTTCTCGCCGACGTCAGACAACGGCGAAGGTGAACGTGTGTATGTGTACGTGTGTGTGTGTGTGTGGGAGAGGGAGACGGAGAGAGACAGCGCAGACACACACACGTACACACACACACACACACACACACACACTGCACACACATATACGCACACACGCTTCCCCACGCGTAGCAGTTGAAGTGAGGGGAGAGAGAGGAAAGAAGGGCGGAGGGAGGGAGGGAGAGAGTGACTAGAGCCATGCGCACACATGTGTGTGTGTGTGTGTCCGTCCATCAGTGGGTGAGGGCAAAAAGCGTGGGAGGGGGCGGAACGACGACAAGACACAGGTAACTGCAAACACCACACACACACACACACACACAGACAGACACATCGCCACACACAGAAAGAGAGAGAGAGAAAGAAACATCCATGTTTGTATGCTACACCAGAAGAGATGCGCGCTTGAACGGGAGTGGGTGTCCGGCTGTAGACCATCGCACAAGCCTGCAACCAAGAAGAGGATGGAGATGAAGGACACCTGTGGTCATCACCTTCTTCCTGTAATAGTAGTCGCAGAAAAACAACAACAACAACACCAGAAGACGCGGGAGCATGCACAAGCGGATGACAGGGGGAAAGGCCGGAGTCATGCCTGCTGGCGAGAGCCCCGACACTCGTGTTCGACTCGAGGAGGGGGGGGGAGAGACGCAGTTCGCTTGTGCAACGGCTGGCACCAGTGGACTCGCCCGCCTCACGGACGCTTCCCGCTCGTCGAGAGGCGCTTCTTTATCTTGGGCAAAATAACGCTCTCGTTTGACGACACAGCAACGCCGCTCCCGCGTTCCAGCGACTGCGGCGCCGAGCTGTGGCCAGCCTTGCCGAGCGGCGCCTCCTCCGGCATCGGTGGCGGCGTTGTGGCGCCGGCGGTGACGTTCGGCATGCTGCGACTCTTGCCGCCTACCTCGCCGGTGGCCGGCGCGGTGCTGCGCGACGGGTTCTCGAGGACGCTGGCGAAGTTACGTGGGCGGCCGATGGGCTTCTCCTCCTTCGGCGCCGTCGGCCGCAACACACCGTCCGTCTTCTGAGCCGTCACGGTCGCGGTCGTCGGACTGGCCGGCCCCAGAAACGCGTCCCCCTCAGCGCCGCCGCCGCCGTTGCCCACGGCGCTCATCTTGAACAGATCACCCACAGGCGCACGGGCACCGCCGTTGGCGTGGCCGCTGCTGTTGCTGCTGCTGCTGCTGCTTGTGGGGCGAGTGATGCTGATCGTCATCGGCGGGCTGGCGCGGTTCAGCGGCGACGACGACGGCGACGAGCGGCCGCCGTGATCGTCCATCAAGCTCAGCGGCGCCACCGAGCGCACCGGCGACGGCGACCCCATGACGTGGTTCGCCGACACAGCCCACTGCTCCATCGACACGCGCGTGCCGCGCTTCCGCTGCTTCTCCTCCATGTTCGCCATACTCGCCATGATGGCGGGATTCATGACACTCCCGGGCACCACCGTCCCATCCACGCCGCCGGACACCGCCTCCACCTCATCCACGAAGCGCAGCTTGCTCGAGGAGCGCACCAGCTCGCTGCCGGCGGTGCTGCTCAGCACAGAAACGCTGTCGTTCGGCGAGTGCGCCGCCTCGTGCCCGAGGCGCACCGTCACCTCGCTCAGCAGCGCCTCCCGGTAGCGACGGGCGAAGACGGCGGGCAGCCGTGTGAGGTGCTTGTAGAAGAGGTAGTCGCGCACGTCACGTAAGTTGTTCGACGCACTGTCCTCCGGCTCACGAGTGGGGCAGCGGCCGATGATCTCCAGCGTGGCGAGAAGGCTGGAGTGAAAGACCGAGTTGCGGCGCAGTCCACCGAGGCGGTTGTAGGCCTTGAGGAGATAGCCGAAGGTGTCGCGCTCCACCGTGAGCTGTCGACATATCGTCGTCACGAGCGGCGGCGAGAGCGGATCGCGGGAGGAGACGTAGGACGGAAGCGGGTTCTCCTCGACATCAGCGGTAGTGACGATCATCTGCGTCACAACCACCTTGAGGAACCGCACACAGCTGCACAGCACGTCGAGGCCGACCTGGCACCGCCCGCCACCACCGTTGGCGCCGCACAGCGTGTCGCACACGCCCTCAACGAAGTGCAAGATGTGCGACTTGTGGTGGAACACAGTCTTGAGCATCAGCTCTCGGTTCGCGTTGTTGGTCAGGTGCACCATGTACTCCAGCACGCGCACCAGCGCGGGGGTGATGCCCTGCGGCAGCGGCAACACCGGCGATGACGCCGCGCCACCACCGCCGCCACCGATGCCGCTACCACCACCGCCGACACCGCTGCCGCTGTTGCCCCCCGCACCGGGTCCGGTGTTGGGCACGCCTACCACGGAGCTGCCGGTGCTGCCTTCGTTGCCGTCGTGGTGCGCCGGCCGCACGCCGCCGTTCTGCGACGCAGAGGCGTTGTTGAACTGTACAATGGGAATGTTCCGCGCAGAACTCCCAACGCCGCCCAGCGAGGGAGGCAGCGGCACCGGCGTCATCAGACCCCGCGTCGCCAGCGAGATGTACTTGGAGATGATGAAGTTGTGGAACCGATTGCGGATATCAGTGCTCTCGGTGTCCAGCAGCCGCTCCGACGCGGCGGAGCCCTCGTCATCGTGGAGTCCCAGCACGTGGAAGAGCGCGAAGGGGTTGGAGGAGGACATGTTGTCGCGCAGGATGCGCTTCGACGGCGCGAAGATGGAGAAGGACGAGCGCGTCCCGGCGGAGAGCGGCGCGGCGGCGGACGTTCCGCCGACGACGAGTTGACGCAGCATGAAGGTGACAATCCCGTTGTACTTCACCGGGTCAGCCAGGATCGGCGACCGCACATGCTCGTTCATCACGTGCTCGTCCTGCCGCTCGTTGAGCCGCACCAGGGTGACGTCCAGCAACGCCGCCAGCTCGTGCTCCACCGCTGGCGAGTAGCAGTTCGCGCTGGTGCCAGTGCCCGATGCGGCAGCAGCAGCAGCAGCGGCAGCGGCAGCGGCAGCGGCGCCACCGCCACCAGCACCCGCAGCGCTAGGGCTGTTGCCGCCGCCGCCGCCGCCACGGCGTGCACCATTGAGGCCACCAACGTTGGTGTCCATCAACTGCTTCAGAAACGCCGTCCCTGTTCCGCCAGGCATGGCGTATCGCTCAGCCACGAGGGAGAGCGGCTCCAGCAGCCCGCTCTGGTACACCTTGCCAACGATCGGCCCCACCATGTCCCGACCCAGCTCGGCGATGCTCAGCGTGACGAGCTCGCGAAAGAAGCGAAGGTGAGCAAGGATCTGCAGCTCCGCCTTCTGCGCCACCGCGACCGTGTCGACCGCTGGCGGAGTCGACGTCGGCGACACCGCGCCGTTGCCCAGCGCCCCGGCGGAGCTGCGCACGTCCGAGTTGAAGGACGTGGTGCTCGACGACGCCTCGATGGATGGGACGCGGGTGCGCGTGCTACTGTTGCCGCCCATCACGATCGGCACCGTGGGCGGCACCAGCCGCAGCGCCTCGCACGCCTCGGCGAAGATGCGGTCGCACGTGATCAGCGCGCAGGCGATGTCGTTGCGGATGCGGCGGCTCATCGTGGCGTACTTGGCGAGCAGCTCCGCCACCGAGTCGACGGCACCGCAGTTCGGCAGCGCTGTCTCCTGCAGGAAGCTGATGCAGCGGTCTTTGCGGATGTTCGCCGTGACCTCCTCCGGCACGTGCAGCAGCCGCAGCGGCTCGGGTGCCGACCAGCTCGACGGCGCCGCCGTGCAGCGCAGCCCCGAGAGAAGCAGCGGGAAGACGCTGTCGGAGACGAGGTGGTCCAGCAGATCGGCGTTGCCCATGTTCAGCATCGTGAGCACCGTGTCCTTGTCCGCGTAGAGGGCCGTGTTGGTGGCGTGATGGTGCTCGATGAGGGAGAGCGACAGCGCGTGCTGTTCGATGAAGCCGAGGGGCGGGTTGTACCGGGTGTGGATGAAGTAGGAGTACGGCAGCACCACCTCCTCTGTCTTGTCCGTCGCCGCGGTCGACGGGTTCACGGATGAGGCGCTGTCGCCGGGGGCGAGCACCACCCGCTCACTCGCTGGCCGGCAGCGCTCCAGCAGGTCGAAGCGGAAGGGCGGGTAGCTCTTGTCCTGCAGCGCCACGAGCGCGCTCCACGACGCCGAGTAGCCCTCCTCCGAGGCGTACATGAGGCACAGGGAGAGCTGCTTCTCGAAGCTGTTCCACACGATGCAGCAGTTCTCGCCGACGAAGGGGGTGTCGTTGCTGATCGTGTCCTCCAGAATGACGACGTCGTCCTCCGCCTCGTCCTCGTCCTCCTCCAGCTCAGAGACGGTGTTCGACAGCGCCGTCGTGTCCGACGCCGCCGCGGCTTTGCGCGACGTCGGCGACGGCACAGACCCGCCATCGCCCTCGGCCACCCCATCCTCGCTCTCCTCCCGCCGCCTCCGCTGCGGCTCCTCCTTGGCGGGCCGCGGCGCCACGACGCGGATCGTGAAGTCGCAGAACGCCACGCGGCCGTCGCCCTGCTCCGCCCATTGATTCTCCGCCCCAAGCGCCTGCGTCAGCACCTTCACCTCAAGGTTTAGCAGCGACGTCGCACACGTATGCGGTGCGGTGTGCATCGGCGCCGGCGTGCCAGCCGGGGACTGCTGCGCCATCCCGCTCCCTGTCGGTCTCGCGCCTGCGCCGGCTATCCCGGGTGACGAGGGTGAGGACGCCGATGGGCTGTTGCCGGCTGTGGCGGCGACAGACGACGCCGCGCTGCGGCTGTCTTCGGGGGTGAAGATCGGCCCCGTCCAGCTGCCACCGTCGTTGCAGTTGCTGCCGCTTGTATCCAGCGGCGTCGCCGCAGTGGATGCCGCCGTGCTGCCCTTCGACCTCTTGGCACCTCCGCCACCACCACCAGCAGCACCGGCGCTGATGCTGCCGCCGCTGCTCTTGGACGACTCTGAGGGACCACAGCTGCTAGCTGCACCGCTACCACTCATGACCACCCTCTGATGTCACGTGCGCACGACCAGCGCGTGGCCCTCCACGTACTCGCAGTGCGTGAGAGAAGACCAGAGAAGAGGGGGGGGACACACAACTCCGCCGCCGCTGACAACGACGACGAGCACGACGCAGTCGACAGTGTGCCAAAAGGGGGACGGGACGACACACACACACACACACGTCACCCGCAGAGGGCGGAATGCGCGTCTCGCACGAAAAAAAAAAAAAAGACTGCGACACCAGTCACTCACAGGGGGGAAGACACACACGCACAGATACAAACACACACACACAAAACGCACACACAAAAACGCACGCACAAAACGCACGCACGAGCTCTGCCACACTGGTCCAAGGAGAGGGAAGACAGAGAGGGAGACGCAGAGGAGAGGGAGGGGGGAAGGGGAGAGTTGAGTGACGCCACGCAGAGGCGCTTTGTGCGCCGTGCAACGCACAAAGAGGCGGGCGCAGCACACAAACACACACCACCGCAGAAGAAGAGGAGGACAGGAGGACAGGAGAGACACACGCACACGAGGAAGTGTGAGATCGCGGCAAATCGAAGGTGGGGAGGGGGAGGGGGGGCGACTACTGCCACGGCACAAGTGTAGCCGCAGTGGAGTGGGGGTTGAGAATGGACACACAGTAAAAGAGAGAGAGACAGAGAAGGAGAAACAAAGACACACACACATACACGAGTGTGTGGAGAGCACGAGCGACAAACGACGAGAGACAGGAAGAGATCTGGCCAGCGCGTGACGCCAAGGAGAGTCCCCTGCGGCTGATCCACCGTGATGCACACACACACACACACACACACACACACAGACACTGGCGCCTGCCGCTGAGGCACTCCTCTCCTCTTGCGCCTCTCTGCTAAAGCCACTGCACCGCCTTGTACGATGGGAGGCAGAGAGAGAGAGGGGGGAAGGGGGGAGGGGCTGCCCAGCCAAAGCACGTGCACCAACGGCACTGCGACAAGACGCAGCGCCGACGACGCCAACTGCCGGCTGCCGATGCTGGCACACTGCCAGGACGGCCAACGTGGGCGGCGCTGCACCGCACCAGCAAGGAGACTAGACGCAACAGGAGCAGCAGTAGCAGCGCTCCGTTGCCGCACTCACCAGGAAGGAAACACGAGAGAGAGAGAGCAAGATAACAAGAGAGAGTGTGTGTGTATGTGTGTCCGTGTCTGTTGTGCACGAAATGGTAGACGAGCACGCAGCCGAGGACGACCTAGCAGGAGGACACTGAGGAAGGGGGGGGAGGGGGAGGAGACGCACACGCAGATACAGCCGCACGCACCACCGTGAAGCACCTTCGACGATGCAGTACAAGTCGCACCGCGCGATGTGAACACAATGTGAAAGAGGGGGGAGGGGGAAGTGTGTGTGTGTGGGGGGGGGGGGGGGGCAGCGAGTACGGAAGCAGCGACGTGTCACAGCAGCGCACAGGCGGTCACCGCGCGCGCGGAGGGAGCGATGAAGCGCGAGTGAAGAGAGAAAGATGGGAGGGAGAGAGAGAGAGGGAGTACGAGGAGAGACGTACAGAGAGAGAGAAGGGAAGGAAATAGACCGGCAGAACATCGGTGGAGCATGCCGTACTGACGCCTCGATGGGAAACGGCCTATGGGCAGCTCACATGCGGGCTTCAGAGGTCGTCTCTGCCAGAGCCGCTGCACGAACGGAGTGCTCGCGTGTTTGTGTGTGTGGCACGGGCAGACCTCCCGACGCGTCGTGGCGATGTATGTTTGGCGGTAGACCATTGCTGCGCGTTGACCTCGGAGTGGGGCGGAACGTCGGGAGACAACAACGAAAAAAAAAAGAAAAAAAAACACCCGTCCTGTCACGTTGGAGGGCACAACGACACTGACGCCTTCTCTCTCTCTCTTTATGTGGGAGGCTCTGTGAACGTGCTGTCACCCATATGAAAGGCGATGGAGGCAGCGTGTTTCTGTGTGTGTGTGTGTGCGTTTGGCGTCTGCGAGGTGTGGTCGAGGCAGAGGACACACGTACACTCGGGGGGCAAGTCGGCAGCGAAGGGCAGAGAGAGGGGAGACTACGCCGTCGCCGCGTCCGCACCGCTGCCTCATTGCGTGCGAGCCAGAAGTGGCTCGAAGGCGTTGATCGGCTTGATCGCCACAGCGCATGCAAACGGGCTGCCGAGAGAGTCCAGAGTCAACACCAGCGCTACGTTGCATGCCGCCAGCGCGCTCTCCACCTCGCCAGCAGCCACATCATCACCACCACCACCACTACCACCGCTGCCGTCACCCGCCTCCTCTTCCTCCTCCACGTGCGCCTCCGCCTCCTCGCCTGTCTCCTCCACAGCGAGGCAGGGACAGTACATGAACTCGTTCGTCACGACAAGAGAGAGGGCATCGAGGCGGCGGCACAACCGCCCCAGCGCCTCGGCCGTGGCGGAGACCGCCGAGTCATCTTCTGCGCCTCCGCTACCGCCGCGAGAGTGGCGCAGCCGCGGCGGCAGGAAGCAGCGGAGGGGTATCTCAAGGCACGAGTCAGACACGCGGCATCGCGAGTCACCCCTTCGCCGGACAAGACCGCCGATGTTCCCCACGATCTCGCCAGGCTTGAACGCCCTGCCCGTGAAGAGGCGGCGCGTCATGCACTGCAGGCGCCGCCGCAGAAGGGCAGTCTGAGGCGAGACGGGGTGGTGCCCCACGCAGGACGACGCCACCGCGGCCCGGTCGCGGCGCAGCACCACGAGCCGATCCACCTCCTGCGCCGTTCCGAGGAGGTACGACAGCGGCGGCCGTGATGACGCCGCGGCAGCAGCGATGGCGCTCCCGCAGTGCAGCCCACCGACGCCGCCACCACCATCACGCGACGCTCCCGCTTCACTCGTGGCAGTGCCCTCCGCTGCCGTCTTGCCCGGCGGCGGCGGCGGCACCATCACCGCCGCAGCGGCAGCAGCAGCAGCAGCAGCAGCAGCGGAGGGTGACGACGGAGACACCGGCAACGGCAGTGTGGGGACGGCCGGGGTGAGGAGAGCCAACTCTCCCGTGTCCACATCGCCTTGTCGCTCCCACAGTGCATTGCGCTTCGAGCGGCCGCCGCTGCCTTGGCCGCGCCGATCTGGCGGGCTCTCCGCCGGTGGCCCGTCACGGTCATGCGGCGTGATCGGCGACGCAGTCGACTCCACGTGGCTCTTCGCGGCCCGGGCGGCCCTCGGCGATTCGTCTGGCGAGTGCGGCGCCGCCGTCGAGTTGCGGCCTCGCTTCTCCATGCCCAGCCCCGTGTCCACCGCGTAGACGAAGAGGTGCCCCTGCGTCTCGAAGCGTGAGTGCTTCGCGACCACCGTCAGCGGCACGGCGGCGTCCCAGACCTGCCAGGGCAGGAAGGGCACGTTCATGGGCCAGTCCACATGTTCAGAGCTGAAGGCGCTGCTCGACGAGCCAGAAGGCGGAGACACCGGCGTTGCCGCCGGCGAAGACGATGACGTTGGCGTCTGCGCGCTCGACGACTCCACCGCGGCGCGCTCGCCGAGGCCGGCCTCCGCAAGCAGCGACGCGGGTGTAACCGCCGGGCAGCTGAGGAGACTGACGAGACGCGCCCCGCTCAGCTTCGGTGTGGCACAGGCACTGCACCGGAGCGGCGCGTCTGCTGTCGACGCCTCGCACAGCGACCACATCCCGCACTGCGTGCACTCCCACACGAGATCGTTCGCCACGTCCGCGCACGGGCACGCGTCGCTCGGCTCGCCGCGGCGGTGCTGGTCCACAGACACAGAGGGGGCCTCGGCATCGCCGCCGCCGCCGCCGCCACGCTCTGTCGCTCCGTCAGCGATGCACGGTGCGGTGCTGTTGCTGTCGCGGCGGTCTGCACCGGCTACAGGCCCCGGCGCACCCACAGCGACGGCCGCGATGAGTGATGAGGCCCTGAACGAGGGGAACGGCACGACCCCGCCGAGTCGCGCGCGCATGATGGGCTCGCCCTGGACGTTGAGCCACGGCGTGGCGCTCAGTCGATGCGCCTTGCCGTAGGACATGAGTATCTCCTCCCCGGCGTAGATCTGGCGCCGGGAGACGAGGGCGGTGAAGGACTCCCCACGGCTGCTGAAGCGGTTCTCGGCCGACAGGTTCGCCTGCAACGTGCCGACGCCGCGCGGATCGTTGGCGAAGCGGCCGTAGTTGCCGACGAACTCCGCGTCGAGCGCGTAGTCGTCGCCGATGGCGCCAAAGCCCATCGTGTAGGTGCGGGAGTTGCACGACGTGGCGAACACCTCGATGAAGCCCGAGTAGGGCGTGACGACCGTGTTCGAGGGGATGGCGGTCTTGGCAAAGAGCCCGGCTTGCCCGTAGGCGGGATGGCGTGGGTCGGTGATGACGCGCACCTCCAGCAGCTCCTCCGGCGTGTAGGTCGCGACCTGGAAGCTCGACAGCAAGTCGCGGTCCACAAGGTCGTGGCGGAAGACGAACAGCTCCATGAAGAGCAGCAGCCGCTCATCACGGCTGATCGCCGTGTCGAAGGCGATAAACTGACGCGCGTGCCATGCAGCGGCGAACTTGAGAGAGCGACGCGACGGCGTGCACTGCAGCCCACTGAGCACATCCACACGGCGTCGCGGGCCGCTCGTGGCAGCGGTCGTCGACGTTGAGGTTGGCGGCGACGTCTCACCCACGCGACCCGTCGCACTGACCACCATGGACGTGTCCGAGCGGATACGGCTCATGCGGTGACAGTGGCAGCTAGACAAAAAAAGTGAGGCGGGAAGCTACACTGTTCTCCGTCACACACCACCGCCTGACCTGTGTGCAAGTACGTGGTTGCAGGTGCAGAGCAGGTGCAGAGGAGATGTCAGTGCATGGGCTGTCTTCTTTTTTTTTTTTCACTTCTTCTTCGCTCCTTTTAATCCACCGCTGTCCAACTCGCCCTCAGTGTGTCTGTGTGTGTGCGTGTGTGTGTGTGTGTGTGTGTGTGTGTGTATGTGTGTATATGTGTGTGTCTATCAGTGAACGTGTCGCTCTTCTTCTTTTGCTCCTCTGCGGAGTCGGCGCAGTGCCTGCACAGCAGGCGAGTGCAGCGTGACAGACCGCAGGCGAGTAAACACAAGTGTATGGTTGTACGCGCGCGTGTGTGTGTGTGTGTCTGTTATGTAGCAATCGTCCCTCAACACTCTTCTCGTTTCAAGCTGAGGTGACTGTTGCCTTTGGTGGTCGCACGTTGTCCGCACGGCCTGGTACCGTGGCGCACAGCGGGCTGCGCTGGATGACCGTACTACGCCGGCAGCCTTCCGCGAACCCACTCCACAGTTGGATGAGGGGGGACGCAGCACAGAAGAAAAAAAAATGTGGAAGTGAGGCTGCAGAGACGTGATCATTGAGAGGAATGGAGACACACGCGTCTACCGGCTGCACGGGTGCACTCCTTCTCCCAGTCCACCCCTTGCCCCACCCCGCTCCTCTCCTGTCGTCTCTACGGTGACGTGACAACGACCCTGCCTCCGCCGGCGCACACTCGCTGTCTCTGTGCAGGTATGTCGAGGCCCGTCGAACGCGTCTGCGGCTACGACGAGGGTACGAGAAGCAGCAGCAGCCGAAGCGGAGGTCACAATGGAACAGAGGCACTACAGACCCGGCAACAGGGAGGAGAAGGTGCGCGGATCTGCGTCCATGACTACAGTTACGCAATCGCATGCGTGCGTGTAAATGTGCAAATATGTGTGTGTGCGTGTGTGTGTGTGTCGCCATTGTTGGGAAGGTATGTGTGGCCTACGTTCCGCCACGCATGCTGTCCTAGAGAGCAAATGAGTGAAAAAAAAAAAAAAGAAAGACAGACGCATACAGGCAGGCGCGCACTTACACACACACACACACAAACACATGACCAACACCAACTCCACCACATGTTCAACACAAAATTCTGTTACCCACGTTATGCACTGTGGAGCGCTGCGCGAGTACCACGCAGAGCACCCCTTATCACACCCACATGGTCGGTCCACTGCACCGAGTACACCGAGCACGCAGCTCAGAAGCAGCAGTCGCAGTCGAAGGGGCAATTGGCCGTCGTGCCAGCCCGCGCGCTGCGCGATAGCATCTTCGACAGCTCCTCCATCGAGACGATGCGGTCGACACCCTCCGTCCGCAGCTGCTCCTCCGACGCCTCAGCGGCCACCGCGCTCGAGGCAACCACGGCGGTGCAGGCACCAGCGGCGCTGCGGTCCTCCTTCAGCCACGTGCCGCTGAAGAACTGGTTGTCGCTCATCTGCACAGACTTCTCCGGAGCGCGGTACAACCCGTCGCGGACGGGCTTCGCTGTAGCACCAGACGACGCCGATGTGGACGAGCGTGTCGGCGTGTGCTTCGAGCTCGCTTTCACAACAGTGGCAGTGCCGCCGTGCCGCTGCGTCGGGGTCTTCCGGATTGCGCTGAACAGAGACGCCACATCATCCACGTCGGTGGCAGCTGTAGAGCGCACCGCAGCGGCGCCTGTCCCAGTCGTAGCCTTCTCGGTAGACGCGCGGAGGACCGTCGCCCGACCTTTCCCAGAGGTGGGAGAGGTGTGCTTCGCCGCGTCACGCGGAGCTTGCTTCGACCCCATATGTGTGAAGAGCCTCCGTGGGGAAGCCCACAGCCCTCAGCGTCACAGCCGGCGATGGCGAGCGTCAAAGGCGCCTCTGCCCTGCGGACCACGCAGCCCTCGGTGCTTTGGGAGCCGCGTCAAGAATATGAAGGGTGGAGGGGTGCGTGTGTGTTCCCCTCTGTAGGTCCGCGAGCGAGCGAGTGTGTGTGTGTGTGTTGATAGGAGAACAGGACAATGACATGGAGACGGTGTCAGAGAGTGAGGGGAGGGAAAGGGAAGATGTGGCGATGGAGGACCGCCATGACGGAGGGGGGAGGGCACCGATCCGGTAGATGCTCACATTCCATCATGAGACCCCGCGGAGAGAGACACCGCAGGAGACACTCGTCCTTGACACACACACACACACCCCACACACACCACACACACACACACACACACAAACCGTCTTCCCGAGCCTTATCGCACCTACAGACACGCAGGCACAAAAGAGAGAAAGTGAAACAAAGAGAAGAAAAAAAAAAAAAGAAGGAGAGACGCACTCCACAGCTCGGTGAGGGAACAAGGGAGAGAAGAGGGGGGCGAGACCTCACGTGGGCTCAACGAGCTGCGAGTGCTACTGTGCCAGCACGCGTCTCCGCCCTCCTCACGTGGCCTCTTGCTGAAGTGACTCCAACACTCTCCAGGACCGCGTTCGTTTCTCAACAGAGAGAATGAGAGAGAGAGACAGAGGTACGCCGCCACAGGGACACAGACGTGGCCACGCCGCCAACCGACACGGAGAAAGACATCCACAACAACTCCGGTGAACGCAAACAAGGCGACTAGCATTAAATCAAGTAGAAGAGGAACAGAGAAGAGGAGAAGCCCCTCACTGGGCCTGCGATCGATGGTGCGTCTCCACGCGGACAACACACACGTACACACACACACGTACACACACACACGTACAGAGAATGCACAGCACTCGACCGAGAGCCCGTGCGTGAGAGCAGTGACGGAGACAGCGTCGCACGCAGAGAGAGAGAGAGAGATAGGGTGGCAGGGGGCACAGCAAGCGCGGCGGGGAGAGGGGACTGGCGTCGCACGCCGACAACGAAGAGGAAGAAAGAGGCCGGCAAACTCCATTAACCGCTGCACACGCGCTCGTGCGTGCTTCTCCACTGTCGATCTGTGACAAGATGATGGCGGCGGCAGGCACCCCCCACATCCACAGAGAGGGAGAGGCGGGACGCCCGTCAGCTCAGCAAGAGAGAGAAGGGGCGGGAAACAAATACGATCGCACAGGAGGCGCCGCGGAGAGCGAGGGACACGCGTGTGGCAGTGTGGGTGGTGGCGGGGCTGGCGACACGTCACAACAAAAGAAGGCAGAGCAACCACAAGAGGGCCTGCCAGTAGCACTCCCTCCAGTGTATCTCCATGCGCACACACACAGACACACACACACACACGCTTCTTGCTCTGACGCGCCTGCACACCGCCCCCACTCACCTCCATCACCAGCGTCACCTAGTTGTGGTACACCTCGATCTCCTTGGAGAAAGGCGCCCCAGCCATCGTCCGCTCCACCTCCTCCACCGTCCGCGGTACCAACGTAAAGTTCATCACGCCATCCTTGGTGACCAGGACATCGCTCTCGATGCGGACACCACCGAATTGCGCGTACTCAGCGATCTTCTCCAGGTTCAGATGCTCCTGGATCGCTGGACTCGCCTTCGCCATCTCCATCAGAGCAGCGTTGAAGTAACAGCCGGGCTCCACCGTGATGTACAGCCCCTCCTCGATCGCACGCGCCGTGCGCAAGCGGCAGCAGTCCTTCCGCGTCGGCCTCTCCGGGCAGCCATCAATGTAGCCGCCAACGTCGTGCACGTCGATGCCGATCAGGTGGCCAAGGCCGTGAGGCTGAAAGTACTGCATGATCTCCTTCTCCATCAGTGTGTCGAGGTCGCCCTTCAGGATACCAGCCGCAATGAGGTGCTTGCACGTCGTGCGGATAGCGAGGAGGTGCATATCCACCCACTGCACGCCGGGCTTCATCGCACGCAGCACCTGGTCATGTGCATCGAGCACGGCGTTGTAGATCACCTTCTGCGCCTCAGTGAACTTGCCATTCACGGGGAAACTGCATGAGATGTCTGCTGCATAGCCGCGGTAGTTGCCGCCCATGTCGAGCATCGCCATCGTGCCGTCCTCGACGGCGCAGTTGTTGTCGGGGTAGTGCAGCGTGGCACCGTGATGCCCGGTGGCACAGATGCAGGTGTAGCTCACACGGCGACACCCTCCATTGTAGTACACTTCGTGCAGGAACGTCGACTCGAGGTGGTGCTGTGACATACCAGGCTTCGCAATCTGCATCACCTTGATGTGTGCATTGCTCGAGACCTTGCAGACGTACTTGAGCACCTCAGCCTCCAGCGCCGTCTTGTAGCTCCGCTGCGAGCTCAGCGCTCGGTACAGATAGTCGGTGGACTTCTGCAGCTGTGTCCCCTCCGGCAGGTCCGCCTGCAGCACCTCGATGCCGCTGTCAGTGTTCTTACCTTTCATCACCTCCGCCGTGTGCACGCCGTGGCTCGTCAGCACCTGCTCCATCTCATCCACAAAGTGCACCTCATCTACACCCAGCCGCGCCTTCACGCTCTCCGGTGTCGGCAGCGGACCCATCCAGGTCGCGAACTCCGCGGGAAGCCGTGGAATGAACACGATGCCGCGGCCATCAGCGAGCACCGCACCGCACGCCTCTGGCGTCTCCAACCCGAACAGGTAGTAAAAGTAGCTTTCCTGCACAAAAAGATAATTGCAGTCAGTCGAGTTGATGGGCACCTCACACGCTGCCCGCAGCACGGCTGCGTGGCCACCCTCTGGAAAGGACTGCCGCAGCGATGCCCCCAGCCGCTCCCGCTGCTCTCGATACATCGCTGTCGAGATGGGGAAGGGGTACGCCAGACTCGTGTCGTTCGCCGACATCTTGGTCGCGGGGGGAGACGACACGGACACACACGGCGACGACGGCGTTGACGACCCTGACACGTGGCGGGCGGGCTCGTGCGGATGGGCAGGGCGGGGCACAGATCGGATCAGATCGGCGGAGAGCAAAGCGACGGCACACACGCGAGGGGAGTGGGAGAGGAGGAGGAGGAGTGCGGGGAGCTTTGCGACAGTCGTCCCGCGGAGAGAAGCACGCGTGTGCGCGCAGAGCGAGAGAGACAGAAAGAGACAGAGAGTAGACCGGGAGTTGGCACGCACAGAAAGCGTGTCGGTGTGGGTGTGCATGCGTATGTCGATAGGATTGAGTGCCGTTAAGATGGCGACAGTGTCAGAGTGGAGGGGTGGACGTGTGAGGGGGGTAGAAAGAGAGAGAGAGTGCAAATCATGTCGTGAACAATATGAACATCTCTCTGCACACGACGTGACACGGACTTGTGTAGGGTGCACCGTAATCACTGTTTCAGACAGTTCCTCTCCTCCCCCCCTCCTCACCATGCGACAGAGGACAACTGAGCAGGAGGGATGCTCGGATGCTCTGCGCTCATAGACCGCTACGAAAGCGCAGCACCACACTTACACGTTCACGTTCACCAGAACACCCCTCTTCCCACGCGACGGTCGTTTTCTGCTGCCGTTGAACTACACAGTGGAACGCGAAGGAGGGGGGGGGAGGGGAAGTACTTGGCGGAGTGGTATCTGCTCTGCCGACACACAGGGAGCGTGCGAGTGAGAGGGGTAGAGAGAAGAGGGAGGATGGCGGGTAGTGGGAGAGAACACGCTCGATGATGTTAAGTGGGCCACCGCCGCCCGCTCCGCAGCTCCATTCCTCTCCCCCATCACCATCACCTCCTCCTCCTCTTCCCATCTCTGCCTGCCGGACGTTTTTTTTTTTGTGAGAAGAAATAAGAGTACAACCGGTGCAGAACGGCGTGCTTACACTACGCCGATCCATCGCACCGTTGGACTTGCTGACGGAGAGGGAGAGAGAAGGTATGTGGAGTGGAGATAGGCCTCTGCAACAGATCAGAGAAGAACGCACTCTCTTCTCCCTTTTCTTTGTTTGTGTGTGTGTCCGTCTGCAGCTTCTACCCCCGTGTGCATCCCAGCAGCGGACCGGTGCACACTCGCCCGCAGCGGAGACAGAAGCGGGTGGTTGAGCAAGACAGAAAAGGGAGAGAGAGAGAAAGGGAACAAACACACACACACACACACACACAGGTGCGTGCGTGTGTAGAACTCGGCGGCGGCAGTGACACCACAACCAGCCGACACAAGAAACAGCGATCACACGGCAGCAGCAGCCCCCCCCCCCCCCCCCCCCGGGG
>JAECZO010000061.1:0-135211 GCA_019188245.1 Novymonas esmeraldas
GGGAAGAAGGAGTGAGGCTCTGAGCGAGACTGCTGTCGATAACGGCAACGGCGGGTGCGATGGCGACGAGGTGAAGCATGTGTGTGTGTGCGTGTGTGTTTTTATTTTGGTGATGGAGAGAGAGGCGAGCAGGTGGAGAGAAGGTGACATCGCCATCGGGTGTGACGCAGGGTGAGCACGTGTGGGTGTGGAGGAGGAGGAGGGGGTGGGCGGGTGGCGGTGAAGCAAGGACAGAGTTGACGGTCGTCCGCGATCACTTCCCTCGCTGTCGCCAACGGCCTTCCGTTGTCTTTGATGGTGGATGAGAGGAGATTCTCAGTACAGACACACACCCACACAGACACACACACGGAGGCCTCCTCGCCAACCGTCTTGGAGCACCTTCCGGATGTGATGAGGAATGTGCCGGTGTGCACAACCAGCGAGACGATTCACACACACACACACACACACACAACACAAGGACATGTTTACACTCTTGCGCGTGCGTGCCAGCAGGCGACGTGGAGGCTGTTCCCTACAGCCTCGGCACCTGATCGATCGAGGTGGCGAAGCGAAGCAGTTCCTTCACCTGTGCGGCGCTCAGGTGGCGTGGCGTGCAGGTGGCCGCGGTGTCGTCGTCGCAGGCGAGGGCGCCGAACTTCTCTAGCGGGGGGTAGAGGAAGCGGCGCTCGTCGCGGCCAACAGCGTTCGTGGCGGTGCGGAGGAGGTCGCGCCAGTCCGCCGGGGCAGCGGCACCGTCGGCCGCGTCTGGCGCGAGTCGGCGCTGCAGAACTCTCCAGAAGGCGGCGGTGAAGACGGTGGTGGGACTTGGGTCGGCGGCGAGGACCATCACGGCGGAGGTCGCCGCTGCTCCAGCAACGGGCAGCCCCAGCGCGAGTCCGCTCAGCGTCGTGGAGAGTGGGCTGAGCAGCCCCCCGCCCCCCGCCTCCGTCGCACCGCCGCGGGCGAGCTCAAAGAAGGTCTCTGGCGACGTCGCGGCATACCTCCACAGCGCACCCATGACCCACTGGAACCAGTGCGGGGACACGTGGGTCGTGGCCGTCAGCAGCAGCCCAAGCTCGAAGTCAGATTGCGGCTGCCAGATGTGCGACATGAGGTGCGACACGGAGAGGTCTGCATCGCGGCGGCCGTGATGGTGCGCATACACGTCGAGGCGGCCGTGCGGCCACGCCACGGAGGGCACGGAGGCGGCGCTGCCCAGCACATGCATCTCCACATCGATGGGAAAGACCCGCCCAGTGTAGTTGCCCTTCACCAGCGACTCGAGCACGCGACTCAGTCGCGACACCTCCGCCTCCGCCACGACGAGGAAGACGCGAAGGCGGTAGAGGCGCAGGAGCTGCGGCCGGTCCAGCAGTAGTGTGCTCCCGCCACGCCGCGCACACTCGACCTCGGCGTCGACCCACTCCTCCCGCATCGCCTCCCGCGCACGCGTGTAGGCCCGGCTTGCGATCTCCTCCTCCTCGCTGGTGATGGGGCGGGTCGTGAACATGGCGCCGATGGCGAGCAAGGTGACCACCACGATAACGAAGCCGCTCACGAACACCACGTTGCTGCGTTTGCCGGCAGAGCGGCCGTGGCTCCCCAGAGCAGGTCCGGTGAACATGGTCAGCACAGCACGACTCACGTCTTGCCGACGTCGTCCACCCTGCCTTTCACCACGGCGCACCGCCGACGCTTCAAACAAAAAAAAAAAAGAGAGAGAGAGAGAGGATGGACAGTGAAGTGAAGACCTGCGGCAAGGCGAGGTGTCGCTCGCGCTGCGCTCGCTGCGTGTTGATGCAGCAGGAAGGTGAGGGGGAGAGGATATCCAGTATGTTGCCGACGGAGAGGCTCAAGATGGCCGTGGATGTCAGCGCTTGAACAAGTTCGATGGTGTGTGCATATGTGTGTGTGTGTGTGTGAGGGGAGAAGATGTGGTGGGGTGTAAGAGGAGAGGAGGAAGGGTGGTGCGCACGCGTGTGTGTGTGTGTGTGTGTGTGTGTGGGGGGGGGAGTAGTCGGTCGGTCCAGGGTACTCACAGGAGAGTACGGATAAGAGAAGGAGGTCGGCGGCGGTGCGGGCGAGTGAGTGATGATGGTGGTCGCTGCAGTGAACTCACGGCGGTGTCCTGTGCCACATCCCGCGCGAGCCACCGTCGCACTCCTCCCCCCCTTCCCCCTCCCTCTCTCTCTCCTGCGCGGCGCTCTAGTCGATGACACCTGCGCTTCCTCATCGTTTTTTTTTTTTTTTTTTAATCTTCTCGTTTCTCTCTGCGTTACACGAGGCGGCTGAGTGGAACAGAAGGGAGAAGGGAGATGGGCGGAGCACTGGTTCACCGTGTCACGCAGAACAGAGGACGACGATGTCGGTGTGTGTGAGGGGGGACGCGAGTCCTCTGTGGCGCAGTCTTCTGCAACGATGTGAAGAAGCAAAAAGGAAAGAGAGAGAGCACGAAGCTTGGTGATGTGCACAACGACAACAGAGGGAGAGGGAGGCGGTTAAGCAGTGGTCTAGGGTGGACATGTGATGGCGTAGATGTCGGCGAGGGGGAGCGAGGGAAGGGGGGGGGGGAGGGTAAGACGGTGCGTGCAGTGCGTGTGACTATGTTAGTTCACACGTACACACACACACACACATGTACGCTCTTCCTTTCACTTTCCCACAAAGTTATCCTGCGCACGTGCCGCGCACACATCCACGACGACGCACCCCTCTCCACCCTCTCTCTCACTACAAATTTAAAAAAAAAAAGAAGAAGAAGGTGGGAGAGAGAGAGAGAGAGCTCCGAGTTCACCGCCCACCGATGTCTGTTCACAAGTATACACCGACCGACTCATCTGTTTCCGTGTGTCGTGGGCAAAGAGAAGGAGCGACGGAGACGACGGCAGAGGCGCTGTGCGGGCTCCAAACACGTACGTGATGATGCGATGCGTTGTGGAGCAGAAGAACAAAAAGAAAAGAAGAAGAAGAAGAGAGAGAGAGAGAGACTAAGGGAAGGGGGGAGGGAGGAGAGAAGCGTGGTGGTGACAGCAGCAGCACGTGCACACCTGCCACTGCGCTGCGTCTCCTCCTCCTCTTGCTTCTCCTCTTGCTTCTCGCCCTTCACCAGCGGCTGTGACACGCACCGCTTTCTACGAGCCGCAGCGAGCCGTATCTATCTATATATATGTATCACCACATCTCTCTTCACCGCAACACAACGACCTACACACACATGGGAGGAGGATGGGAGGAGGATGGGGAGAAGGGAGAAGCGGGGGTGAATGGCGCACATGTCCGTGTTGGACTTGACGCGATCTCTGTAAAATCTCAGCAGCGCCGCGCACCACATGCGCTCAGACGCAGCAGCAGCAGCAGCGGCGACAGCAGCAACAGCACACACACACACACACACACGCGCAGACACACATACACACAGACACATATGTGAGCACAGGAAGAGGCACTCTGATGCCGGCGATGCGCACAAAAGAAACAGAGTACGGGAGTAGCGAATTGCGGTGATGACATCACCGGCAACACAAGAGCAGGAGGCGGCGCCGCATGTGCAGCAGCGCCGACATCATCGGCAGCCACCACCACCACCACCACCGCTGAGTGGGCGGCAAAGAACAAAGGGAAGAGGAAGGTGGTGTTGGTGGTGGTGGTGATGGCTTCGACGGCATCACCGTCGCGACCCAGCCGAGCCACGAGAGTAGAAGCTCGCGTTGGAAGAGGCGCTGCGGAACAGCTCCGCGTCGTCAGCGAGATCGGTAACCGCGGACAAGCGCTTGAGCTGCCACGTCTTCTCCGCTGTCGCGCTGCGCAACTCACAACACTCGAGGCGGCGCTGTCGCATCCTTCTGCTGCGCTGCCAGCAGGCGGCACTACTCACTCCCACGATGATCAGAAGAGCGATGCCGAAGGCGGCGGCCACCACCGCAACAGCCACGACGAACATGTCTACCCCCATGACTGCACAGGACACGGGTGCGCCTCGCTCCGTCTCTCTGCACAGGAAGACCTCAGCGGTGGCGTGCGTGCGTGTCTGTGTGTGTGTGTGTGAATGGGGGACTGTCCTTCACGAGAGGCCAGATGCTCCCTCTCACGCCACACCCACAGCGAACGTCAGTGAGTCTGCGTGTCGCACCAAGAGAAGCAGACGAAGAAAGGCTGCACCACAGCAAAGACAAGGGAAGTTGCTCGCGACGATGAGTGAGATTCGGAAGTGCTGGTGACACACAGCTGAGGCGGAGGGGCACGTGCTCATGAGTATGCAGGTGTGTGTGTGTGTGTGTGTGTGTGTGTGTTGGTAGGGGAAGGATGAGGAGGAGCACAAGGAGGTTAAGATGCGCTTCGAGAGAGAGAGATAGAGACGGTGACGTTCTCTTCGTCACAGGCGGCAGCGGCAGGTCATCAGACGCGCCGCCTCTGCAGCCTACCGACCTTCAACACGTCACATTCAATACACACACACACACACACGTGGAGTTGCACGCGAGGCAGTGGGGACACAGTTCAACGTCACCGTTTAGCTGAGATGGAAGAAGCAGAGTGAAGCGAGTAGCAGAGCGATGATAGGGAAAAGATTTTTGCCAACACGTCCGAGGGAGAGAGAGAGAGCGCGAACGAACGTGTGTGTCTGTCTGTGTCTCACTGCCGGGTGCTCTGCGGCAGTGCGGGGTGAACGTCGTGCAGCTCCGTCTCCAGCGGCGGGTGTTCCTGCTGCCGCTGCTGCTGCTCCTCCGCCTGCTCACGCTGCAGCAGCTTGTAGGCCCGCCACGCACGTCGGTCGCGGTACAGACAGAAGGCGGAGAGGAGCAGCATGACGGCCCCCGCCACGACTGCCACGAGGATCCGCAGCCACAATGGAAGTCCCGTGTACATGTCCGCCTCGGAGGGGGAGGTGGCGCAGCAGCCGTTGGTGCAGCACACGCTCGGCCGCGGTGCACTCCTGCACGTGTAGCGACCGATTGCTGCGGAGCCACACTCGAGCTCCATTGATGCTGCGGGTGTGGCGGAGGTGAGGCAGCGTGGGGTGAGGAGAGAAGAGGAGAGGGGGGGGGGGTGGTGGTGGTGGTGTCCGTCAGCGCCGGTGTGCGTCTGTGTGTGTGAATGTCTGTGTGTCAACGTTTTGAGAGGCAACAGCGGCGGCGGCAGTACGGCGGGGGAGAGAGTTGATGTGAAGAGCGTCAGTGCAGCGTGGAACTTCGAGAAAAGTGTGTGTGTGTGTGTGTCCCACACAAAAGGTTGAGGAGTGGAGTGGACACGCGGCGTCGCTGACGATGCACACACGTCCACACACGCACACGCACACACACATCCTGGTGGATGAGAGAGAGGGAAGAGCGACGAGAAGACGCGCCACACTGTTACTTGTCGAGACCTGCATAAACCCATCCACACGTACAGGAGTTCGACTGTCATGCAGGAACCGGTCATACGTGTCTTCACACAGACACACAGACACACAAAGACAGACAGGCAGACACGCACACAGGTACAAGGACAGAGAGAGAGAGAGAGATAGGGAGCGTGTGAGGCCCTCACCTCCGTCACCTTGCGCGCACTGGCCGAGCAGCAGAGAGTGGTGCGACGGTCACACCCGATAGGCGACGATGCAGTGGTTCTTCGGCGTCACGCAGTCTGGCACGTACTCGACGAGACGCACCACGTACCCGCGCTGCTGCAGCCACTGCACGCGCCCCTGATTCACAACTGCTCCGACGGAGGCCGCGATGCCCTCAGGGCACGACACCAGGTACCGCACAGACTTCTTCGAAGCTCCCGTGCCGTGCAGTCGCTGGTAGCACGACATGTTCCAGTCCGTGAGACGCGTCAGGCGGCGGAACGCGTCCTCGTCGCTGATCCCCAGCAGCGTTGACACGAAGCCGGCGTCAATGTAGCTGTCGAGCGCGCATCGGTGGTAGCAGCACGGCGCCAGCACGAGGATGCGGGGCAGGCAGCTCTGCGCCTCCAGGTGCCGCAGCACCTCGTCCACGCCGCTGCCGCAGAGGTGCTTCGCGACGAGGGCCGTGCGCGCGGGGGCGGCGGGCACCGCGTCCGCCCAGCGCACATCGCGGAAGAGCGCCACGGTGCGGTGCAGCGTGCGCTGGCGGCGCGCGGCGGGCCGCGTGCGCTGCGCCGTGTCGCGCCACACGCGCGGGCAGCAGTCGATGGAGTGCGCGGGGAAGAAGGGGTCGATGACGACGCCGTCGCACTGCAGCCGCTCCGCCGCCTGCGCCGCCAGGAAGCCGTTGCCGCCACCCACGTCGACGACGCAGTCCAGCGCGAAGGCACCGTCGGCGCCGCCGCTCCCGCCGCTCCCGCCGCCGGCCGCCCGCTCCGCCTGGCGCACGCGCGCGGCGGTCTCGTGCAGCAGCTCGCCGATGGCGATCTCCTGCGGGAGGTTCTCCAGCTCGTGGATGTGCGAGCGGTCGGGCAGGAATGCGGTGTAGCGGTCGATGAGACGGCCCCACTGCATCGCCGCCTGCCGCCCCGCCTCGTCGCGCGTCGTGCCGCCTTCGGTGGAGGACACGTCCTCGACGCCGTCACGGACAAACACGTGCCGCGCGTGCACGCCGGCCTCCTGCAGGTACCCTGGCACGGCAAGAGGATCGCTGTGATCGCTGTTGGCGCTGCGTTGACGGTGTGCGAGCTCCAACGCGCCTGTGTAGCGGTGGCGGACGCTCTCCGTCGGCCAAAGGGCGACATGCAGAGGCGTGGGAGTGGCAAACACGTTCTCTGCACGGAGGCGGAGCTGCAGCGGCGGCGCGCTGAGCAGCGGGTGACGATGGATGGCGCGCTCGCAGATGTGTCGAACGGCGGCGTCTGTGAGGCTGTGCTGCAGCGACAACAGCTGCGCGGAAGAGAGCGGGCCATGCATGTCGAGGCAGGTCGGCGCCCCGTCCGAGGCAGCATGGAAGGCGGCGATGGCGCCGCACACGCTGTCCTCGGCACCGCTCACATCGCCTGTGCTGACCGCGATCTTGTGATCCCGAGGGTGCGCAGAAGAGCAGTCGGACAGGACGTGGCGGAGCAAGGCGTGGACAAACTGCAGAGAGGACAGGACGTTGTGGTACTGCTTCTGCTTGCAGCCGTGCATGTGTTGGATGCAGCTCCGCCCCGACACGGCGGCGCCGGCGACCGTCGTGGAGCGCTGGTTGGTCGGCAGAGCATCCATAGAGCGCATGGTGGCCGCCTGCTCCACCTCTCCGCCGTCTTTCGGCACTCGCGCTCGTGTCTGTGTGTCCACGTCTGTCTGTCTGCCTGTGTGTGTGTGTGTGTGTGTTGACGACGCACGTCGTGCGTAGACGGCGGTGGGCAGAGGCAGATGTGAGGGAGGAGGAGCGGGAGAGCCACGCGTGGACGAGAGCAAGGATTTGAGGACAGGCGGTGGGCTGGCGAGTCCCTCTGTCAACTACACGACGCCTCGCCACCTCTCCCTCGAGGACATGGACGTGGCGGACGTGTGTGGCCGGTGGCGAGTGTGCTGCACCTCCCCCAGCCGTGCGGGCTGGCGCACAGAGGCGCGCTAACAGGCACACAACAACGTGTCTTGACATGCGTATCCGTATCTGTGTGTGTGTGTGTGTGTGTGACAGGCGAGCACAGCTACATCACCCCTGCACGCCGCACTGCCAGCAGACACTTGTTCTTGGGTGTCACGACATCCGGTGCGTACTGAAGCAGCTGCACGTCGTAGTGGCGCCGGCGCAGCCACTGAACACGACCGTGGTTGAGCAGAGCCTCTACCAGAACTGCAAAGCCGTGCGTGCAGGGGATGCTGTTCGCGATGGAGCGCCGGCCGCTGCGGCGCTGGTAGCAGAAGGACTGTGGCACCTCGAGGCTGCCGCTGTCGCCACCGCAGCAGCAGCTCGGTGTGCTTGCTGCAGACGAGGCCCGCGATGACATCGCTTCTGCCGGCGTCCCCAGCACCTCGCGGGGGCTGCAGTCGCCGATGGTGCCCGGCATCCGGCGCGCTGCCTCGATCCGCGAGAGTTCACGCTCGTGGTGGCTCTGGTAGCACGACATGTTCCAGTCCGTCAGGCGATGCACGCGGGCCAGCGCCGCCTCGTCGCCGATCCCCATGACGTCCTGCAGATACGCCGCATCGCAGTAGCGCTCGAAGGTGATCTTGTTGAAGCAGCACGGCGCCAGCACGAGGATGCGGGGGAGGCAGCTCTGCGCCTCCAGGTGCCGCAGCACCTCGTCCACGCCGCTGCCGCAGAGGTGCTTCGCGACGAGGGCCGTGCGCGCGGGGGCGGCGGGCACCGCGTCCGACCAGCGCACGTTGCGGAAGAGCGCCACGGTGCGGTGCAGAGTGCGCTGGCGGCGCGCGGCGGGCCGCGTGCGCTGCGCCGTGTCGCGCCACACGCGCGGGCAGCAGTCGATGGAGTGCGCGGGGAAGAAGGGGTCGATGACGACGCCGTCGCACTGCAGCCGCTCCGCCGCCTGCGCCGCCAGGAAGCCGTTGCCGCCACCCACGTCGACGACGCAGTCCAGCGCGAAGGCACCGTCGGCGCCGCCGCTCCCGCCGCTCCCGCCGCCGGCCGCCCGCTCCGCCTGGCGCACGCGCGCGGCGGTCTCGTGCAGCAGCTCGCCGATGGCGATCTCCTGCGGGAGGTTCTCCAGCTCGTGGATGTGCGAGCGGTCGGGCAGGAATGCGGTGTAGCGATCGATGAGACGGCCCCACTGCATCGCCGCCTGCCGCCCCGCCTCGTCGTGCGTCGTGCCGCCTTCGGAGCAGAGGACGTGGTGTGCGATGGCCCCCGCCTCGGCGAGGTGCTCGTAGCCGTTGAACTCCGCCCCAGCGCGGAGACGTGCGTGTCGGGCGGCAAGGAGCGCCTGCTGATACGCGTGGACGGTGGTGGGGCGCCAGAGATGCGATGTTGGACACGCGTCGTGCCGCGGGCAGAGCGCACCATCGAAGAGCTGTTCGCGAAGACCCGCCACAGCGGCGTTGGTCGCGAGGTCGCGTATGGCGATGAGCTGCGCATCCTGCAGCGGCCCTTCGTGCTGCAGCGACCCTGGGCTGCCCTCCAGCCCCCTAAGGAGACGCGCCATCTCCGCCGTCCCCGCGTCGCAGCCGAGAGTGGACGACATTGTGTGAAGGAGGCGGTGGAGCAGCTGGGCGACTGCACGGGTGGCGTGATACGCACCTCGAAGGCACCGCAGCCTCCGAGGGGGCGAAGCACTGGGGCTGCAGATCGGTGCCTGAGTGGATGACGCAGCGGGTGCGGCCCACATCAGCGGCGCGGTGGCAAGGCTGGGGCTGCCGCGACATTGCAACAACTTCCATGGACGCCACATGCATCGCTGGTGCACTTCTGGGCACGCGGTGTACACTGTGTCAGCAGAGTCGGTGTGCATGGATGCGCATGTATGTGTGCGTGATGAGAGAGGAGGAGGAGGTGAAGGAGAGTGCGTTCATTCCCAAACGTACACATGAGCACGAAGACACACACACACATGAGCCGATAGAGAGAGCGAGAGGAGTGGACGCGGCTGTGTTGTGTGGCACATTCGCTCTTGTCGTGGTGGTCGGGGGATGTGTATGAGGGAGTGTACGTAGATCCAGAAGGAGGGAGGGGGCGTCGTTCTGCGGAGCAGAGCTCCAACACACACACATATACACACACACACACATACACACACACACATACAGACACAGACACATTCACAGGTATCAACTCTAAATGCGAACACCGCACGTAGCCGACGGCACTCGTTGCCGAGTGTGTCTCTCTCTCTCCCACTCGCCACCCCCACGCCTGTGCTGCTCACACACACACACACACACACACACACACACCTTAGACCTCCGTCAGCTCCTCCCGCAGCGTCACCAGCGCGGCGCGTTTCTGCTGCAGAGACTGAATGAGCTCCTGCTCCTCCTGTGCGCTGCCGACGAGCAGCAAGCTCTTGCCCATCGCCTCGATCTCCTTCGCCAGCTTCGACACCGCCGCGTGCACGTGACCTCGGCGCTTGGCCCCCACTGCTGCGGCTGCGGCTGCGGCGGTGGCAGTGGCGGTGGTGGCGGTGCTGCTGTTGTGGGCGGCCGCGACGGCTGTGCGGGCGTCTGCCCCTTCCGTTCGGGGTGCCTTGGCGGAGGCGGCGTAGAGGCCGTTGCCGTCGTCCTTCGCGACGTCCGCGAGGAAGTCTTCGATGGTCATCTCCTCCACACCATCAGTGAAGTCGCCGCGGCGCCGCAGCACGCCCGATCGCCGGATGCCCTGCAGCACGGCGTCCTGCTCCGCCATCTCCTTCTCGAGCGCCTGCCGTGCGTGGCTGATGCACAGGTCCTCGCGCATGTCGTCTAGGAGGCGCTGCTGCGCCTTTGGGAGCGTGGTGCCGTGGTGCATGACGAGCACGCGACACAACATCCGGTACGCCGCCAACTCCTCTTCGCGCGCCACCTTGTACACCTCGAAGGCGGGGATCGGCTTCAGGTGCGGTGCCGCCCGCTGCGCCTTGCTGAGCGCATCGTACACGACATGCGGCGGCGGTGCCGACGCCGGAGACGCGAGAGAGTTCATGTGTGGCGCCGACACGTGCGCGCGTGTGAATTGTGTGTGTTCCTCTCTCTCTTTCTTTCCCTCACACACACACACGCACTCCCGTATGTTCCTGTGGATCACTGGGGAGGGAAGGAGGGAGGGGGGATGAGTACTGTGTCCTTCTACTTCTTCTTTTGTGTGGTGCGCGTGTGCGCGGATGAAGACAAGGGAGTGCGAGGCAGCGACATGCAAGAGGACAGTTGAGGAGGCGACAGAGGATGGGGAGACGCCAAGGCGATGAGCGTGCATGCGCGGCGTGCACTGCCGCGTGCAGTTCAAGCGGCAGCGGCGGCGGCAGTCGGTGAGTGGAGTCTGGAATGGAGAAGGAGGAGAGGAGGTGTGGTGTCCCGCCTCCCTTCTTCACCCTCTTCTACTCACACACACACAGACGCCGCGTTCCCTTGACGATGAAGAGAGAGAGAGGGTGGTCGGAGCAGAGACGTGGAGTCGTGTCGGTACGAGTAGGCGACCGCATACACGTCCTGCTGTGTGTCTCTCGCTGTATCTGCATGACTGCATGTGTGTGTGTGTGTGTGTGTGTGTGTGTCTGTTGCGTCATGAAAGGTCTCTGTGGGTGTTTGTTTCCTGACGAACTCGCAAGACACCGGCTCGGCTCACGCGTCGAGGACACACGACAAACAAACAAACAAACAAAACTGAGACGTCACGAACCGGCAAAGTTGCAAAACAAAACACACAAACACAGACAGAGAGTGAGAGAGAACCTTCAAAGTCGCCAGTTCAGGAAATCAACAACAACAACAATACAAGCGAGGAAGAGAGAGAAGGAAAAGAAAAGAGAGTTACAAGTGTTGACGCTGCTGCTGCTGCGGCTACACTTACGTGTGGCACGCCAGAGACTCCGGGTGCTGTTGTCGTCACGTCCCTCGTGAAACCATTAATACACACGCCGTGGCCGATGCTGGTGGCGCCGCAGTGTGTGCGTGTGTGCGCCGCCTCCTTTCCTGTTCGACGGGACGAGCGCGTGTCTGTGTGTGTGTGTGTGTGTGTGTGTGTGTGTGTGTGTGTGTGCGCGGAGGGCGGAAGGCAGCGAGGGGAGTGAGAGGGAGTGGGTGTGCAGCCCGTCGGATTGGAGAAGATGAAAGAGAAACAGAAACGCAACCACACGATACGTAGCAGCCACTGCACATCACAGCAACCACACAGACACACACTCACACACACTCTGACACACACACGCACACACGGCAAAGAAAAGGTGGGGAGACAAAGGCGGAGAGAAGGCAAGGGACAATCCTGCGCGCACACGTCAACGTCCGTGTGCAGCCGACGCCATGACATACACACACACTACGAATGGTGAGAGGAGAGAAGACACATAAAAGCAAAAAAACAAAGACGAAGAGAGAGAGAGAGACACACAGAGACAGAGACACAGACGAAGAGAGGAAGGGGAAGGAGATCGAAGAGACGTCGCACGACACCCCCCCTCTCTCCCCCGCTCCCCGCCGGGCTCATGTCTACTCCTCATCGTAGGCCCACGACGGGAGCTCCTCACTCGGGTTCTTCGTGCCGTCGAGCAGGTCACGCAGGAAGGCGTCAATGGTCTGCGCGTCGGACTTCACAACTGCCTTCATGCGCGTCTTGCGGATGGCCATGAGTGAGATACCGCGCTCCACCTCGGGCACCTCCTCCGTCACCCCTTCCGGCGCGGCCGGCTTGTGCGCCATGATCCACTCGCGCCACCTGCCCTGGCCGGTGCCCAGCACGCGGACGGTGAAGGGCTCGTCCATCGCGAGTCGCGGCAGCGGCAGCGAGCCGGCGGCCGAGCCGTCCTCGACGAGGAAGAGCAGGAAGCCCTTCTCCTCCTTCGCCCAGTTCATGTCGCGGAAGTTGAAGGGGCCGACGCGCGGCTGCGGCTTACGCATGCGACGCCGCACCGGTGGCGCTGCTGCGGCTGCTGCTGCCGCGGCCTCGCGCTCCTTCTTCTTCTTGTCCGCCTCCTCCTCCTCCTTCTTCTTGCGCGCCTCGGCCTCCTCGGGCTTCTCGCGGTTGATGATGAAGCGATGGACGAGGTACATCATCAGGAAGGGCCACGAGTTCGTCACGAGCGGCGCCACGAAGGTGTAGATGTTCATCGCCTGCACGTAGAGTCGCTGCTTGCGCGACATGGGGAAGCCGTCCGTGGCGAGGAGGCTCGAGACCGGCGTCGGAAGAAGCACTCGAATTGCCGCCGCCGCCGTGTCGCTCTTGTCCGCCCCCTCTGGCGGGTCGACAAGCGCCGAGAGGGCAGTGAAGATGTCCTCGGCGGCGAGCTCCTCGGGTGTCTTGGCTTGGAGGGATGTGAGTTGGTAGACGACGCTGTCGTTGCCGCCGACGAAGGCGAGCAGCGCCGACGGGGAGGCGGCAACGTGCTTCGTTGTGGCGGTCCAGGCGCCGACCTTGCTGAGCGCCGCGGCGAGCGCGCGCTCCTCCGCCATGCACCAGTAGCCCGTCTTGAAGGAGAGGTAGTCGCTCGCGAGGAGGGCCGCGACGTGCGCGTCCGGCGCCTCCGCGCAGTTCTCACGCACCCACACAACACACTTGTCGCGGCAGACGTCGACGAACTCGGTGGCGCCGGCGTAGCGCAGTCCCCGCATCCCGACATGCCGCTCCGGCAGGTGGCTCTCGATGAACTTGGCTGCCTTGTTGTAGGTCAGCGCCACCGCCGCGCCGATGTGCACGAGCCGGCAACTCTTCTGCGGCGTCGCCGCGGCCGCGGCCGCCTCGACCGCTGCCGTGTCGCTCGTCTCGGTCACGTCCGTCGGCGGCGTCGGCAGCGTCTCGGTGGAGACGACGACAAACTCGGGCATCGGGATGCTCTCCCCGAAGCGATCCTTCACATCCACCTCCATCTCGCAGTACTCCTCCACGAACTCGAGCAAGACGTCGCGCGGCACGCTGCGGATCGCCACCTGATCGTAGCGCATCTGCAGCGCCACAGGGATGGACTCGGCGTTGATGGCGGGGAGCAGCGCACGCAGCGGCTGTGCGGCCGTGCGGGCGGCACGCAGGTAGGCGAGGATGTCCTCGAGCTGCGTCACCTCCAGCGAGCTCGTCTGCTGGAAGACGTCGTAGAAGAAGGTCATGACGAACTCGAGCAGGTTCTGGAAGATGCGGTTGTGGTGGCGCTGCTTCATCGTCTCCGCGATGCCGTACAGCGTCCACGACTCACCGTCCACGATGGCGATCACGTGGGGCTCCTTGCGGTAGCGGATGCCGAGGTGGGCGAGCAGCGCCTTGCCATCCTCGCTGAGGGCGTCGATGCGGTACATCTCGAGCACCCCCGCGTCCACGAGACTCGACTGGTACAGCGTCTCCCACGCAGCGCTGTACTGACGGCAGTTCTTGCACTGGACATCGTCGTACACGTGAATCAGAAAGACGCGGCCGCCGCGGAAGGTCTGCAGGCGCCGCACCTGCGTCAGGCTCGTCAGCGTCGTCGCCTTGGAGAAGATGGGGGACGACTGGTGGTAGTACTCGAAGAGCTCGTCCGCCGACATGGTGGCCACGTCAGGAGCCTCGCCAGGGATGATGCCCGACTCGTCGTAGGCGGCCTTCTTCGCCTCGTCCGACAGCACTTCGTACGCTCGCAGCAGTCGCGACATGGTGGCCTTCGCCGCCTCCTTCTCATCGAAGGTCTCCTTCAGGTCGGGGTGGTGCTTGCGTGTGAGGGCGCGGAAGGCCTTCTTGACCTCCTCCTTGCTGGCCCCTGCCGCCACGCCGAGGTCGGCGTACAAGGCGGTGTGGCGGGTGCTCGTCGCCGATACAGCCGCCACACACACCACATCAGGGGCGAGCGCGGTGAGGACCACCGCAGCGAGGAGGAGGAGGAGGAGGAGGAGTGGACAGCGGAGCCGCAACAGCGCGGCACCGCGGCGGGTCATGCGCGGCTGCATCTGAAGAGGTGAGGGGAAGATGTTGACTCCGACGGGGACGTCACGCAGACAGCGAGGAAGGCGCGCTGCCTCTGGTGTCGGTCTCCGCCCGCCTCGTGCGCCGCGTGGCGAACACGCGAACGGCGTCCACAAAGACAGAAGAGACTCCACGCACAGACACCGGCGATGCGGAGAGAGAGCGGGAGAGACAGGTAAAGCAGAGGCCAAACCACACGAGTGACGGAGTCGTGAAGGACGAAGAAGAAGAAGATGTACACACACACACACACACACACACAGGGGAGTGAGATTGGAGAGAGAGAGAGAGCGGGGGGGGGGGGGGCGGATGGGTGGGTGATGGTGGGCGGAACAGCGATAGCGGTAAGGGGTGTCTGTCAGACTGAAGTACGAAAGAAGAAGTCAGAAGGCAGAGCAGCGGACAAGAGAGGGAAGACAACAGCGGCACGAGACGTGCTCTCAGCTACGTTGTGCAGGTAATGTGCGCGGCGGTGCGAGTGATTGTGTGTGTGTGTGTGTGTATGTGGAGAAGAGTGGCGGAGACGAAGGGATACGAGAGACGTGCTGAGAGAGGGAGAGAGAGAGCGCACACGCGCACTGGAGGCGTGATCGAATGGATGAGTGTGCTGCTAAACGTGGAGGAGGAGCCGATCACGACAACAACAACGAAGACCACCTCGTTTTTTTTTTTTTTCTCTTCTCCATCTCCTCCGACATCCCACCTGCTCGTGCGTCGTTCACTTCTTCACTATCGTCTCGTGAGTCGGCCCTGACAGGCAGCGAGTTGAGGTCGTCGCAACGGCGGTGGGTTCGCTGTGATGCGTGTGCGTCTGTCTGTCTCTGTCTCTGTCTCAGTCTGTCTCTGTGCACACACGCTGCTGCACAGTTCAGCGACACGGCGACGACGCAGAGTTCGTCCTGAAATGCACGAACGACACAACAACAACAACACACACACACACACAGAGAGAGAATCGAAAAACAACAACAACAATCCTCGACGGCGAGATGATCGCCGCGGCAGCAGTGATGAAGAGCAGCAAAAGTTGCAGAAACACAACCAGCAAACAAACACACAAACGCACACACAGAAAAAAAAAAAGAAGAAGTGAGGAGGGGGACAGAAGTTGTGGTGCCACACGCGACCAGCTCTCCGCCGTGGTGCAGACGGTGCTGGGGTGACGGGGGCAAGCGGTGCCTGGCACTGGTGCACTGTGTGTGTGTGTGTGTGCACGTGTGTATGGGGCACCGCTCGTCGTCACGCCAGTCTCGGCTGTTCGTCCTCCACCGCGGCCAGCTCGCTCTGCAAAAGCGTGATCTCTGCAGCGGCGTCGCGCATGAACCCGCGGTGCTCCTCCGCACTCGCGCGGGCTTCCGCCTCTGCCGGCTCAAGCGCGTGGAGGTACGGAAGCTGTGACAGCACCTCGGCATCCACGGTGCCGTCGTCGTTGAGGAGGACCTCGCTCGGTAGGCGCAGAGCCACGAGGGCCGCGGCGTCCGCACACACAGTCCCCTGGACCAGATCTGCGATCCAACTCACCACGGAGGCGCCGTCGTCGTCGTCCTCGCAGACTTCGCCGTCGTCCTCGTCGTCGCCCGCTGCCAGCCTCGCTGCCACCACAGCCACGCGCTCCAGCGCTGCCGCGTGCGTCGCGGTGAGCGGCACGGCCGCGTTCTGGAGGGCCTGTGCGACGCGCACCGCGCACTCCGCCACCGGCCACGCCGTCGATGGCTCGAGCGGGGTTGCACCGAGATGCGCGGCTCTCGCATCGGCGGATCGCTGCCCCGGCATCGAAACACAGATCGACAGCGCGTCCTTCTGTTGACACACAACGTCGAAGAGTTGCTGTGCCGTCGCGGCTTCAGCGTCCAGAGCCGCGGCACGCGCCTTTGCCGCGACCACGCGCTGCTGCACTGCGGTGAGCTGCTCCTGCCTCTCCGACAGGGCAATGCCGCGCTCGTGGAGCTCGCTGGCGTGTTGCTCGACACCGTCGCGCAACGCCGCTGCCAGCGCACACGACTCCTCTGTGAGAGCCGCGGTGGTGTCCACCATGCTGTGGAGCGAGTCGCGCTGCGCCTGCAGCGTGCGCATGCCGCTCGTCCACGCAACGGCGTGCCGGCTCATCTCCGCCTCCTTGAGCTGCGCCACCTCCGCCACGCGAGACTCGCACTCCTGTGACTGTGCGCGGCAGCGCTGCTGCAGCTCCAGCACTCGCGAGCGCGCGGACACCAACTCTGCATCCGCCGCTGCAGCGGCCTGGGCAGCGGTGGAGGCCGTCAGCGCTCCCTCCCTCCACAGCTGCCATGCCTCATGGACGTGGATCCAACTCTGCTGAGCGGCAGCCACGGTGGAGGCGAAGGACTCCGCATCGTCTGGGGGCTGCAGCTGCAGCTGCGCACACACAGCCTCGAGCTCCACCCCGAGTGCCACCAGCGCCTGCAGCGGCTCAAGGAGGCGCTCGTGCAGCAGCTGATGCACCGCCTCGCTGTCCAGCACTGCCCCGCTGCCGACGTCGTCGACACCCCTCTCGCTGCTCTCCGCCTCGACGTGAGGGGTGGCACCGAGCCACGCGCGCTCCACCGCTTCCGTATCCAGTCGCGGTGGCAGCGGCAACCACAGCGGGTGCTCCTCCGCATGGCTCTGCGTGTCATCAGGATTTGCAAGCCACGCAAGGAGGGACTGCAGCGTCTGCACAACGGCAGCGAGCTCGCCGTGTTGGTCCCACTCCACCTTCGCCGCCAACTCACGCAACAGCGCGCCAGACGCGGCGGCGGCGGCGGCGTCCAGGTCGGTGGCAGTCGCCTCCAGTTCTGTGAGCAACAGCGACGGCAGGCGGGTCAGCGCACGCTGCTGCTCTTCCACGGCTGCGAGCCCGTGCTGGACGTCACTGACAAGCCGCTGCAGGTCCCGCGCGCTGCGGCCGGCCGTACGCGCGCTCGCCAGCGTGAGAAGATGAAAGAGGCGTCCGTCAGTGTTCGTGAAGGTCCGGATGAAGTCGGTGGCCGCTGTGATGGCTGCCTCGGCCGACCGCTGCAGTTTGCCGCTCGCCTGCTGCTCCTCGTCGAGCTGCACGAGTGTGCTGTGCAGCTCCTGCAGGCGACCCTCGCGCTGGCGAGTGCGCTGCTGCTCCTCCTCGACGAGCGCCTCCAGTGATGCCTGCTTCGCTGCGAGCTGCGCGGCGCATGTCTGGGCCTCGCGCAGCTCTGCATCGATCATCTGGCACTGCGACTCTACCTGCGCGAGGCGGGTGAGGTCCTTTGTCCGCTGCTTGAACATCACTACAGCTGCCTGGCGCACCGAGTCGAAGGCCTCGTCGCTGAGACGACGCGAGTCAGTGGCACTCTGCTCGTGCTGCTGTTGACGCTGTTGCTGCTCTTGGTGCAACACAACAGCAGAGGTTAGCTGCTCCATTGCCCCGACTTCTTCTCGTATGTGTGTGTGTGTGCGTGTGTGTGTGCGTCTGCGTCTGTGTCGATGACGGAGAGGAGAACAGACGCGGAGGCGGTGCGGCGTCGCTCTGTTCACCACCGTCTTTCATAGCGCATCCACAATGATGGTGGCAGGAAGCAGAGAGAGAGAGTGTGTGTGTGTGTGCAGAGACAAGAGGACAAGATGATGAGAAGGCCATGGAGAGAGAGAGAGAGAGAGGCGTGGAGGCAGAGCATTGGCACCACCCACAGGTGCTCCTCTGTCTCTGTGTCTCCCACACACACAAATTCACTCTCTCCACCTACTTGGATAGTAAGGGGGGGGGGAAGGATTGGCATCCGCTGTGTGCGCGCGCTGATGTGCATGTATGTGTGTGTCTGTGCTTGCGTGTGTGTGTGCGTGTGTCTCTCTCTGTACACGCTTTGCGTGCGGCGCGCATTACGTATCCATCTCACTTCGCTCCTCGGCACGCCTCCGCTTCCGATGGCGCTCCTGCTCCTCCACACTCTCCTGCAGACGACGCGGCAGCTTCGGCGCGCGCACCGACGACGCGACAACGAAGCGGCCGTCGCCGCGTGCGCCGCTGCCGCTCCCCCTGCCGTCCCCGCCTTTCCAGCCGCCGCCGCGGCGACGCGCGTCGGGAGACGCCGTGGGGTCGACCGCATCGCCGTCTGTGTCGTCCTCACCGCTGTCACCGCCCCAGAGATCCTCCACCTCCTCTTCGCTAGTCGCCACCGCCTCGTCCAGCGCGGCGTCCGTGATGTCCGCCGAGGTCGGTGACGTGCCCACGTCAGCGAGACTCACTTGCTGCTCGATGGCACCGTTGCCGAAGGGTGCGAGGGCGGTGGCGCCGGCGCTGCCGTCGAGCGCGTCTGTGAAGCTGCGTCGCGAGAGCCCGTACCCCTGCATTGGGAAGGCGTCGTCGTACAGGATGATCGCACGCGCGGCCCCGCTCACGTGACGAGGCCCTGAGGTGGAGGCGCCGACGCCGCCGCTGTCGTCTCCTCCGCTGCCCGCGTGCACAAACTGCTGCTCCAGCTCCGCCCGCTGAGCCACCTCGAAGGTGGCGCGCCGCTTCGCCTCCTCCTTGCGCTGCATGAACTTCATGCCGCGCAGCACCTCCAGCGTCTTGGACTTGTCCATCGCTGCAGCGCTCCACACACACCGGGGCGCGCGGGAGGTGGTGATGGAGGTGAGGCAGACACCTCAGCCAAGGAATGGCGGTGGGAGAGCGAGGCAGGAAGGGAGGGGGAGGGGAGGGGGGCGGAGCGCTTCTTTTGTCTGTCTGCGCGGTGTCGGAGACGCGGTATGCGTGCCTGTGTGTGTGAGTGTGTGTGTGTGTGTGTGTGTGTGTGTGTGTGTGTGTGTGTGACCGGCAGTGGGATGGGGACTCCTACTGCGCCACGGTTTGGAGGGACGCGACGCACCACCGCCGAGAGGCAAAAGAGAAGAAGCAGAGGAGAGGACGACGTAAAGAAGATCTGCAGAGGTGCTTACGGCGAGACGAGACGCAGCCGCGATGTGTGTGTGTGTGTGTGTGTGTAAAGGCGATTGCACTGCCAACTTCATCCTCTTCCTCGACGCACACACACACACACACACACACATACGGAGAGGTGGAGGAGAAGAGAGGCCCCATCAGCTTCTCATGGATGCAGTCGCTGCGCGTGTTGATGTGAAGGGGAGATGGTAGTGGTGTTACCGTCTGTACATCGCCCGCTGAGGTGCGGAGGCGCACACCGTCTGCACACACAGACACATATGCGTGTGTGTGTGTGTGTTTGTGTGTGTGTGGTGCAGGTGTCTACGTGTCTATCGGCGGTAGGGCCGGGATCGCTGGTTGACGGCGAAGCGGTCGGCGGCACCGCCGCGCTTGCCGGGCACGATCGAAGCCCGGATCCCTGTCAGCTGCGGCTGGCCGGTGGCCACGACGCCGCTGCTCGCCACCGCGCCACTCACGTGGAGGCCATGCGGCGGCGGCGGCGCAAACCCTGGCGGCCCGCACGGCCCCGCCCCGCTCGCGGCGAGGTAGTTCATGTCGATCACCACGTTCGGCGGCGCCACCAACTCGGTCATGCGCGTCGACGCGGCGCGGTCGCGCTCCTCCTGCGTCACGGCGCGGCGGTCGAGCTCCGTGAGGTGGGTGAAGCGCAGGATGACGGTGGCGCGGTAGTTCGTCTTGCGTGCGATGGGGTTGCCTACCAAGACCGCGGCCTTCAGCGGGCACGCCTGCAGGTCGTGCAGGACGGCGCTGAGCTCGCCGAGTCGGTTGGCGCCGAGGCGCAGCTGCTCGAGCGAGCCGCACCGCACCAGTCCTTCGACGGAGCGGATGGCGTTGTTCTCTGCTGTGATGATGGCCAACTTCTTGTTCCCGGCGAAGCACTCGGTGCCGAGAGAGCGCAGCTTGTTCTGGTCCAGCAGCAACTCGCGCAGCTCCGGAAGGTGCTCCAGCCCGCGCTGGATGAACTGGAGCTCGTTGCCACGCAAGTTCAAGAACTTCAGGTGCGGCAGCCGCAGGCGGAGGGCGCTGATGTCCGTCAGTTGGTTCGCCTCGAGGGAGAGCGACTGCAGACGCTTCAGCGGCGCCAGGGCATCGCCAAGCACCTCGGCAGACGAAGCCGCCGCCGCTGCTGCTGACGATGATGATGATGCGAGTGCTGCTGTTGCACCGGTGCCTGCTCCAGCGGCAGACCCGTTGGCCCCAGTGCTGCCAGGTGCTGCGGCGGCGCCGCTGATGGAGCTGCGCTGCCACGGGCTGGCGCCGAGTCGGTTGTGCGACAGGTCGAGCGCGGTGAGCTTCGACAGCATCGTCACCCCCACCACGCTGGTGAGAAGGTTGTGCTGCAGCTGCAGCACCTCCAGCGAGGTGAAGGGCTCCAACAGGTTCACCTCCTTCAGCGCGCAGTGCGAGAGGTTCAGCTGCAGCACCGCCGCCCACGTCTCGGGCGGACCACGCGCGCGCTCGAGCAGCAAGTCGCCGTTGATCTTGCCCGCGTACGCCTCCCGCGCCTTCGCTGTCTCCGTCGCTGAGATGGAGACGCCGTCCAACACCTTCAGCTGCGGGAGGACGTGGATGAGGTACGGCCGCACCGCCTCTCGACCGTCACCGGCGCCGGCGGAGACGGTGGTGCACGGGTTGCCGGCAACACCGAGGATCAACAGCGACGGTACGTCGCGTAGAGCGTAGATGACGTTCATGTCAGCGATGCAGTTGTGCAGGAGATACAGCGCCCCAAGTTGCGGCACTGCTGCTGCTGCTGCTGTTGTTGTTGTTGTGTGTGCCGAGTACGGTTGCAGTAGCGGAGGTGCCGGTGGGCTGGCGTTGGTGCCGCCGCGGCTGCTGCTCTCGGGCACGAAGATGCCGATGTCTACGTGCGTGATCTTGTTGCCCGAGGCGCTGAGCTGGCGGAGGGCCGGCAGCGGCCCCACCGCCGCTGGCAGACTCGTGAGCAGGTTGAAGTCGAGCACGAGCTCTCGCAGCCCTCGCAGCTCCGCCAGGCACGGCAGCTCCGTGAGGCGGTTCTCCGCCAGGTTCAGGCTCTCCAGCAGACGTAGGTGAAGCAGAGGTTCGATGTCCGTGAGCGCCTGGGCTCGCAGCGTGAGGTGGCTGAGGTGAGGCAGCAGTCCGGCCAGCCCACGCGCATCGTCGAGGAGGCCACGACTCCAGCAGAACGTGTGACACTCCCTCAAGCACGCGCTGGTCGACGGCGACGGCGGCACGTCGCCGCCACCGCCGGTCAGCGCCGCGTTGCCGTCAAGCAGGTGCGCCGAGACATCGCCGGCCGCCTCCAGCTGCTCCAGCAGCGACGCGGCGGCCTCGAAGCGGCTCTCCGGCACCGTCACGCCGTCGACAGAGAAGACACCGGCGGCACCGACCTCGCCGTCCTTCAGCACCGATCGCACCACGGCGGCCGCGACGCCCGTGACGAGGGACGTCGCCCGTCCGCCAGGGAGCAGGCACGCACGTCGGAAGCGCTGCGCCGCCAGCGTGCCGGGGTAGGCGCCCAGCGAGTGCGAGTTCACCTTCACGATCGTTGGGTAGCCGCTGGCCGCGACGGCTGTCAGCGAGGTCGGCGGCGGGAGCAGGAAGGTCCACAGCCGCGCCTCCGCCTCCTGACCATCGGCGTTCTGCATGAACGGGTTTCCATGTACGATCAGCTCCTCGAGCGCCGCCGCTGCGGTTCGTATTGTGGCGAAGTCGGTGACGCTCGTGATGGCGTTGCCGCTCACGTCGAGCACGCGCAGCGCGGGCAGCGTGCTGCCGTCCAGGTGGAGGCGCGCCAACGCGTTGCAGCTCAGGTTCAGCCGCTGCAGCAGCGGCGCCTCCTTCGCGAGGGCAAACCACGACACGGTCGTGATGCTGTTGTGCGCCAAGTCCAGCGTCGTGATGGTGGCGCAGAGCGACGCCGCGAAGTCTTGCAAGACCGCGGTGAGTCCGTGGCTGCGCAGCACACACAGGGACAGGGGCTGCTCGCGGCTCACACCGACCTGTGCCGCGTACGCCTCGATGTGCCGCGCCTGCAGAGGGTTCGCGCTGCCGCCGCTGCTCATGCGACGTTGGGGTCGGTGGTGCCCCTCACGCGTGCCCTCCACCTCTGCATCCCCCTCCTCCGCCGCACACCCACGCAGCAGACGTGCGAGACGCGACTTCCCCACCACTCGCTGCACACTGGCCACCGCCTCCCTCGTCTCCGCCTCGGCCACGTGCTCCATCGTGTTGCCACACGAGCCGGTGCCGCGCGTGCGTGCGTGCCGGCTCGGCGGCCCGCACCAGTGGAGGAACTGCAGAAGTGAGTCCCCGCACCGCAGCGCGTCCTCGACGGCGTCCGTCTGCGCCGTCGCGCGGTGCCGCTCGGCCGTCTCCGCGGCGAGTCCGTTGGAGGTGGACGCCGCGTGCGACACAGCACCGGTGAGCAGCGCCACCGCGGCGGCGCGGCTGCCCAGCGGCACCACGGCACCCGCCGCCGCTGGTGAGCGCGGCGACTGCGTGAGCGGCGTGCCCGGCATGCTGTAGGTGTAGTCGACCACGCAGTCCGGCAGCACAAGAGCGCGGTCGAAGCAGTACCACATGTAGGACGACGGCAGCGGCGGTGCGGTGGCGCCGCTCGCGACCCTGCCGTCGCGCGCAGCGGTGGTGGCGACTGGCAGCAGGCGGTAGGCGGCGCAGGTGTCCGCGCCGTAGTCGCGGCGCCACACGCGCCCGTTCTGCTGCAGGAAGGAGCTCGGCGGCGACAGGGAGCTGCCGGCGCCGCCGCCGAGCGCGTGCACGGTCTTGCCGAGGTAGACGCGGTACAGCACCACCTGGCCGCGGCACAGCGCACTGGCCTCGCTGCTTGTGAGGAGGGTCGTGGTGCTGCTGCAGCTCTGCTGCGATGCAGAGGGTGAGCCGCAGACGCCTCGGCTGGGCGTGGCCGTTGCGGTCCGGCTGGAAGCGCGGCAGCTCAGCAGCCGCGCTTCATCGGCGTAGAAGAGGCTGTTCGTCAGAGGGACGCCCTCCTCCGCGGGTGTGGGCTGGAAGGCTGCGGTGCTCGACGGCGCGACGGAGCTGCTTCTCTTGCCATCCTCGCCAGCTGGTGCGCCACGCGCCGCCGTGCCGCTCAGGAGCATGTGCTGCAGGCAGGTGCTCTGGCCCTGCGCGGTCACCGGCACAGGTCCGAAGAGCCCAACGAAGCGGCTGCGCAGGTGCGGGTTGGCCAAGTCGACGTGCAGCTCCTTCACCCGGTCGTCGAACCGCAGACGGAGGCCGCGGTTGACGATGCGGCGCACGCTCGTCACGGTGACGCCGGTGATGCCGAAGCGCTCCTCGAAGAGCGCGGTGTCGAAGCGATCCTGCATGAGCTCCGCCGCCGCCACGTAGGCCTCGTGCTCCGGTGCGAGGCTCTCCAGCCGCACGTTGCCGGCCGTGTGCAGCTCCACGGCGAGACGCTCCTTCAGCAGCTGCGCCTGTGCCAGCGCCGTCTGCGTGGCCTCGGCGAGCCGAAGCATCGTGGTGCGCTCCTGCATCTCGCGGGTGTCCACGGCACGCGCCAGCTGACGGGCGAGCTCCTCGAGGGTGGATGTGGGCACGAGGAGAGGAGACCCGACGCCGTCGTCTGCGGCGGCGCCTCCGCTGCGTGTGTCGGCGGCCGCCCCGGTGATGCGGCAGAGTGACCCGCCGCCGCCGCCGCCGCCGCCGTGCTGCTGCGCCCCGAGCGGGTAGAGGACCCGCTCGGCCAGCTCGTGCTCGATGGGCTGCAGACACGCTTGCAGCTCCAGCAGAGCCTTGCCGGAGTCCTGCGTGCGGCGAAGCGCCGCCGCCTCTGCGTGGCGGGCGAGAAGGGCGACCTGCGTGTCGAGCATCTGCGCACGCATTGTGTAGTAGGACTCCTTCTTGCGCAGCACCGACTCGACGAGCGCGCGCTGCTCTGCGGTGACGAAGGCGCCGTCGAGGCTGTCGAGGGAGCCGAGGAGAGCCAGCGTCAGTGTGGTGTAGTTGTTGAGTCTGCAGATGGGGTTGTCGCCGAAGAGTGGGTCGAGCAGCCAGAGGTGGCGCAGACACGGCAGCAGCTGCAGGTGGCGCAGCTCCGTGATGAGGCTGAGGTGGCATCCGCTGAGGTTCACGTCGTGGAGGTGCGACATGTCTTTCGAGAAGGCGTTCTCGAGGCTGTCCAGCGGGTTGCCGGAGAGGTAGAGCGCACGCAGCTTGCGGAGTGGGGTGAGGTGCGTGAGGGCGGAGAGCTGGTTGCGTGACAGCCACAGCTCCCGCAGATGACGCAGCGGCGGCAGCCCCACCAGAGACTCGATGCGGTTGCCCTGCAGGTAGAGGCGCCGCAGCCGCGTCATGTTGTCGAGCCCCTCTATGACGCAGATGTTGTTGTCTGAGAGCCACAGCTCCTCCACCAGCGTCAGCGTCGTGAAGCTCGCCATGGACTCCAGTCCGATGCTCATGAACTTCACCGTCACCAGGTTGGGAAAGAAGTGCACCAGCGGCACTCGTGGGACCTGCAGGAGGAACAGCTCCATCACCGTGATCGTGTCGGGCCGCTGCATCGCCTCCTCCACCGTCCACGTGTTGCTCTCCGCGCACAGGCCTAGCAGGTCTCGCAGCTCTGGCTGACTGTGCAGCCCCGCCGTCAGCCGCTGCCGCAGCTGCTCTATCAGCGCTGGGGAGCTGGAGACGCATTGAGCGGCGGCAGCGGCGGCGGAGGTGAAGGTCGCGGCCGCGATGGTGGCCGCTGCGCCTGAGCGATTTGCATCGGAGGTCGCGCTCGTCAGCGACGACGCGCGCGCTGACATGATGGCGCCTCCTCCCGCCTCCCCTCCGCGAATGGATTCTGAGTGGAGTGGGTGAGAGACGGAGCTGCAGACGCTGATCTACAAGAAGCTGTGTGCAACTCACTTCCCTCTCTCTTTGTGTACGTGTGTGTGTGTGTGTGTGTGTGTGTGTGTGTCTGGTTACGTGTCAGAGCGCCCGTGGAGACGGCGCCACACCGTGCTGCAGCGGAGGCGGTGAAGAGAAGGAGGAGGAGGCGGTGATGATGACAACAGCGGAGGGGGAGGGAGGGAGGCGGGACAGCGGGTGCTGATGTTCGAGTAGCAGCGGCGGCGGGAGGAGGAACACCGCGATGGCGGACACGTAGTGTGTGTGTGAGTGTGCTGCCATGCCTCGAGCGCGTGCACGCATCAGGGTGGGTGGGTAGAGGTTGGGTGGTTGGGTGGTTGGGCGGTTGGGTGGAATAGGGAGCACACATCAATAGATATATATTGAGAGAGAGCGAGAGTGGGAGAGCGACGGCGAGCGTGAGCGTGTGCAGCACCGTGTTGACTCGCTGTCTGCTGCTGCGCCTCCGCCAACTTCTCTCCCCTCGACTTCTCTCGCGTCTTCGCCTCCCGCCGCCTCCACCCGCCGCCGCCGCACACTGCCGGCGGAGGCGTTGAAGAGCAGGGAGTGGGAGGAGCAGCTTCGTCACCTAAAGCAATGCACACACACACACACACACATACACACACACACACACACACACGGAGGTTCATACGCACAACAGAGTCACAACACCCACTTAGCAGGTGGCGACGTCATCCAATAGAGAAAGAGAGAGAAGGAAGATGAAGACGAGACAAGAAGAAGAAGAAGAAGATGTGCGTGTCACACCCCATGCTTCTCCGGACTCCACTCTGCCATGGCCGCCTCGTGACGCTTCAGTGTGGAGGCCAAAGCACGGAGCAGGTACGGCCCGCTCTCCCCCTCGAGTCGCTCAATCACGCGCGCCGCTGCAGCGTTGGCATGGTGCGCCGTCGACACCGCCGAGGCAGAGCGCGCGCTGTGCACGGAGGAGGCGCGACTGGAGGCGGACTCAGTGAACTGCGTCGAGGTCTGCCGCTGCTGGTGCTGGTGCTGGTGCTGGTGCTGGAGCTGGAGCTGTGATGGTTGCTGCCAGAGTGCGTGCAGGGGGTGCTGCTGCGGGCTCACGAAGGTGGAGCCCCCACCGCCGTGGACGATGCTGCTGTTGGCTCGGCGCACGTACGGCGGAGACTGCCGATGCCGCTCCGCTCCTGTCACCAGGTCGGACGCAGAACGCGGAGACATCGTGAACCCAAGCGGGGCGACGTCGACGCGCACCGGACGCGGCTGGACCGGGCTGGCCGGCGACTGCATGCGCGAGGAGAAGCTACAGCCTGCGGTGCTCGGTCTTCCACGCTCCCCCGCGCGGTGGTGGGACGGCGCGAGAGGGGCCGCGTGCGCCGGTGCCGTCGGTGGCGGCGGTGGCACCACCGCGTGGGGTGGGAAGGCGGGTACGTTGTCGATCCTGCAGCCGGCGAAGTTCGGGAGCGAGGCGGCCGCGTAGCTGACGAGGTGGTTCGCGCAGCCTCTGAGAAAGCACGGCGGCGCTGGGTGCTGTCCTGCAGCGCCGGCCGACAGAGGCTGCGGCAGTCCTCCCATCCCCGTCACGGGCAGCCGGTACGCCGAGGCGTGGTACGGCGAGCTGGCCAGCGACGTCAGAGAGGCGGAGCTGACAGCGAAGAGGGCGGAGTACCGACGCGCGGCGTCGCCGCCACCGCCGCTGCCGCCAGCGCCGCCACCGCTGCTGCTGTTGTTGTTGTTGTAGCTGTAACCGCTGTTGTTGCCACCGCCACCGCCACCGCCGCTGTAGGCAGCGCTTCCAGCCGCGGCGGCGGCGGCAGCGCTGTACGTGGACGTGGCGGCCACGCGCGGCCATGCGTTCGCGTACGAGGCGGAGGAGGTCCCTGGGCTTCCCGCCTGGCTCGGGCTGCGTGACGCGCCGGCCACCGTGCTCGGGTGTGACGGGAAGCTGCTCTGCGCCGGTGGGGGTGCTGTGTAGGACGGCGAGCCGCCGGCCTCTTGCCACGCCGACATCAGCGGCGTTGCGCCGGCGAAGGGAGAGAAGACGGCGGGGGACGACGGCGAGTAGGACGGCGCCGGGGACAGCGGGGGCGCGTCCGCTGCGGTGGCGGGCCCCATCGGACCCTGCGGTGGCCGTGTGCCCCACACGGCGGTGGGTACTGTGGCCAGGGCCGCGCCGCCGTTGTCGGCGGCGGACATGCGCAGCGGCGCTGGCCGGCGCACGCCACGATTCACATACCACGATCGCGGCGTCGCCACGGGGCTGCTGTGGGCGGTGGCGGTGGGGCTGCAGTGCAGCGTCACCTGTCCGCCGCACCGGCCGCTGCCCATGCTGCACTCCATGGAGGCGGCGGCGGCTGCCGCGGCGGCCCGCTCCTCCGCGTCGGCGATGCGGCTGCGTGTCGAGGAGCGCGTCACCTTGTCGAAGGCGCACCGGTTCCACCAGAGCAGGCACTGGTTCTTGAGCGACAGCGGGGCGAGGCAGAGCTCCATCGTGCTGTCCAGCACACCGCGCCGCGGCGCGAAGCCGCCGAAGAAGATGAGGCGGTCCTTCATGTAGGTGACGGTGGGGCGAGAGCAGGCGGGCTGGTCGTCCGGCGTCAGGCGCCGCCAGCGTCGGTGCTGCAGTGAGAACTCGAAGGCGTCCTCGCAGTAGGTGTCGCCGCCGCCGGCGAAGACGCCGAAGGTGCCGTTGACGAAGACACTCGCGGCGCACATGCGCGGCGATGGCACTTCGCCTACCACGTCGCGGATGTGGCGCCACAGCCCCGTGGACACGTCGAGGATGCGCAGATCGTTCAGAAACGTGTTCTCCGCCCCGGCGGCGGCGGCGGCGGTGTCGACCATCGGTGTCGGTGGGGCGGCGCGGCCGCCGAAGACGAGGAGCAGCGCCGTCCCTGTGATGAGTTGCGAGACGTGGTAGAAGCGCGGCGATGGCGTGTCGCCGCAGGTCGTCAGCTGCCGCCACCGGCGCTGCGTCGGGTAGTAGAGCAGCACCGCGTTTGTGGGGACGGCAGCAAAGTCGGAGTCGCCGGGGAGGCGCGGCGGCAGCTCCGGGTCAGCGGGGCGTGGCTGCACACGCGACGCCTTCACGAGGCCGCCGAACACCACCAGCATATCCTGCCGTGCACGCGTGGACGTGCAGTCGGCGGGCAGGAGATGCATCGTGTGCCCCTTACGCGGGGAGAAGGGCAGGCCGCCCTCCTTGTGCCACGTGGTGCTGGAGACGTCGAGGGCCCACATGTCATCGAAGTAGCGGCCGTGCTGCTCCCCGCTGAGGATGTACATGGTGTCGTGGTAGAGCGCCGCCGCATGCCCCACACGGCCCGCCGGCCGCCGCCGCCGCACGGCGCTGGCCGTCGACAGCGACACAGAGTTTCTCGTCCCCAGCGAGGCGGTCACGGCGCCGGGCTCGGCGATGGGGCGGTGCGCCGCCGCGCTGGAGTCGTAACCGGTGCTGGTCTCGCCGCCGCCAGCCAGTCGAGCGGCACGGTGCTGAGGGCCGAGAGGCGCGGACGCGATCCCCACGTCCGCGATGTTCGCCGTCGCCGGCGCCGCCGCCCAGCGTGCCGGCCCGTGGCGGGAGTGCGCCGGGGAGGAGAAGGACGGCGACGCCGGCGGGGCCGACACGTAGGAGGCGCTGGCGCTGCCGCGGTGGCCGGCGCCGGCGCTGACCGCCTCGCCGCCGCCGCCGTCGTCGTTGTCGCCGTCGGCCAACACGCAGCTCCAGCGCCGCGCGATGGCGTCGTACTGGTACACGTCGTTGAAGTACCGCTCCTCCGCCGCCTTGCCGCCGAAGATGAGGATGTGCGTGTCCCGGTACAGCACAGCCGTGTGGCCGAAGCGCGCCGGCGGCACGACGGCGTCGTCGCCAGTGACGCCGTGAAGGCCGCCGCGCCGCACCGCCGCGGCGGGGGATGCGGCGGCGGCACTCGTCAGCGAATAGGAGACGCGCAGGGAGTGAGCGGCCACCTCCTCGAAGGACCCGGTCGCCGCCGCGACGCTGCCACCCACGCGCACCCACGAGAGGCGCTGCAGGCACTGCTGCCGCAAGAAGTACTGCCGCTCCTCCTCCTGGCACTCGTCGTGGATGCACTTGCGGCATCCCTGGGCCACCCGCACCTCCCCCGCCGCGCCAGGGGCCGCCGCGGTCGCACTGGCCGCGATGGCGACGCCGTGCTTGGTACGGCTGGACCGCTTCGAGGAGCCCTCCTCGCTGGACGTGGGGAAGGAGAGGGTGTGCGGCTCGTTCATCATGCTGAAGCTGCTGCTGCGACTGCGCCGCGTGACGGCGGAGCTCCCCATCGCCAGCACAGCGGACGGCGGCGTGGCTAGGGCGGCCATCGACGAAGGAAAGCGGTCCAGACGGGCGTCCATTGCACGAGAAGGAGCGAAAGGAAGAATGAGAGGCGGCGGGCGGCGGGCCTCCTCCACACACTTACAGATACACACAGAGATATACACACAGATATATACACACAAATATACACACACACACAGATATACACAACGACGCGAAGGCACAGCAGTAAAGGTCAACCACCAACTCACAAGAGCGGGTGTGGCGCAGCCTGGCACCGCCACAGCACCCCCGTCAGCGTGAGTGAGGGAGGGAGAGGTGAAACGGAGGTGAGGCGAGGACGACGCAGCAGCAGCGACAGCGGTGACACCTGCACTGACACGGAAGTGGAGAGGCGCCCGACACGCTGAAGGCGTTGGAGAGGGGCGGAACGTGAGCTCAGTGAGGACACCAAATAGACGAACAAACAAACACACACACACAGACGAACAGAGAGAGAGAGAGACAGATCCACAATGAGGAACACGATGGACACACACACAGACGCACAGACACAGGAAGCAGAAAAGCGGCAAATAGATGCACTCACCAGATTTCCTTACCCACACAGACACGTACACACACGTACACACAGTACCAAGGTGCGCAGAGACACCCGGTTTGTGAAGCCGGTGTGCGATGAAGGGGCGGGCGGGTGGAGAGTTGGAGGAGGGCGATGGGTGTGCGAACGACAGTGTTGCACAAATACGAAAGATTGACAAGAAAAGAGGTGGAGGAGGAGCAGATGCGTCACGCACGCACGCACGCGCGCCTGTGTGAGAGGGTGGGGAGACTGATGCTGGCGTGGGTGTGGGTGGGGTGTGGGGGGCAGTGGAGGGAGTGGAGAGGCACTATGCGTCTTCCACTACTTGCAGCTCACTGTCTTTCCTCTGCAACGTCTCTCTTCCCTCTCCCCGATACACACAAACACAAACACATGCACACAGACAGACAGACAGACACAGACACACAGGCGCGTGCGCTCTGTTCGTCGCCCGTGCACGGGGGTGCCGATGATACCTCACCCTTCGACGTACCCTGGCGGGCGAGAGGCGATGCGACGACACACACACACACACACACAATAGTTGCACACAGAGATCACGGTGGCACGCCTGCGCGGTACGATCGTGAAGAGGTAGGCGTTGATAGCCGGCGAAGCGAGTCTGTGAGAGTCTGTGGCGGAGAGAGAGAGAGAAGCGGGGGCAGGCCGTGTTGTTAGCCACACGAAGATGCACACAAACACACAGAGAAGAAGATACACACACACACACACACAAATACACACAAAAGAGGGCTGGGACGAGATACGAAGTGCTCAGCAAAATGCTCTGCGCCTGCGCCGTGAGGGGACAGAAAAAAAAAAAAAAAAAACCGTGAAGTGTTGTGTGTGCACAAGGCAGACACGAGTGTCTCTGTCTGTGTCTCTGTGTCTCTCTCTGTGTCTCTGTGTGTGTGTGTGTGTCTATGTGAGGCCAATAAGAGGGAGGGAAGGGAGTGAGTGAGTGAGAGAGAGAGAGAGACGGCAACGCTCTCCCAACCAAGGAATAGGAAAAGAGGGGAGGGGAGGGAAGGAAGAAAGCAACGAAGTCAACCGAGAACGAAGAAGACGATGTGTGTGTGTGTGTGTGTGTGTGTCTTTCTGGAGGTGTACAGGTGCGCAGACGCACAAATAGAAAGATAGAGAGGGGGGGGGGAGGAAGAGGAGGAGGAGGGGGGGGGGGGGGGGGGGGGGGCAGAGTCAACCGCGCCGCGCGTGTGTGTGTGTGTGTGTGTGTTGTAGTTTGGTGTTCTGTGGATGCGGTGGGGCGGAGAGCGAAGGCGAACGATGACGGCACAGCGAGAGGTGCGAATGGAGGGCACAAGCCGTTACTACCTATCTACTACTTCCCTACCTACCTATGGAGGCTACGGTGCTGCAGGGGAGTACATGCGCATATGCACAGAAGTGTATGTGTATGTGTGTGTGTGTGTGGAGAGGAGGGTTGGGACCGTACACAAAAGGAGGAGCAAGGGCAGATGTGCAATTAGAGGCTGCAAGACAACAGAGATCCAGTCTGCGTTTGTGTGTGTGTGTGTGTGTGGAGGTGTCCTGCTGCACGCATAGCACCGTGTCTCCGCCGCCTCTGCGCTGTAAAGTCTCTCACGTGGGGTCACACCAACACACCAACAGAGACGAGTGCACACAAACACACAAACACACACGCATGTTAAGGTCGCTCTCCACCCTCTCGCAGCAGCACGTGCACTGCACGTCGGGGTGAGGGGGGTGGAGGAAGATGAGAGGAGAGAGCATGAAACTCGCGGCAAGCCTTCCACGACGGATCTCAGTCATGGCAACCACACACACCAACACACACATATACAAATGTAAACACACGCACACATACACACCCGTCATCCGCTTGTGATGGGCCCGTACTCGACATGCAGCGGCGGCTGCGTCGGCATCCACGACGGGGAGGACGGGGCGGAGGCGGGGACGGCGCGGCGGCGGTGTCGTCGCTCATCTTGCAGTGCTGCCATGGGGGGCTCTCTGCTGTCGATGGAGCTGTTCGCGTCCGAGGACACCTGCGTGGGTCGCGTGTGCATGGCGGCCGTCGCGGCCCAGTCGGCGACCCCCGCCACGGCGCTGGCTGGACGCTCGTGCGGCACGCGCTGGGCGGACCTTGGCAGCCGCCAGAACGAGGGAGACGGCGCCACGTAGATGGTGCGGAGGTGGCCGGTGTTGTCCTCGTGTGTCGCGTCGGCGAGGTGCATCGGTGCGAGAGGACGTCGGCGGGCTGAGGCAGCTGCGTGTGCTGTGGGTGTGTCCTCGCCACGCCACACCGGCGGAGAGGCGCTCCTGTCCGCTGCCGTCCGCGTCGCCCCTGTATTCCACGTGTAAGGGTCGCTGCTCCACTCTCGCAGGCCCGCCTGCTCCAGTAGCTCCGGCGGCAGCATGGCGCACGCGTCGGGCTGCAAGTACCACGCGACGGCGTCGTCCACGTCTGCTTCCTCGCACCACGGCTGCAGTGACGGGGGCAGTGCGGAGGAGAGGAGATGGAACAACTCGCCACACGCCCGCCCGCGGTCGCCGCCACACCCGCTGGGGCGGACGCGGTAGAGCCGGTGCACGACTGCGGAGGTCCCATGCGAGGCGCGGCCGTGAGGCGCGGCCGTGGCGGGCACCACGACGTGCAGCTCCACGGCGTTCGCCGGTCCGACGCGGCGCACCTGCACCACATCGCGCAGGTACACCGTCAAGGTGAACCCTGTAGCCGCCACCCGGAGCAGCACCTTGGTCGATGTGACCACCAGCACCACTGCTGTCGCCTCCACAGGGCGGCAGCCCACCTCAACGAGTACAAGGTCGCACCACAGACTGTGATCTCCGGCGACCGCGTGCAGGGCAGAGTGGCGGTGGTGGCAGAAGTTGAGGTCGGCGTCGCGCTCGCCGCGGCTGCGAGTGTCTCCTTGTGAGAGAGGCCGACGCTCCATGTGCGTGCGTGTGTGTGCGTGCGTGGTCAGTCCCCCCTCCCCTCCTTTCGCATCCTCTCACACTGGCGGGGTAGCGACTCCCAGATAAACAACAACAAAGGAGAGAGAGAGAGGGGGCGAGAGCAGCAAGTGCGATGTGATGGGGTGATGGAGGGAAGGAGCCCGCGGAGGTGGCGGCGCGTCACCGCGATGCATGTCACACACACGGCACGCACATCCATCTCATTGGCTGAAGACAGCGGCGCTTCCTGTCGTGAGACACACACACACACACACACACACACACACACAGAGGACGAGGAGCAGCGCCGCCTTCGTGACGCGCGTCGCTGCCGCTCTTCCATCTCGCGCTCCCGCCTGCTCCTTCGTCCGAGGAGGGGGCGAAGAGAACTGGTGGAGAGATGCGGGACAGCACACTCTCTGCATGACACAACCGATGACATAGTCAAAGCAGCTGACCTGGCGCAGGGATACGCACGAGCCCATCACCACACAGACACACACACACACACACACACACACACTCACTCACTCACTCTCTACGTCGAGGAGGGCGGCTCCTTGCGCTGCTTCTTGGCGGCGCGCTGCTGCTCCTTCAAGGCGCGCTTCTGCCGCCGCTGCACCTCCGCGTCGTGCGCCGCGGGGTCCACGGCGCACCGCAGCACTGCAGAGGCGAGCAGAAGACCAAACAGCGGCGGCATGTAGCTGATGGTCCCGTTCATGGCGCGGTCACGCCCACCCGCCTCCTGCCGCTGCGGTTCCAGCGGCTTCACGCCCTTCTCCGCGCTGTGCACCACCGTGATGGCGCCCGGACCAACACCGCGCTTGCGGAGCGCGGCGCGGCAGGCACGCGCGAGTCCATCGTTTTCAGTGGAGAAGAGGTCGCCGATCGCGACGAGCGACGGGTCCAGCCGGCCGCCGGCGCCGCACGAGGAGTAGACGCGCAACGACAGCCTCACGGCCGCCGCCAGCAGCGCCACCTTGCACTCCACACTGTCGATGCAGTCCACAACGAAGTCGTACCGCTGCCGGGACAGCAACTCCTCGGCGTCATCGGCGGAGATGAAGGCGTCCATGGCGACAACGATGCAGTGGCGATTGATGTCGCGCAGCCGCCGCGCGAGCTCCTCCACCTTGCTCTTGCCGATGGTGCTGTCGAGGGCGATCAGCTGTCGGTTCTTGTTCGAGGACAAGACGACGTCGTGGTCCACGATGGTGATGGCGCCTACGCCGGCCCGGACGAGCGCCTCGGCACAGTGGCCGCCAACGCCGCCGGTGCCGGCGAGGAAGACGTTGGTGCGCTGCAGCGCGCGAATCCCATCATCGCCAATCAGAATCTGCGTCCGCTCATACAGGGCCGCGTTCAACATCCCTTCTCTCTCTCTCTCTGTGAGTATGTGTGTGTGTGTGTGTGTGTCGCTTAAGTTGGGGACATGCATTGAGGGAAGCGGGGGTGGGTGGGTGGGTGGGGGTGAAGGGACGGGAAGGGAAGGTGCTCAACATGTTGAATGTACATCCTTCAACACACACACACACACACACACACACACACAAAGACACATGTGTGCACATGCTCTTATCGTGTTCATTGTGTGTAGTGGCCCTGGACAAAAAAAAAAAAAAAACGGGAGCGACCTCAGCGCGGTTTCCACGTCCGGTGCCTCCCCACTCGGGTGGAGAAGTGAAGAGCTCCTCCTCCCTCACGATGCCGCACCAGCTGGAGGAGTGGTGGGATCGCCAAGTGCTCGCAACGTCGGAAGGAGTCGCTTGTGTGGGGTGTGCCACCGGTTCTCTGAGGCGGCGGCTCGCCTCCCCCGGTGTTGGCGACGAGGTCGTCGGGTCTAGTGTCCGCCGTACACCAGCTTCCGGCAGCGAACATGTTCGAGCCAGCCGCCAGCAACTCGTGCCCACGCCACAGCAGCTTCTCGCCCTCCCCCCCCCTCCCGGGAGTTGCGCTCCGCTTCCCCACGCCGCGTTGAAGTGCGGCTCGCTCAAGCGCCAACATCGCGAGAGAAGGTGACGTTCAGCTCACCTCCTCGCATGAAGAGGGGGGGGGCCAGGAGTGCGCCAAGGCGTGTGTACTCTGTGTGGCGAACCGCTGGAGGGCCCGGCGAGTGGTGATGCGGATGGCGATTTGCTCTCGAAGAGGTGCGGTGAACAGGAAAAAAAAAAGAAGAAGAAGAAGAGTGCCGCGGTGAAGCCGCTACATCATGCGCAGCAGCAACAGCGACGGTGGTGGTGGTGGTGAGAGGCCCCCCGTAGTAACCATATACACGTTCACGTACAAGCGGCACGAGTGGGGAGCAGTGGAGCTCGCTCCCGCTGCTGCACCGCCCGCCGTGTGCGCATCATTCGACTGAGCACCCGTGCAGCACAGACGATGGAGAGGTGACTGCAAACGTGAGCGGGAGAGAGAGCACACACGTCCACGTCAGCACCCACGTGCCGCTTTCATTCCTTACTGTCGCTCCACCACACATCTGAGAGAACACAAACATACAAACACAAACACACACACAGACACACACACAAACACACACAGGAAGACCAACGAGGGAGCAACACCATGTCTGTATCTGCGATGGGGCGGCTGAGACTTTGCCACCTTCACCGCGTCACACACGTGTACGGACAATGGCGCAGTCGTTGAGAGCTTTTCTTTTGGGAGCGAGAGAGCGAGAGAGAGAGAAGGACGCACGCGCAGACACAGACACACCTCCACGTCTATACGCCATGATGCCGAGTCGTGTCGCGTCGCGGCCGGCCCTCCACCAGCGGGAGGGCAGAGCACACACACGCTCCTCTCAGAAATGAAACCAGTGAGGAGATAGAAGGGGAAGAACACACACACACATCGTGAAGACACACACATACAGATACACACACGCACACGCCGAAGCACAGAGAACACACAAAACATCGTGAAGACACACACGCACGACAGCGCCACGCCGGCATGTTGTCGCAGCACCCGCGGCCTGCTTCTCCCCCACCGCGGCGCACCTCCCCCCGTCCCCCCGTCCCCCCGCCCCCCCCCCGGGTCTGCAGCGTCAGAAGCCCCACTGCACCGGCTCGTCCACGTCCTCCACCGCGGCGTAGGGCAGCGGCATCGCGCTCAGCAGGTCGTGCTCGGAGGCGCCGTAGGCCCAGTGCGTGTGGCGCTGCGCCGCGGCCGCCTCCGACAGCACCAGCACGCTGGCCGCGAAGTCGTCGGCAGCGGCGGCCGTGTCGCGCTGCTCCGCCCCGCCGAGCGGCTGCACCGACGCCGGCGCGGCCGCCTCCTCCGCCGTCGGCGCGCGCACCAGCGGCTGCGCGTCGGCACGCAGCAGGTGCTCGGTGAAGTCCTCGTGCGCCAGCAGCTCCGCCGGCGTGGCCAGCGCGTGCGGCAGCTCCGCGAAGCCGCGCGCGCCGCCGCGCAGGGTGCGCGCGTCCAGCACCAGCGCCTGCACCGCGCGCCGCGCCACGCGCCGCCCGCGCAGCCGCACCAGCGCCGGCGCCTCCCACAGCGCCGGCGCCACGCCGTCGCGCGCAAGCCGCAGCCCCGCCGCAGCCACGTCCGCCACGCCGCTGTCCGCCGGCAGCGTCGCGCGGCGCAGCCGACCCGCCGTCACGCTGCAGCGCGCCACCGGCAGGAAGTCGCGGTACGCGTGCCGCTGCTCCGCACGCGCCGCGCGCAGCACCACGCCGTCCGCCGGCGGCACCAGCAGCTGCACGATGCGCCGCCCGCGGAAGTCCGGCAGCGCGTGGCGCAGGCTGCGCAGCAGCGGGCAGAAGCCCTCCTCGTCGTTGCTCACCAGGATCAGCGGCAGCCGCATCAGACGCTGGAAGTTGTGCTCAAGGTGCAGCAGCACTGCTCCGGAGGCTTTGGTGCTGCCCACGTGGGGGTCGACAAGTAAACGCAGGGTGCGCGTCGTAGCCTCCCGAGAACGCGCACTGCGCCAGTGCCGCTCGAGCAGCATCGGAACAGGGAACAGTTCCTCCAGAAAGTTGCGCAGCGTGTCGCCGATCGTGTTGTGGGCGAACTTCGAGTTGATGTTCGTGAACGGCTTCTTGTTGCGGTAGCCGCGGATCTTCTCCATGGCGCGCTCGTTCCACTCCAGATCATTGCGGAACTCGTGGTAGCGCGCGGACTGCTCCTCCTCCGTGATGTACGTCGCCGGCGCGCAGCCGTCTTCGTTGTCCAGCGCGATGTCCACCGTGGGGAACGCCGGCGTGTCGTTGTGCAGCGGCAGCAGCCCGGCGCCACGCTGCATGCGCCACGCCTGCTTCGCCATCAGGTAGGGCAGGTACTGGCTCGACGCCGCCCACGGGTGCCGCAGCATGTGCGCCGTGTGCGTGGACGGCGGCAGCAGGTCCATCGTGGTGCGCTTGCGCTCCATGAACATGTTCAGGTTCAGATCCGGTGCGTAGCGCTTGTGGATGTAGCCCCACATGTTGCGGCACTGCGGGTAGGGTGCGTGGCTGTCCAGCCGCATGCGGTACTTGCGCAGCCGCGGCTGCGTCTTGAACATCCGGTGCGTGGGGAACTCGTGGCTGGTGAGGTGGTCCGTGAAGCCGCGCATGACGTGCATCGCCCTGTGCCTTGCGTCCGTCGTCCCGTCCGCGTCATCGGCGACCTGCGCGAGCACCTCCACGAAGGCCAGCACCTCCTCCGTCATGCTCTCCAGCGCGGCGCTGGGTGTCACCGGCACGGGGTCGTTCTCCGTCAGCACGATGGTTGTGGTGGAGAGGTAGTAGCGCGGCGCGATCAGGTCCGCGGTGACGCGGTCCAGCACGCGGCGGCCCCAGTGCACCAGCGCCGGCATCTGCGCCTGGCCAGCCCACACCCACGCGTCGCCGTCGCCGTCGCCACCGCGCGCCGGCGACCGCACCAGCTCGAAGGCGCTCGCGGCGTCCGCGGCCCAGTCCGGCTCGCACTCCGCCGACACGCGCGGCAGCGCACACGCGTCGCCGCCGCCACTCCGCGCACACTCCGCCCACGCAGCCACCGCCGCGCTGCTGTTGTCACCGCACACCGCGCGCGCCGCCGGCGCTGCGGCACCACCGCGCACAGTCACCGCGGCGGTGAAGGCGGCCCACGACGCGCGCACGACGCCGCGCCGCATCACCGCCGCCTCGCCCTCCTCCGTCGCCAGCGCCGCCGCCGCCGCCGTGCCCGGCTGCACCAGCTCCTCGAGGTCCGCGGGCGTGCGGTCGAGGTCGCGGTGCATCAGCATCGTGTTGAACACGAGACCGCGGCGGAAGTAGTCGAGGTTCGACTCGAAGTACTCCATCGGGTCCGACTTGCGGATGCGCAGCAGCGGCCCGCCGTACTCATTGACGAAGTCCGTGACGTCCACGTCCTTCATCACGAGGTAGTCGTCGTTCATGTAGACGAAGACGGAGGATGCGTTGTGCAGCCGGTACACGAAGGGCTCAATGATGTAGCTGTTCACCGTCGTGAGCGGCGCCGGCGGCATCAGCGCGCGCTGGTCGACGATGTGGATGCGCGCGTAGTGCAGCCTGCCGGTGTACGCCTCACGGACGAAGCGTGCGTCGGCGGTGCCGAGCGCACCGGCGCTGCTGTCGTCGGCCGTGTCGTCGGCCGTGTCGTCGGTGGCGCCGGCCGGCGCCATGGCGTCCGCGTAGAGGGAGCGCAGGAAGAAGTTGCGGCTCTGGTTAAGCCACAGCGGCACGTTGCCGTACGGCGACACCACCGTCATGCGGCCGCGGTGCCAGCTGCGCGTGTGGCGCAGCAGTCCGCGCATGCTGTGGCGCAGCTCATCGCAGTCGGCGTCGATGTCGTCCGGCTTCACGCTCTCCAGGTCCGCCCCCAGCGCGCGCAGCAGGTCCATGTTGGTCAGCGACATCTCCGCCGGTGGCGCGGCGCTCTCGCCGCGGTCGCCGCCTGTGCCGGCGTGCGGCGGGTGCGTGGCGGCCCACCACAGCGACGCCTCCACGCGCTTCATGGCGTCCTTGCCGGCGCCGACGTCGGCGAGCAGCAGCGACATGGCGCACGGGCTGGCCGGCGACACGAACAGCAGCTCCGCGATGCGGCGGCTGAACGCGTCCTCGGCGATGCGCGGCGCGTCGGCGCCGATGATGTCTGCGCGCTGCATCGCGCCCCACAGCAGCTGCACCGACGCGATCATGTTCCAGCACTCCCACGTCTTGGCGAACGGCTTCGTGTAGCCGCGCGTGATGTCGCTGCCGTTCACGTAGGAGTAGATGAAGTCGAGGTGCGCGTGGCGCCCCAGCAGCTCGTCGCGCGTGTAGCGGCGGTAGTGCGTGCGCAGGCCCTGGTCCGCCTTGGTGAAGTCCGCGTCCGCCCCGGTGCCCGGCGTCGCTGCTGCCGTCGCTGCTGCCGTCGCTGCTGCCGCCGCTGCTGCTGCTGCCGCCGCTGCGTGCGGGACGGCGAGGGGCCGCACGGTGAAGTTGAAGGCGCCGGTCGCGGCGTGGTGCGGCGCGGTGTCGCCGAGCTGCCAGTTCGACTCGCCGTCCAGCCACGGCGACGGCGCCAGCGGCGTGTCGTGCTGCACGCGGCGCGGCGCGGTGCAGAAGGCCTCGTACATGCTGCGGCCAACGCCGCCGCGCCGCCGCTCGTCCACGCGCGTGCCGCCGCGGCCGAAGGTGCGCACCACGTAGCGGTCGCGCTCCTCGTCGTGGTGGATGTACGCCGCGTGCGGCGCGCCGGTGTAGCCGTCGTAGCTGCTGGCCGTGGGCCGGCCGCAGAAGTGCGCCAGCGTGCGCAGTGACCGCGGGCCGTAGGGGCTCAGCGAGCGCGGGTCGCGGACAGACGAGGTGAGCGAGGGCCCCATCGTGGTCAGCTCGAAGTGAGTCTCTTGATACGTCCACAGCTCGATGTTTCCAGGGTTCTTGTGATAGCGGTAGACGTGGACGATACTGGTGATGGCGCACATGTGGAGGAGGACGAAGGTGATGCCGGGTACAGTGAACACCTCCCACTTCCGTAGCAGCTGCGCGATGCAGCGGAGTGTCTTGCGCAGGCTGCGGGGGTGCTGCCAGATCGTTCGGGCGGTGCTGGTCACCTCGCTCACTCGGTCGGCGGCGAAGTTGTAGCAGAGCGGAAGGATGTGGAGGACGTACTCGAGGAGGACGAGCACCACGAAGGCAGCAATGTAGACGAGCAGTTGGGGTATCGTGGTCGGCACACTTCCGATCTCCATTACGTCAGGAATTGTGGTGTTGATGTCGTCGGCGGTGACCGTCCCCACTGCCGCCGCCGCCGCCGCTGCGCCGAGATCGTTGTCCATCTGCGTTGTGTGAGGAGAACACACGCTTCTTCTCTCTTTCTTTCTTTCGATCTCCCGATCTTGTTCTGTCTGGTGTTCTCGCGCTTGCGGCACGGGTGCGATGGAAGTGGAGATCAGCGGTTGTCCGACTCGTATCCCGTGGCACAGCCAAGAGCGAGAGAGAGAGAGCGAGAGAGAGACAAGCCTCGCGGGTGTGGGTGTGTGATGTGCAGTGCGGGGGGTTGCCGCTGCCGATGTCGTCAATGACGCCGCCGCCGCCGCCGTGGTCAGCGAACGAGTGTGGTGCAATCAATGAAGTGACTCGCGTTTTTTTTTTCTTTTCCCGTCGTGTTGAGAAGAGCAGACTCACTCGCACTCACAGACACACACACAGACGCGCTGATACACAACAACAACAACGACAACAAGCTGCCGTGTGTGTCCTCGCGCGTTGGCGTTACGGGGTCGCGTCAGCAACGCCGTCGGGAGCGGAAGAGAATGAGTGGAGTCAGACCACAAAACACTGTTCGTGTGTGTGTGTGTGTGTGTGTGTGTGTGTGTGTTGAGCTGCTCTGCTGTCTGACCGTTGGCGCACCTGCGCGTGTATCGAGAAAAAAAGAAAGAAAGAAGGAGAAGGCGAGTCGAGTCGAGTGGTAAGTGTCACCGACGGGAGAGCGCAGGAGCCCAACGAGCACAGCAGCGACGTTACCAAAGAGCGAGACGAACACGAAACAACGTAGAAAAGGTGGAGTACGACAGAGAAACAACAAACAACAACAAACAACAACAACGAAGAAGAAGCACCACCACTCGTTGGCGAAGAGATAAAAGAAACTCGGAGCGGGCCGAGAGACTGAAGCGTGACAGCACACACACACACACACACACACACCTAATACTCACTCAACACACACACAAACACACACACACACACACACACACACGAACACACGTGCGTGGGAGAGACGAAGAGAGAAAGACAACGGTGAGGCGACAACAGTCTTGCGATGTGTCTGCCGGAGTCTCAGTAGAGAGAGAGACACCGACAAAGAGAGAAGTATCAGCGATGTCCGCACGTCTACCAGTGCGGAGTGCGACCGATCGGGGGAGAGAGAGACTGTGTGTCTGTGTACGCGTCTGTGTGTGTGTACGTGTGTGTGTGTGTACGTGTGGGTGTGTGTGTGTGTATGTGTGGGGTGTGGACTTCAGCGCTTCTCTTCCCCCCCTTCTCCCCTCTCGGTGTTGATGAAAGTGGGTTTGAGGTGCACCTGTGCGTCGAGAGGAGAAACGCCGTGCACACGCACACAGACGCACACAAACAAACGTGGGGAGAGGCGCACACTGTATAGCAAGAGCGAGAAAAAGAAATGGTGTGTGTGTGTGTGCGTGTGTGTGTGGGTGTGTGTGTGTGTGTGGGCGACTGTGATGCCGCACGTCGCACAGGCGGACACACGCTCACACACACACAAGAGAGAAAGAGAAAGAGTGAGAGAGTGAGAGAGTGAGTGAGAGGGTGCGCCAGCGCGCGTGAAAAATGAGAGCAGATGCCGGTGGTCAACAACGACGTCGGCCACGTTTATCGAGACAACGAAACCCCAAACGACACACAAAGGAGAGAGAGAGTGAGAGTGAAGAGCACACACACACACACAGAGAAGAGAAACTCCCCTACCCGAACAGCGATAAAACAAAGTACTAAAAAAAAAAAAGGTGAGCACTCTCCGAACACAAACACACACACACACACACACACACACACACACACACAGTGTAGTCGGTGAGGAGGAGGTGGTGGTGAGGGGGGGGGGGGGGGGGGGGGGGGGGGGGGGGGGGGGGAGGGCAAAGAGAGGTGAGAGGGAGAAGAGAGAAGAGAGAAGGAGTTCACTGGGTGGAAGACGTCCTGCGCAGTGTTGAGCACACACTCGGAGGAGGTGGGCGAGGTCGATGACGGTGTGGTGGCGGCGCTGGTCCAAAAAAACACGCGAAGCGGCGCACCGCTAATGATACCGCTGATCTTGTTAATGCGTGTGTGTGTGTGTGTGTCTGGACAGGTGTGACGAGGCGGACGAAGGAGATGGGCAGTGAAGGAGGCCACTGTGTTCGTGTGTAATTGTGTGCTGTGGGTGCCCAAGAGCCGAGAAGGATGAGGAGGGAAGGAGGAGCGGTGGAGCACCATAGCGAGAGGCTGCCACAGCTGGCGGAGAGAGGTCGGACACCGTCACGCCCGAGTGCAGCGGACACACGCGATCCCCCAGTCGGCACACATCCACCACCCACGCGTCTTGTGTGCGAGCGTGGCGCAGTGTGGTGGGAGGTCGGAGGTGTGAGGGGGGGGGGGGAGTCGTGTGAGTTGACGGAGGGGGGGAGTGGAAGGGTGAGAGCAGAGCCGTCACCTCGACAACTTGTACACACACACACACACGTGTATGCAGACACGTACACATACGCTCATACACTGACACGTATACTCTCTCTGTGTAATGTCATGATACGCCACTGCCGCTGCGCTGCAGCGCCGCCTCGCAGCACAGACGAACAGGAGGCGGCACCGGCCTCCCGCTCACGACGAACGATGTGAGGACAAGTTGATAGACACTCCACGGTAGAGCCGCGCCCGATGTGGCTGCGCCGCCAACGACAGGCGGCCCGCAGCGTGCGACGCGGTCAGCCAGCAGCAGTGCCTCCGCCACGGCGTCGGGCGCTGCGTGGGGCTGCGCTAACATGGCTCGAAGGGCCCGCTCGTGCAGCGCAGCGTTCAAGCACGGGACACGCGGGAGTTCTCCGGCCTGGTCGCCTCTCTCACAGGTGGCGTCGCGCTGCGCATCATCGCAGAGCTTCAGTGCAAGCGGATAGAGGAGAGGCAGCGCCGCGTCAGGCACCGCCCGTCCGTCCGCGGTGTCGGGTGCTGAGTCTGTGTCCCAGACATCGACGAGGCACTGGAGAAACGCAACCGCGGCACGGCGTCGTCGCCCATCACCCGCCGCGGCAACAACGGAGCCGACGTGGTCTGCATAGGCCGCAAGTATCCACACGGCGTCGTGGAGCTCCGCGGCACTGAAGCGGGTGATGGGCGACGTAGCACCGGACGCCGCGTCAAGGTAGTGCACCGCAGCGGCAGAGGCCAGGCCATGCCACCGCCGCCCCCACCGACGCAGCTCTGGTTGCCGACCCCGATCGTCGTCGCCGTCCACCGCGGGGGGCGAGAGAGCGGCGCGGAGGTCGCCAGCACCGCTCACCCCCTCCAACGCGGCCTCCAACGCGCGGCACGCCACCTGCTCGCTCCATGAGAGGTGGTGACCCTTGCCTGGCGTGTGTCGGAGCACTGGCACAGCGAACATGTCCTTCGCGTCATCGTTGGTGGCCGGCACCTCCGCCTCCGTCGCCACGACCAACCGCAGAGCGTCAGGTAGAGTCTCAGGTTGGGACAACGAGGTCGCTGGGTGGATGACGCCGCCGAGGCACAGCTGCCACTCTCGCACTGCGCTGCTGTTGACATACGCCACCCACCGCAGCACCGGGACTCTTGCAGCGGCGGGGCCCGAGAGAGCAGAGTGGGTGCGATGCAGCTCTGCACCGCTCCATTGCCTGCACGGTGTCCCGGCAGGCGACCCCTCCCATGCGGCGAGCAGCGCCAGCGCCGCCTGCTGCCCGCGCGCCGCCCGCACCACGGCGGCCCACGCGGCCTCAAAGTCCACCGCGGAGTTGTTCACCGCTGCTGCGAGCCGCGTCGCGCCAACGAGCTGCCTGTCGCTGCCTCCGCTCGTCTTGTCCTTCTCTCGCTCCGCCCAGTCTCCGAGAACGCGCGCGAGCTCTGGCGAGTGCGCTGAGCACGGGAGCGCCAGCACCCACTCCCGTACGCGTGCCACAGACGCGACGGAGAGGCGGTGCGCCATCATCTCGCGCTGCCGCATCCACTCGCGCACCGTCTGCACCGCAGCTTCACTGTCCACACACCCTGCCAGCAGCAGCGGCAGCCACCCACGCGCGCTCGCCCACGAGGCGTGCGAGTTGCCCTCTCTTCCGTCCGCGTTGCCGTTCCTCTCGGAGTGCGGCTGCAGCTGCAGCACCGCCGATGCAGTCACGTCGGCTCGCGCGTGGACGGAGAGCCGGAGGAGTGCGACAAGGAGACGCCGCTGCAGCGACGCGCCGGCGCCGTCGAGTGCGCTCCCATCGATGTGGTGCAGAAGTCTGAGAAGGCGCTCGCACAGCGCCTCGGCGAGGCAGACGCCGTGCAGGGGCAGTTCCACGGCGGCCTGCGCCACCTCCGCGCACTCCTCCACAGCAGCGCAAACAGACGCCGGCGACGCAGACACCCTCCATCCACGGCCCGCACCACCCGTGCCACCGGTGCCGTCGGGTGGTGACCACCGCAGCCGGGCGTAGGCGCGTAGCGCGGACGCGGCACCGCTCAGCACCTGCAGCGCTGAGGCGGCCGGCTCTCGCGCCTTCCTCCACGACACGGCGGGCAGCGGGTCGACCGGGACGGGAGACTGTAGTGTGGTCGACGCCGCAAGCAGACCCAGCACGAGACGACGGTCGACCGCGGACACCGCCCACCCGTCCGTGTTGGCGGCGCGCTGCTCCACAGCCTCAAAGACCGACGCCGCGGAGACCGGCTCGCGCCGCCGCGACCCTCCGCGTCCACCGGTGTCTGTTGCGGCCACCGGTGCACCGTCTGGCAGCGCCGCCACCACACGCAGAGCCAGGCGCCGCCACTGCTCCACGCTGGCAGGGGGAGCCGCGGCGGCGGGTGCGGCCCTGCTGAGGCGCAGAGAGACCGCGGCGCGCACCACCGGGTCCATGTCCGCCCACGCGAGGAGCACTGACCATGAGAGGAGAAGGAGGCTCGTCGTTGCGCGCATCGCCGACTCGCGTGCGCCGCGGTGCGGAGTGGCGTCGGTGAGGAGGCAGCGGTGGACGAGGTGGCACAGCGCAGCCCGCCGCACGCGCGCCTCCAGACGCGGGGGCAGCACGCAGTGCGCGTGCACCGCGTTGCGGCCGTGGTGTGCGGCGGTGTCGCGCTCCATGGATGTGGTGCGACACACCAGATCATCGTCCTCCTGTTGCACGCGGTAGTAGACGCCCCACAGAAGCGCCTCGAGGCAGTCTGCGTTCTGCTGCCGACGCAGGATGCGCCGTGTGGCGTAGCACAACAGCGAGAAGCCTTGCCACACGCGGTCTTGCACCGCTGCCAGGGCGGCGCACCGCGTCGCTGATGTGCGTCCGCTGCCGTGGCGGTGCAGGGGGGCGAGTAGAAAGGGACACCGAAGCAGTATCGCGCTGAGGTGCGCCATGCGCTTCCCACTCATCTCGGTGGACCGCCGCACCAGCAGAGCGACGAGGTGGGCGGTGAGCTCGCGGTCAAAGGCGGCGGCGGCGGGGGCGTGCGGCACGGCGTGGCCGCTGCCGTAGCTCCCGGTCACCCTCTCCAGAAGGACGAGGAGGGCATCGGCGTGTGCGTGACGGAGCACCGAGATGGCAGTGGTGGCGAACGCGCGGCTCAACGGCGCAGAGTCCTCCTCCTCCTCTTCCTCCTCCTCCTCTTCCCTCGCGCCGCCGTCCTCCGCTGCGTGTGTGCTGACGGTCGTGTCGGCGTGGCGACAGCATCGGCGGTGGTCTCGGCGGTCGCAGCGCACGTGTTCTCTCGCCTCCTCCCAAGCACGACGAAGGTCGCAGAGCACGTGTGCGCAGGCGTCTACGTAGCCTTGCTTGCTCTCCACGTATCGCTCGTGGACAACACTGCCCCACCGTGAGCACCGCAGAGCCGCGGGCAACGACGCCTGCGGTCCCCGCTGCTCTGTCTGCAGGCGACGTCCCACTGTGGCGGTGGCGGGCGTGGATGACGCAAGGCGCACCGCCGTGGAGGTCGGTGCGAGGACGGGCGAGGGCGGCTGCGGCTGCTGCGGCTCAGCCACTGCTGCTTGCGTGTCGACGCTGGTCTGCAACAGGGCATGTGCCTGCTCCAAGTCCTGCTGCGCGAGTGCGAGCTCAGCCTCCAGCTCGAAGGATGTGAAGTCGCCTGCGAGGCTACAGGCCGGCTTGACAGGAGGTGGCGTGGCGGTGGCCGCTAACGCAGTCCGGCGCGGCGGCGGGGGACGCGACGTGGTGAGGGCATGGGAGAGGAGAGGAGAGGCACCACTGGGGACGGAGGCGAGGGAGAGCCTGGGATGGAAGGAGGAGGAGGAGGGGGGCTGGAGGGCAGGGGCGAGTCGTGGCGCCAGTCGACGCATGGAAAAGCTGCAGAGCGCGCGTTTGTGTGCGTGTGCGTGTGCGTATGTGTGTGTGTGTGTGTGTGTGTGTGAGGTGGCGTACGTCGCGGCAGCCACCGACGGCGATGACACGGGGTGGGGGAGACGTGAGTGCGCAGTGGAGAAGATGTGGAGTCATGGTCGGAACGTGTCCGGCGGAGCGCGTGTCCTCCTGCAGCCAAGAGTAGAGGTATGCCGACACACACACACACGGCGACAGCCCGACCACCGTGCCGCCGCCCTCCTCCGCCATCAGTGGCCGGCGAGCCACAAGGATGGCAGAAGTGGAGGTGCGATGTCTGGTGGATGCAGCGCTCAGAAGATCTGGAGAGAGGCGGAGAGACATGGATATAAGCGTGCGTTTGTGTGTGTGTTTGTGTGTGTGTGTTGTGCCGGAGATGGGAGAACTGAAAAAAGGCATCTCCTTGTCTTCGCAGTACACACGCATCATGACACACATCATCTCTTGCCCGCACAGACACATACACACACACACACAAGCACACGAGAACGGAGAGTCGACGCCCACGAGTGACAGTGCAACTGATACTTCGGCTGCTGTGACGCAGTCTGTCACTCCGCACCTCCACAGAGACAGAGCAAGACAAAGAGAGGACATCGCAGCGATGCACCACTGCCGAACACGTGAAGAGGAGGAGGAGGAGGGGGGAGACGGTGGCAGGGAAGTACACAACAGCAACGCTGAAGTGGGACAACGGATGCATCCCGCGAGTGTGTGTGTGGAGAAGGAAAGGGGGTAGGTAGGTGGATGAGCATGCAAAGGTGGCGTGCACGTGTGCCAGTTGTTGAGGCATGGCAAGGAGAAGCTCGTGCCGCCTCACCACACACACACACACACACACATGCACATCCTCCTCCTCTTCTCCTCTTCCATATCCCCCCCTCTCTCTCTCTCTCTCTGTTTTGTCATCTACTTGGTGTCCTTCGCCTGCAGCTCCTCGACGATCTTGCTGAGCTTCCCCCGCTCCGCCAACGCCTTGAGGAGCGCCACGATGGTGGAGTTGTAGTCGTGGCGGCGGCGCGCGTTCGCCTCCTTGTCCTTCTTGCGCAGCGCTTGCAGCTCCGCCAGCTCCTCCTCCGCGGCGGTGGTGGGCTTCTCCTCGGCCCTGAGAGTCGCGAGCTTCCCTTCAAGCACTTTGATGGGGTCGTCCACGATCGCCATGAGCGAGAAGGAGATGCCCTGCCCCGCACCTTTGGTGTCCTTCGCCGCGATGTCGTCGATGCGCCGCTGCACCACCTCGACGAGCGCTTCACGGTAGTTTGCATCTGTGGCCTCTCGGCACTGCAGCGGCCCCTCCTGCAGTCCATCCAGCTCCCAGATGTGCCCGTGGCGGTGGACGAAGGAGACGAAGTGGTAGACGTCGGCGTCGTGCGGCGCCGGCCCGTGCCGCTCGAAGGCTGAGGTGGGCGCGAAGGAGTTGTGCGCCTCGCGCAGCTCGTCGAAGTTGTCCAGCAGGGAGCCCCGCATCTCGGGATCCAGGTCTTGGCAGAAGCTCAGGTAGTTACGCACCTTCGGGCCCAGCTCCACCTCTGTTGCGTAGTTGCAGAGAGTGTTCATGATGGCGAGCGTGGCGCATGCGTCGTGTATCACTTGCCGCGCGAAGAACACCGGCGCATCCTTCACGACGGTGCCGAGCGGCGTGGCCTGCTCCGACGACTGCCACTTGAACAGCAGAACGAGGCCGTAGATGTGCGCGTACTGCTCCAGCATGGCGGGGTCAAGGAGGAGGAGGTCCTCCACCGCGACGCCGACGACGCCGACACTCTCTATGATCTCAGTGAACACCGCCGGGTCGCTCTCGATGAGGCACCAACGGCTACCTTGGCTCGGCATGGTTGTCGATGAGAGAGAGGGAGGGAGGGGTGAAGGAGAACGGCTGAAGGTTGCAGTGGGGTGCGTACTGCAGAGTGTTGGCCAACTCTCTCTGTGTGTGTGTGTGTGTGTGTGTCGGGGGGAAGACTTCACCGTCGACAGCGAAAGAAAGGACACGACTACGTGAAGGGACTTTGAGGAGAGAGGGGAGAGAGAGAGGAGAGAGGTGGGCGAGGGACAACCAGCGCGTGTGTGTGTGTTTGTGTGTGAATGACGTCGACTATCTGCACAGATGTACACACGGTGGTGGATGGGTGAGAGAGTGTGAGGGTGGGGAGGGAGGGGGTTTGGAAGAGAGAAGAGCTGCTCTACGATGCAGCGGGCGTGCACAGCCACACCTTCTGTTCCTCTCACTGGAGAGCGGCGCGTCCGCCAACGCGTTTGTTTGTTTGTTTTTCAAAAGAGGGGGCGGGAGGACAGATCATCTACACGTACACGTACAGAGTGGGGGGAGGTGAGGGAAGAAGAAAAAGGAGTAGCGGTGGCACACCAGCGCAGCACCGCGTGTGGCCTGCCCTCAGCAGAGCGGCAGCGTCTGCACGAGCTGCAGCAGCTTCTCCAGGGCTTGGGCTGCGGCGGGTGTGTCGAGGCGGAGCGCATAGCCGTCCCGTGTCGCCGCCGTCGCCGTGCGACCGCCGCCGCCGCCGTCGTAGCTCTGCTGGTACGTGAGCGAGAAGGCCGTTGTGGGGATGGAGAGCGTCTTGCGATACGGCGTGGCGATGCCGCGAAGGGCGGCGAGGTAGCCGGGACAGCCGAGGAACACCTCCAGCGGGTACTCCCGCGCGTAGCAGCGCAGCACCTGTGGAAAGCACGTCGCGTTCAAGGCGGCGCGTGTGACGAGGCCGATGGTGGACACGTGGGCCGTGAGGCTGGGCAGGTGCAGCGTCTGCGACGGGAGCGCGGACGGCCATGCGAGGATCAGGTGTGTGCGAGGGTCGGCCGTGATGGCGCGCAGGAGCGGCCCAAGGTCGCCTGCCGGTCGCGTGACACGATGGCGGTGGCACCGCGCGAGGTGTTCAGCCCCGTCCAGCACGTACACGATACCAGAGAAGTGCATGGAGGAGGCGAGCTCGGCAGGGATGGCGTAGAAGAGAAGGTCGAGCGCGGCGTCGCGCAGCTCGGGCACGTGCGGCGCACGGCACGCTGCCTGGAGGATGGGGTAGGCGAGCGCCGCCAACCGCGTCCAGCTCTGCAGAACATCCAGGCCGACAAGCGCGGCCGCCTGGCTGAAGGACGCAAAGTTCGGCGGTGCCGGCGGCTGCACGTTGGGCAGGATGACGCGGTCCCACAGCTGCGCCAAGAGCGGCCCGGCCTCGCGCAGCGCCGGCCGCTGCGCCACCACGGCATCCAAGACGGCACGCACGATGAGCTGATAGAGGGCACTGATGTCTAACAGCAGCTGCGACGAGGACGACGACGACTGCTGCTGCTGCTGCTGCTGCGGTAGTGTTGCTGTTGCCGTGGACGCTGTGGTGCCGAGGAGGAGAAGGTCGAAGTCGATGGCGAGGAGCAGCGTGTTGTGCAGCGGGTACTGAGGTTGAAACTGAAGCGTGCGCACGTAGTGGCGCAACAGGAATGCCGCGGTCGTGGAGACGCCGCTGCGAGGCGGCCCACTCACGAGCACGCGACACGGCGCTGCCGCTGACGTCGCGTCGGCCGCACTCCTCTGCGGCGCCAGAGCTGTGAAGAGTCGCGACAGCGCCTCGCCTGCAATCAGCTCTGCCGGGGCGGTGCTGTGCAGGCGCTCGTACGCGGCCCACTTCCGAAGCAGGTAGTACTGGAGACTGCTCGCGATGGACGTACTCGACAGCGGCTGCAGCGGTGGTGGGAGGAGGGCGGCGCTTGCGGTGAGTGACGCGGCGGTGGGGAAGGCTGGACGCGGCGGCAGTGGATGCGTCTCGTGCGCCAAGAACACCATTCCGCGTGGCAGCGCTGCCGGCAGCGTGGACGGCAGCGCAGCGGCAGGCGCCTCCTCTGCCGCCGGGGACGCAGCGGGTGTGTGGTTCGACCACGGTCGGTCGCCGCCCGATGAGCCACGGCCCCGCATGGCGGTGTTCATGGTGATACTGACGAGCCGCTCCCGCTCGTCGTTCGGCGACGTCGCGTCGGGTGGCGGGGCGGCCTCGGCGGTGCCGTGACCACCACCACCGCCGGGTCGCGCTGTGGCGGTGGAGGCGGTGCGGCGGCTCGCCGCACCACCGGCCACGGCCGGATACGCGGCGCCGCGGTAGGCGCGGGCGTCGTCGTCCGGCCGCTTCACCGGCGGCGACGCCGATGCGGAGCCGGTGGGCACGGAGCCCGAGCGCACGCTGTGGTGAGTGGGGGATCGGTCAGGGGTGGTCCTGTCCGCGACGGCGACTGGAGGAGGCGCAGCGGCGGCGGCGGCGGCGGCGGCGAGGCTCGTTGGGCGGCGGGCAAGGAACCCCGGCCCGACGCTGAGCACGATCGCGCCGGCGTCCACGCACTCCTTGACGCGCCAGAGCGGCTTGCCGGCAACGGAGTAGAGGAAGCGATAACCGCGTCCGGTGGTGTCGTTGTCGTCGTCGTCACTGCCGGGGCGGCGGGGGACGCGGGCGGTGAGGTACTGGCAGAGCTCTGCGAGTGTGTCGACGCTGGCGGGCACGGTCACGCTGTACGGCCGCTCCATCCCCACATCGTTGTTGAGGAAGACCAGCAGCGATGCCGCCATTCTCTCGTGTTTTCTTTTTTTTTTTTCTTGAGGTGTGTGTGTGTGTTCTGAGCTGGCGAGAAGGCGAGGGTGTGTGTGTGTGTGTGTGTGTGAAGGGTGAGAGGCAGACGGTGGGAGGGAGCATGAAGGGAAGCGATGCAGATGCGAGGGCGGAGCAGAGCGACTGTGTGTCCACTCCAGCTCATCTCTACCGCCCCTCTCTCTCTTCCTCTCTCTGTGTGTGGGAGAGAGAGAAAGGGAGAGATGGGCAGTGGCGGCGGTGCCCTGGAGACAGCACGCGTGTGAACGTGTGTGCCTGTGTGTGTCGGGTGAAGCGACGTGGACGTTCCAAAGGCGCAGTTGCGTGGATGGGAAACCGTCTCCCCCCTCTCCTCCCCCTCCTGAGACAAGAGAGTGAGCCACTCCCCTCTATCACCTCCCTCCCTTTCCCACACCACCACCACCACCACCACGACAGCACTGCACACCTCTGTCCGCCGACCGTCTGACACCTCTCTCTCTGTTTTTTTTTTTTTTTTTCCTCTTCTTTTGTGCTTACTCGTCTGTGTCTCTCAGCTTGTCTGTATGCCCTCTCATCTCTCTTGCTCGGTGTGCGAGTACAGGGGCATGCGACTTCAATTCCAAAAGGCCGAGCATGTCTCCTCGACTTCCACAGGAGTGACTCTCGCCGTGTGTGTGTGTGTGTGTGTGTCGCGCGGCGCCGCCATCTGCGTGACACGGCCCCTCCGTGTCGACTCTGGATGCGGTCCCGCTCCAGCCCGACTGGTGGCCAGCGCCTCGTATGATATCCGTCTCCCTTCCCCCCCCCCCACTCACCCCGCGCTGCTGTCCGCCTCCTTGTCCGAGTTGACTGCAGCAGCAGCAGCAGCAGCAGCAGCAGCAGCAGCATCATCTGTGAAAAAGGGGGTGTCTGTGTCTGTGTGACGAGGGAAGGAGGAAGAGTGGTGGTGGTGGTGGTGGTGAAGAGAGTGGCGGAGCGCAGAGAGAGAGAGTTGGCAGGGACAATCACACACGCTACAGCGGGCAGATACTGAGAGAGAGAGAGAGAGGAACAACAAACACACACAAAGTTCAAAAAAAGAAAAAAAGAAAAGTAAAACAGAGTTTGACAAAGAGAGAGAGAGAATGAGAGAGAGACGGCGCACATCAGCGCCGTTCACGGGTGCAAATCACCTCCCTCGCCTTCTTCGCCACACACACACACACACACACACACACAATGTCACACAAACATACAATGACACACACACACACACACACACATACAATGACACACACACACACACACACACACACACACACACACACACACACAATGACATAGACACATACACACACATAGCGACAGACAACATTGTACAGAGGTGGAGAGAGAGAGAGATAGAGATAGAGGGACAGGAAGGGAAATGGAGGGGGAGCGCTGAGGCGGGCGCTACACCGGCTGCCTCGACACCAACTGATTCACCGTGGAGGATGGCCCATGCAGAGGGAAGAGAAGAGAGGAGAGACGAGGAGAGAAGAGAGAGGAGAGAGGAGGTCGTTGTCGATAGAGATGACGGAGGGGTGGGGGGAGGAGCGGCACAAAGAGAGAGAGAGACACAGGCTATGACACACACACACACACACACACACACACACACACACACAGACGCACACACACACACAGAGAGGAGCACGCTGCCATGAGAAGTACAGGGGATCGGTCTAACTTGGAAAGAGGAGTGTCACAGGAGGTCAGACAAGGCCCGCATGGACACACACACACAAACACACACACACACACACACACACACAGACACACAGACACACAGACACACAGACACACAGACACACAGACACACTCGTTCCCACGCACATCCGCAGTGGGTGACACAGCAACATAAGTGAAATCAAAGGAGGAGAGGTGGAGACGCACGAGAGTGGAAAGGAGAAAGAAAAAAGAAAGAGAGAGAGAGTGTGCTTTAGATTTGGGAGGAGGGGAAGAGAGAGAGAGAGAGGTGAGACAGAGAAGGAGCGCACGCGCGCAGTGGATGAGACTGGTCCTCGGTACAGTGTCGCGAGATGCGCGCACGCACGCGTGTGCCAGTGTGTGTTTGTGTGTGTGTGTGTGTGTGTGTGATGGAAAGTGGAGAGGCGGTGCAGGAGACAGCACGAGGGTAGGAAGCGAAGGACGTTGGAGTCGTGGTGCGGGACCACAGCGCTCTCTCTCTCTCCCTCTCTACGCCGCATCAGACATTCCAAGACAAGTGTAGAAGACAAAGCAGACATACACAGAGACACACACGCACACACCGAGACAGCCGCGCACACACAGATGATGGCGATGATGGGGAGCGTCGGCGAGGAGAGGAGATGCTTGAAGGGGAGGGAAGGGAGTCGAGGGGGAGAGGGGGGTGAGGTGAAGGAACGAGAAACGGAGAAGGGAGAGAGAGAGAGACGAACGCGCTTGTGTGCAGTCCCTCCCTTCCCCCTCGTGAGCACAGACAGAAGAGGGGTGGAGGGAGGGAGGACCAACGAGATGAACACCATCGCACCCACCCAACCACACACAGACACAGAGACACAGAGACACAGTGTGAGAGGAGGTGAGGAGGGGAGGAGGTGTGGGTGCAGCGCCATCGGTGAACAAGATCCACAATACAGGGGGATATGGTGCAAGTCTCCCCTCCCACCCATCCCATCTCCTCTGCCTCGCCCCACCACGACACCGCGCGACGCCACACTCTGCTTGTGGACGACTGTGAGGTAGCACGGCTACTACAGAGAGAAGGGGAGGGGTAGGGAGAGGGATGGTGCAATGATGAGACATGGTTGCGCAAGCAGCTGCCACAACAGCCGGCTATCCGCCCTTGAGGGCCTTCTTCACCTTCGCCAGCGGGAGCGGCTCCTTCGCGTTGAAGGTGTTGCGGTGCATGCTGTAGCTGTGCACCCACTTCACCCCGCTCGCGTCGCCTATGAAGTGTCCGTGTCGCTGGAGGAGCTGCAGCGCCAATGCCGGGCTCAGCGACGCCGCGGGGGTCGGAACGACGAGTTGCAGCAGCACCAGTTTGCAAATGGCGTCGTTCACCGACCACATCTCGTTCATCGGGTAGAAGGGCACGAGCAGCTGCCACAGTATGACAGCGCACTTCAGCAGCTCACAGCCACCGCCGCGGTCGCCGCCGGTGCACACGAGCTCGTCGGTGGCGACCACGCCAGCCAGCTCCGTGGCGGCCCCGGCCCGCGCACGAGCGTCGGCGCAGCGGGGAAGGTAGTGGGCCTGCAGGCCGCAGCCGCCGAAGAGCAGCTTGATGTCGTCCAGCAAGACCTGCGAGATGCGCGACTCGTTGAGCCCTGCAGCGACGCGGTCGACGATGCTCGTCAGCGCCACAGCCAGGAAGTAGAAGAGGGTGCGGTAGACCCAATGCTCGGGGTGCAGCCGCAGCCCCTCCGTCTGACGAAGCTGCCCTCGCATCCACTCGCGGAGTGCGTCGGCGGTGAAGTTGGAGGTGCTGCCGGTGAAGCTTGTGAGAAGCTCGTTCTGCAGGAGGTCGCGCTGCGCCGGCGACCACGCCATCACAGCACCGCACTCGCGACACGTCTCCGACGTTGGAAGCGTTGGATCGGCGGCTGGGTTGTGCCCCATCAGCGCCGAGTGGGAGAAGGCGTGGCAGGCGGCGCACTCCACGAACTCGGAGACGGCGGTGGGGCGGGTGTCCCGCAGGCACCGATCGCACTGACACCAGAAGAGCCACGAGCGGAGCAGCTCGCGACGCTTCCCTACGCCGAGGAGGAAGTGCGCGTCGCTGAGGTACTTCACGTTCATGAGCTCGCCGGGCTCGATGGGGTCGACGGCGACCATCCGCACAGTTTCTTCGACGCTGCTGTACTTCATGGCGATGTTGGCGTGGCAACTGTGGTTCGCCAGCGCGCACGCGCGGAAGAAACCCGAGTGGAAGCAGTTGTAGCGACACATGAGGGCGGTGCTCAGCAGCTCGCGAAGTTCGTCCTCGGCGACGTCGGGGAAGCGCGCGCGCAGATACGCGCCTACGGTGTCGCGCGTGTCCTCGTCGATGTCCTCGTCGCTTCGCGGCCACGCCCCCGCGAAGTCCTTCTTGAGGTTCTGCCAGCGTTGGCTGGCTGCCGCCTGCTCAGGGCGGAGGCGGTCTGCGAAGTAGCCGACGATGGACTCGGTCGTGAGGTCCGACTGCGCGCTCAGCCCCGCCTCCTGGAAGTCGGCCCGCGTGTACTTGTGCTCCACGAACAACACATCCGCTGGCTGGAAGTGGCGCCGGCTCACCATCGCGACTCCGCCGGCGTACTCAACGAGCTCGATGTCCGGTGAGAGACGCAGCACGCCCAGCTCGTCACACAGCGGCTCCTCCACCGCGCTGAGGGTGGCGGTCACCTCCGCCGCCGTCAGACGCCGCTGCTCCCGCTCCCCGCGCAGCAGCGGTCGCAGGTAGCGCAGCGAGTGCACGAGCGCATCGAAGTGGTAGCCGGCTCGGCGGCGTGCCTCAATGAACCGTAGCCACGGCTTCCACGCGTGCGGGTCTACTCTCGTCGCGGCGGCCGCCGCCTCCCAGCTCTCGCTGTAGCTGCCGAGTCGCAGGTATGCGTTCGACATGTTCGAGTAGAGCAGCACATGCAGCGCCCGCACGCTCGCTGACACGGCCTCACTCGCCCATCTGTCCGGCGGGTGCTGCTGATGTGCGGCCGCGTCATCGGCCTCGATGAGACAAATGCCTCGCTTGTACGCAGCGATGGCGTCGGTCACGTGTCCAGCAGCGAAGAGAGCGTTGCCCTCGTTCTTCGCCGCGGTCAAGGCGGCCTCCATCTCTGTTCGGTGGCGCCGCCGCTCCTCTTTTGTTTCTGAGACACTCCTTGTTCTCCTGACGTGCTTTCTGTGAGCGTGTGTGTGTGTGTGTGTGTGTGTGTGTGTGTGTGTGTTGAGTGCGGGAGTAGAGAAGCGGACTTCGTTTCTTGTGTGAACTGCAGTGTGTGTGGCAGCGCTCGTCACCGTCCGCGCTGACACAGATTCTCAATCACAGCTGCGGTGGATATCGAGCCCGCCGCCTCATGCATACAGGGGCGGACCTAGCACGTGCGGTAGCGCGTTCCTTGGTGGCGCTGACTGATATGCGTGTCTATGTGTGTCACTGTGTCTGTGTGAAGTGTGTGGGTGTGGGTGTGGGTGTGGGTGTGTGCGCGTCGATGCGTCCGCGTGTACGACCACACCTGGAGAGCGATCTGAACTACAACGACACACAACACCGGCCGCAAAAAAAAAAAAAAAAAAGAGAGAGGAGAGGAGAAGGGCTGAGAAGGTGGTGATGGCGCACAGGTGGAGGCGGCGCACGCCGGGGTGCGCAGACGACAAACGCGAGGGGGAGTCGACGACGCGCGGAGCACCATCACCATCACGACCGCAGTCGTGTGTGACTGTCTTCACGCCCTCAGCAGCTCTGTTCCCCTCCTCCCCATCCACACAACACACTCTCTCGCCCACAGATCCACACACACATCTTCACAGGAGGTACGGCAGAGACACGGTGCACGGCACGCGTTGAGGCGCGGCGCTCACGATCGGTACGGTGACGCGCAGTCTCTTTGTTGAAGCAGTGCACAGCTCTGAGCCAACAACAACGCCTCTCCTTCTCCCAACACGCGACACACACGTACACACACACGCACAAGACACATCAAGACACACAACGCTACCTTCCGCGTCTCTCCGTTCTCTCACACATTCTCCGGTGCACTGGCACGGCATGCTAGCGGAGGTACAGCATGTCCGTCCAGCTGATGCGATGCTCCGCAAGGTCGGACAGGAGGATGGACACGAGCACAAAGTGATCCTGGTAGGACCCGACCGGCAGCGACGCAAGGAACCAGTCCATCCAGCGGCGGTAGTTGAGGTAGATGAAGAAGCTCACCCGGCCCAGCAGCTGCGCCACGTGCGATGCCTCCGCGTTGGTGGACGTCGGCAGTTCGCCGGTGTAGTGCAGCCACTCCGGCTGTGGCGGGACGCTCTCCTGCTCTTCGAGAGGCGGCGGCAGCACAAAGATGCGCGACCGCGCCGGCACCGCGGCGGTGAAGGGGAGAGCGCTCGGCGGGAGTTGCGGGCGGCGAAGACCTTGACACGACGGCGGCAGTGGTGCGCGCTCGAACTGACAGCGCGACTGGTGCAGCAGCTGTACCGCCCGCCGCAGCCCATCGTGGGAGTCGGCCACGGCGTCGTGGAGAGCCTTCATGTAGAGGAGCTTGACGCGCTGCTGCTCCCACCCGCCCGCGATGATGGTCACACCATAGGCACGGCCAAGCCACCACCACCGCCCTGCGTCATCTTCCGTTCCGGGGGTGCCGCGGGTGGCGTGGCGGTGCACCAGTGTCTGCTCGATCAGCTGCTGCAGGGCCCTCGCGACCTGTCGGGGGCGGCGCTGCGCCTCGGCATCCGCTGCCATGAACAGACCAGGGACGGTGACGTGCGCCACGGCGACGCTGTCGTTCCCACGGAGCTCGCGAACGCGCGGCTGCTGCCACGGCGCGCTGGTAGCGTCACGCGCTACGCCACCGATCGAATCCCTGCCGTGTGCGGCACCGGCGTCGTCGCCGACGTCATCCTCGCCGTCGTGACCGCCGCCGAGGGTGCCGGTCGCCAAGACAGTGATGCGCGGCTCCTCCAGCGCGGCGCTGTCGCCGCCGGCGGAGCCGTGCGCGCTCACACCAGAGCCCGCAGCGGGTGGATCGACGTCCACGCGTCGCAGCCACTCCGCCCCGAGTAGAAGCGCGGTGCGGCGCACATGGTGGGCGTCGGCGTCGGCCACGGCGTGTGCGGAGAGCAGCTGGCTCAGCGACAGCTGCAGCGCTGCGGTGCCCCAGGCGAGGGCCTGCCGGCCGACGCTCTGCTCCCCGTCCCCGTGCCGGTGCAAGGCGGGGTGTGGGAAGTCTGTGAGCGGCCTCGTGCCGGCGCCGTGGATCCACGCGCCAAGGGTGGCGTATGGTGTCATGGACTCGCGCAGCCGCAACGCCGTGGCGCGCAGCGCAGGCGGCCACCGCTGCATGGCCAACTCGGAGAAGAGCGCGTCGCTGGGGTGGGGAAGCCGCCGTAGAAACTGAAGACCCAGCGCTGCCTCCGCCGTCGTCCCGGACAGCAGCAGCCACGGCGCACCCGTAAGAAGGGCGTAGCGGTAGCCTTCCAGCAGCCGCTGCGCATACGCGTTCGACACGCCGTCCTGATCCGGCGTGAGCCACGTGCTCTCCACCACCACCGCCGCCATCGGCAGGACAGCGGAGGCCGCATCGCTGCGCGGGTGCGCCGCGCCGACGGAGCAGAGTTGAAGCGGTGGGCTGCCCACCGCGCTGGTGGCCGCGTCGTAGGCGAGGCCCACGTCACCGTAGCGCCGCAGCGCTGCTGTGTCGTGCGTGAGGGCGGCGGTGAGGGGCACGACATCGCTGTGCGCCATCCAGAAGCGGAACCCCGCGTCGTACACGACGTACAGGGCCAGGACGCACGTGAGAACAAGCGCGTTCACCAGACGCACTCGTAGCACCGGTTCCATGATCGTTTGGCCAGCTCGTCCGCTGTCCCTCCTCTCCCCTGACAAGCGACTCTCTCTCTGTGTGTGTGGAGGGTGAACACGTCCCGTCGCCAGCGTGCCGTCGTTGCGTTAGACTATGTCGAGCGAGCAGACACTCCTGTCCCAATCAGCTGCGCACATACGCGACGGGCTGATCCACACGAGTGCACAAGAACAACAACATCGATCAACCGAGATGAAAAAAAAAAAAGAAAAAATGTGCCTCAACATTCGGTGTCGAAGGCGGCGCGACGTCAGTGATGGAAGACAGAGAAGAAGGGAAGGAGGAGTGGTGGGAGGAGGAGGGGGGCAGACGACGCGGCAGAGCAGCCCGGCACGCTCGCACCTCTGCGGCGAGTGTTGGACGGCGCGGCGGCCGAGAAGGTGGATGAGGAGAGCGCGGTGACTCGCCTGCGACTCCAGTGGCGGTAGCGTCCTCAAGAACACATGCCGTGAGTCGGTGCGGATCGTGTAGATACCTCTCCTCTTTCATCACGTTTGTGTTCGTGTGCGTGTGTGTGTGTTTGTGTGTATGTGTATGCGTGTTGAAGCGAGAGATAGGGAGGCAGGAGGGAGCTGGAGGAGGAGGAGGAAGAGTGCCGTGGTGCTACCGGTGCTGACCGCGCTCTACAAGACCGGCGGGTGCGTCACTGCCACACACACACACACACACAGACAGACACACTCAGACACACGCCAATGCAGCGAGCGGCTCTACTGTCGCTCTCACTCCCCCCCCCTTTACCGCCCCTCATTCGACTCTCGCAATCGTCTACGCCACCACTGCGATAGAGGTCGTGGTACTCAGGACGAGGCACATGTCTAGCCGACGCTCGTACATGTCCGACGCACCGGCGCATCGACGTCGACCACCAGTGCGCGTACACGCCTCCGTCCTTCACAGACTCCGTGCGACGACGATACCGGAGGCCGCGAGAGCCCCCCGCCACTCCCCCCCCCCCCCCCCCCCCCCCCCCCCCCCCCCACACACACTCTCTCCGTCTACCACGTTGGCAGCTTCAGCTTTGTGGGCTTCGGCGTGGCGGCAGGCGCGGCGGCGACCGGCTTCTGCGCGGTGCTGCCTCGGCTCGACGCGGTGACGTGGATGGCGGTGCGTCCAGGGTCCGGCGCGGCAGCGGAGTGTGGCGCGCTGGTGACCACTCGCATGCCGCTCGATGGAGCTGTGGCGCGGGCCGTGGAGGCTGGTGCGGCGGGGGCGCTGCCGTTGGCCTGCTTGGGGTGGTGGTTGTCGTCTTCGTCAAAGGAGGATCGACGTGCTGCGGTGGGCTTCGGCGGTCTGCTGGCGGCGCGGCTGCTGCTGCTGCGAGTGGCACCTCCCCGGCGTGCGGGGGTGGATGAGAGCGACGTGGTGCTGAGGCTGATGGAGGAGGTGTCGTCGCCGTCGTCATGGACCGCGGGGAGGCGGACGCGGCTCGGCGGCGCCGCGCTCTGCCGGGCCGCATGCGGTGCCGCCGCACCACGCCGCCTCACCTGTTCAGCGTCATCCTCGCCGTCATTGTCGTCTTCATCGAAGGAGTTGTGCACCGCCTTCGGCGCCGGCTGCGGTGCATCCTGTCCTGCCGCCACCGCCTTGGACGCGGACCACCGCACCTTTGCATCACGGAGCGAGGAGGTGGTCGAGGAGCTCTCCGCCGAGGGAGCGGTCCGTGCCGCCGCCGTCCCCTGTGCACGTGCGCGCACTGCCGCCTCGCTGGCGTCGTGCAGCGACGACGAGGACGACGAGGATGGCGAGGCTGAGAAGTGAGACACGACTGCGCGAGGAGGACCGCTGCGCTCCGTCGGCTGCGTCAGCTCCCCACCCCGAGGTCGCGCCACGGATGGCACCGCCGCTGCAGACGCTGGGGACGAAGTGGAGGAGGTGGTGTCGTCGCCTCTGCGCGGCCGCTGTTGGGCAACGGCATGGACGACGGAGGCAGGCGGACTGCGCGCGCGACTCGACGCGGGGTCGATCAGCGGCACCACCGTCGCAGCGGCCGGCACAAGCGCTGCCCTTGCGAGGTGGCCACGAGCGCCACTGCCACCGTCGCTGTGCCCTGCGTCGTTGGCGTGTGCGTCGTGCAGCAGCAGAGTCTGCTCCACATCCGCTGGGCTGCTTGCGATAGAGCCCATCGACGGTGATGGGCTCATCACCAGCGGCGGGTGGTGGGAGGCGGGCCGGGCACCAAGACGCCGAGCTTCTTCGCGAAGCTCCCCGATCGGCTTCCTCGTGGACGCGGCGGTGCGCGAGCGCGCCTTCGCTGAGGCGGTGGTGCCGTCCAGCCTCTCCTGCAGCGGCTTCGACAGCTGAGATGACGCTGGCACGTACGGCGCCGCGTAGGTCTCGTAGCTCGGTGAGCTCATGGAGCTGCCGGCCGCGCTGCCACCGCTGACAGCCCCGTGCTGGCGCTGGCTCGTTGCGGCTCGCAGCTCGCCGCGCAGGCTCATGATCGTCTCGGTGAGATGTCGCACCTCGTCCTTCTTCTCTTGATAGAGTGCCGCCCACGTGAGGGCGTGCTGCTTTGCATGAATGAGTCGCACAATATCACCTTCGTACTGCGCCGCGCTTGACTTGCGGTCGGCGGCCGCGCAGTAGAGCTCCGTCAGCGTGGCGTGGTGGCGGCACACGCGGGAGACGAGCTGGACCAGGTGCGCCGAGTCGCCGCTACTGAGCTCAGTGAGGGTGGACGACAACAACGCAGGTGGCTGCTGTTGCTGTGTCGACTCTGTCGCCGGTAGCAATGGCGGTGGAGGCGGGGATGCAGCCGCGCCGCTGCCGTGAGAGGCGAGGAGGGCCTCCAGCATCTCGTAGAGTCGCTGCGGCGGTGGCGACTCCTGCGACGAGCTGGTCGCGACCTCCTCCGGCGTCGCGTGCGTCTCCCGGTCTGAGGGACCACAGCTTGCCCCCGCCACGGTTTGTGTCTTGCTCTGCATGCTTGACATGAGCTGCGCGATCCGGTCATACTCCTCGTGCAACAGCGACCGCACTGTGGTGGCCACCGAGCTCGCCAGCTGCTCCTCTTCCACCCGCCTCTGTTGCTGTTGCTGCTGTTGCTGCTGCTGCTGCTGTTGCTGCTGCTGAGACGCTACTGCGGCGGCAGCGGCCTGACTCTGCGCTTGTGCTAGCATCGTCTCAGAGAGCTTCAGCTCATGGCGAAGCACCGCTACTTGTGTGTTGAGGTGCATTGCCTTGCTGCGCTCTTCCAGAGTGCTCTGGAAGACTGTGGTGCGTCCACAAGCTTGCCACAGCATCTGCCGCGTCGCGCTCTCGTCCGATAGCACGTCCGCGCGTCTTTGCTGCTCGTGCAGCTGCAGCACCGCCGCGTCCCTTGCGCTCGCCACGGCCACGATGCGTTGGTCCTTCTCGGAGACCTCCATCATCAGCGTCTGCACCTCCTCTTCCAGCCGTGCTATGTAGCGCTCCGCCTCCGCCTCCGCGCTGTGGAGCATCATCGCTGCACCGCCGTCGCCGTCCCCTACCGGCAGGGCGTAGCGCTCCATGAGTGCCTCCGAGAAGCCGAAGGGTGCGTTGAGAGACCAGAGACCGCCATCGCAACCGACGGAGCGTACGCCGCCGCCGCCGGCGTACGAGTACGTGGAGGCCGTATCGCCGGGCAGCAGCCGCGGCGAGCGACTTGACCCACGTGTCGCCGGCGCGGGGTGCGCGGGGTCGGCGTGGAACAACTGGCGCGCCTCTGCTGCGGTGGTACCCGCCGAGGGCAACAGGTGCTTGTAGTGACCCTCGATGAACAGCAGTCCCTCCAGCTCCTCTAGACGGCTCTGCTGCCCTCGCCGAGAGACGGAGGACTGTGCCGGCGACCGCCACGCCGCTGCCTGGCTGCTGCCGCCATGATCGCGTGACGCGTAGCTGCGGCTACGCGGGTGGGCTGAGCCTCCAGACCCGTCCATGTAACAGCGCACGTCGCCACCAGCACGGCTCTGTTGCTGCGACCGCAACAGCCAGTCGTCGAAGGAGGCTGACGAGGAGGCGACGCCGGAGGAGCGGCGGGTGTGCTTCGGCTCGGTGCGCACGTGACGGTCGCCGTCACGGAGCATGGGAGGTCAACGCGATCGCGAGCACAGACGCCGGTTGTGTGTAACCACCACGCTTGTACTACAGCAGGAATGAAAGCAACACGAAGAAGAAGAAGAAGAAGTAGCAGCAGCCACCAGCAGAGTCGACAGCTCTCCCGACGGGGGCACCAGCAACCAGACACCACGCGAGATGTGGACGATGGAAGCAGAGACGGAGGAGAGCCAGTTAAAGAGGGTACACAGAGAGAGAGAGAGAGAGAGAGACAGCAAAGATAAGTGTAGCGAACACACACACACACACACACACACACACACACACACAGGTACAGGTACACACACAGGTACAGTATACGATAGAGTGCTTGGTTGATTTCTGCAACGAAGGAAAGTGGAGGGGAGGGAGGGAGGAGCTCCAGGTCGTACCTGTGGTGCTGCCGCAGTGGAAAGTGCGCGTTGAGTGGGAGACGGCGAAGAAGGAAAGAGCGACGCGGTGTCATCACACGTGGTGTGCGTACATGTGTGTGTATGTGTGTGTGTGTGTGCGTGTGTGGACGGTTGAAGTGGGGTGGGGTGGGGGGTGCGACAGAGAGAGCAGCATGGTAGGGAGGAGGATGGGGACACGGATCTTCGAGGGCCGGTGCGGGGAGTGGGTATCCCTTTGGCACACAGCCTTCTGAAGAGTCACACAGCAGCTGTGACCGGTGACAGTGCAGGCGCGCCACGTAGCGTGACGTCATCTGCCCCCTGTCGTCGCTCACCGACCCTGTGCAGCACTCCAGTGTACCACAAACAGAAAGAAAAAAAAAAAGTTGGCTGCGCGGTGCCGCTTCTGTGTCACTCTTCTCATTTGACTCGATCTCGTGAACAACGCTTGCGGTCGTCACCCAGCTTTCACCACAGCCATCACCACCGTGAGCACACACACACACACACACACACACATGCACACGTCAGCGGAGCTGGATAGGCGAGACAAAGAGAGAGAGAGAGAACGCACTCCTGCGACGTCGTCCTGAAGGTCGACTCAAGCGATGGCGTCGCCTGCACCACCCCAAAGCGACAGGGAGAGAGAATGTGGGCACGTCTGTGTGTGTGTGTGTCGGAGAGGGTGAGTGAGGGGAGAGGCAAAGAAAGAGGTCCTTCACGCTGTACTACGGCACCATACCTCCCCTTCTGTTGCCGGACCGACACACACACACACACATACACACACATACACACGTGCAAACAGATGTACAGTCTGGCGACTGCGGTGTGGCGGACCAGAGCAGCCACCTTCCCTCCCGACTGAGACGCTTACATACTTCACATTCGAGGTCACGCACGGAACGACCTGGTAGACGCTACCGTTAACAGAATGCACACACACACACACACACACACAAATAAAAGAGAACGACTCGGAAGAAAAAAAAAAAAAGAACGCTCGCTTCTCAGTTTGTTTCTCATGCAGATGCTCCACCCACCCTCCCACGTTGTCTCCTCCCCCCCCCCGCTGCCTTTGTCATGTGCTGTACACATGCCGTGGCTGCGCGCTGAGGAGCACGTCCGAGTTTTAATAAGAGAGCTGATGGAGGAGCCGGAGGAGCACTGCGAGACGCAGCGGCGCCACCGCCGTCCACCTCCGTCCTCGTCTGCCGCCACGCAACGCATCGCTCGCGTTTACTGGGACACGTCGTGGATCGCCTGGGCCACGTAGACAACGTTCTCGGCACTCAGCCCTGAGAAGGCGATGCGGCCGTTGCGCGTCAGGTAGACGCTGTACTTCTGCTGCAGCGCGATCACCTGCTCCTCTGACAGTCCGGTCAGCGACATCATCCCCACGCCCTTCTCCAAATACTCCCAATCACGTGTGGAGCCACAGGCGCGGAGCTGGGCCACGAGGCGGTGCCGCACGTCCTGCAGTCTGTGGGACATCTGCAGCAACTCTGACCTCCACAGCTCGCGCAGCTGCGGCGTCCGCAAGATCTCATCTGCGATGCGGGCACCGAAGATGGGAGGCGTGCTGTAGGTGGCGCGGATGGTCGCCTGCAGCTGCGACAGCACATTTGTCTTCTCCTTCTGCGTGGCACAGCGGATGTGCAGTGCACCGGTGCGCTGCCCGTAGAGGCCGAAGCTCTTTGCCAGCGACTGGGCCACGAGGTACGTCGGGATGTCCTGCTGGTTGAGCGCGCGGAGGACGTATGCGTCGCGCTCAATGTCGCCCGTGGCGAAGCCTTGATAGGCTATGTCGATGAATGGAATGAGCTCACCGCGGCGCATGACGTCTACGATCTGCTGCCACTCCTCCGGCGTCGGGTCGCAGCCAGTGGGGTTGTGTGCGCAAGCGTGGAGCAGGACAACCGAGTGAGCCGGCAGTTGGCGCAGATAGTTGAGCATGGCATCGATGTTGAGCCGGTGCGTCTGCAAGTTGTAGTATGGGTAGTATCGCACCTCCACATTCAGGTGCTGCGTGATGTTGAGGTGGTTTGGATAGGAGGGACTGGGGATATGCAGCGCCGCCGCCCCGGAGCCCCGAGAGAACCGCTGGAGCAGGTCTACGCCGAGGTGCAGGGCGCCGGTGCCGCTGACAGACTGCGCCGAGGCGATGCGGTCGCCCTGCACATCCAGCATCTGCTGTCCGAAGACTAGGCGTTGGGCGCTGTTCACGAACGAAGGAAGACCTGCTATGGGGGCATAGTCCATCTGCGTATCACGTTCCACGATGTGCGCCATCGCCTTTCGCACTGACTCGAGCACGAACGGCTTGTTCTGCTCGTCCCGGTAGACGCCGATGCAGAGGTTCACCTTGTTGGGATTCATGTCCTTGGCGAAGTCCGCAGCGATGCCCATGATCGCATCCGGTGGTGCTCGTGGCACTGCCGCGAAGTAGCTCGTCGAACCCCGACGGCGATGCAGCCGTGTCGCTGAGAGAGTCGAGGCGCTGGCGGCCCCGGCGGCCGTGAAGACGTGGCGACGCATTCACCAGGCAGAAACGCGAGCAGAGCAGCCCGTCGCTATCGAAGGGTGGACACCCACACTCACACTCACTGACTCGTGACGCCGGCACCTGAATTGATTTTTTTTTTTTTGCAGATGATGAGAGTGGGAGGGGGGGGGGGCAGTGAAGTAGAAGACCCGTGGTTCTCTGACGCCCTGAAAAAGACGACAAACGTGCAGGTGCGTGAGTGCGTCGATCAGCTGTGTCAACACGATCCTTCTTCTGAAGTGGAACTTACACTCCGCATGTAGCAACACGCGCTCGAGCGTGTGTGTGTGCGTGTGTGTGTGTGTGATGGAGGTGGTGGTGGTTTGGGAGGAGGGGAGGGGAAGTAGGGGTGCCGTGGCGAGTTCGGGTTCTTCGCTGCGCATCGGCTGCTGCGGCACGCCTGCAGGACTCCCACACACACACAGACACACACAGACAGCTGCACGCCGATGCACTCACGCACTAGGGGGTGTGCATCGCGCGTGGTCGTGTGGGAGACGGAGAGCGGCGCCGCACCCGTGGCAGCGAGACCGCCACCACGATGCCTTGGAGAGCTACAGGGCTCTGGTGCGTCGGTTTGCACGAGGCGCCGCCGGGGCAACGACGCCTCGAACCTTGCCGCTGCTGTACCACACGCACCCACGCACACACACTCCGGCACATGCAGGCCACGTCCAGTCACGTCGACGCATGCTTGCACGTATGCATCCGGCGTTGCACACGACGATGGCGCTCGAGAGTTCCCGCCTGTGCAGCCGCACCACCTCGACGTGGCCCGCTGCGTGCGCGTGGGAAGAGAGAGAGAGGGGGGCAGCGGTCGACCGTCGTGTCCAGTCCCTGCCTTTCCACTGCCGCTTCTCCCTGGAGCTCGTCGAGCTCCCGCCACCCGTGGCGGCCTCCACGCGCCGCGGATCCTCGCATGTGTGGTCGACGCGCACGGCGACGTGGCCGTAGCTCCGCGCGCGACGTGTCTGAGCAAGAAAGACACCGACACGGGCGAGAGAGGAGGGCAGGGGAGGAGTGGGGTGGCGCAGAATGGCAGCGTCGAGGATGCGTGAATGACGCGTGCAGCCATGTGTGCAGAGAAGCACACGGAGCGCACGAGTGTCCGCGCACACGTGCACGGGGGAGCGTCGTCGGCAGCGAGTTCAGCGCCGCCAGACACACACAGAGAATCAGCAAGAGAGACGCGCTCTCTCACTCTATAGTACATATACACATTCACACTCACCTCACCCCTTCACGCTGTAGAGCGTGATGGAGCCCATCACGAGCAGGGAGCCGGCGACAAACGTCGCGGTCATCGGCGTGTTGAACAGGAGCACAGACGCGGTCCCGCTCAGCACAATCGCGAACGCCGTCGAGAACGACTTCACGATGTTGTCGCAGTACCGCACCACCAGCGCCACCAGCATCCCGCCGATCGCCTGCAGCACCACAAGAAACCACACGAGCCCGGTGAACCCCTCGAAGAACCCGTTCATGAAGTTCGCCGTCGACTCCGCGAGACCCACTGCCTCGCTGGACGTCAGCACATCGCGTGCGAAGATCAGCAGGAAGTACAGCACGGAGAAGAAGGCGAGGTGGATGTTGCGCGCGGAGAGATGGAAGTGGCTGCGACGCTTCTTCAACACGTACTCCATGAACACACCGGAGAAGGCGCTGAGGAAGCCGCCAGCCAGCGCAGCCAGCGTGCCCTCCCCAGACACCGTCGCCGCCGATCGCTCCGCCGCCTCTGCGTGGTCCATCTCCGCCTGCACCGCCCTGTCAGGGGCGAGAGTGCTCGGCTCGGCGCGTCCTCCCTGGGAGCCGAGCTGCGCCAGCGTGATGCCCAGCATCAGAGCCACCAGTGCTGCCCAGCGGACAGCTGAGAGGCGCAGGTCGAGAACGGCGCGCATCATGAAGGCGAGAAAGATGATGCGCACCTGGTAGAGCACCTGGAACACCGTGGGGTCCAGCAGCTTCAGCGCGTAGATGAGCAGCAGGCCCTGCAAGGCGTACACGACGGCCGGCACGATCATCAGCAGCGCCTCCCTGTACTTGTGGTCCAGCCCCACAGCGCTGCGCATGCGGCGGGAGAAGAGCGGCATCCAGCGCGGCCCCATCGGACGATGCGTGCGTGCCCGCTGCGAGGCGGTCGGCGGTGGCACAGATGCCGGCGTGTGCGCGCTAGCCGCGCTGTCAGCATCGCCGAAGGCGCTCGGCCGTTGCTGCAGTTCCCCGGCACCGTCTCCACCCGCTCCGTGTCTGTCCAGCAGCAGCACGGCCGAGGAGGGCGCCTTCGACTCGGCCTCAGCGGCTCTCTCGCGTTCCATCGCGCGCGCCTCGTCGATCGCGCACCACACAACGGAGATGAGGAGCTTGATCAGCTCCGTCGTCGCGAGGAAGTGCGAGGCCTGGAAGCTCGCGGTCGACACCTCCGCCTCCGCCTCCACCTCCGCCTCCGTCCTCTGACCCTCCGCTCCGCCGGCGGCGACCGGCTCGTGCTCGCGGTGGTCGCGCTGCTGGGAGTAGCACATCAGAACCAGAAACCCCGTGTTCTGCATCGCAAGAAGCAGCAGCGCCAGAGTGTTGAAGTTGAAAAGGCACCGCCGCACCCACAACACGATGGGCGGACGGCCCATCGCTGCACGGCGGTGGCTGCACAGGAGAGAGAGAGAGAGGAGGAGACACACAACAGGGGAGGCAACAGCACAGGCGACGTGCGTGCGTCGCGTGATACGGCGCGCTGGGCCTCGCCGACACCCCGCTGACAGCCCGTGTCAGCTCAAGAGGCGGTGGCGGCGGTGTGCAGACGTGGACGCTGGCCCGTGTATGCACAGACAGCCACGCATGCACACATGCACACTTTGCGGGGGCGAGGAGCAGAGGGCGGGAGGGGGTGGAGAGAGAAGATGTAGAGCGGTTGTGCGGGCACAGCGGGGAGAGTGCACAGGACACGTACACCACACAAGAACAGCAGTGGCACCACAGCGCCGAGGAGGTGCACGGACTGAGTCGCCGTCCCAGCGGGCACACCGCGAGTGTCTGGTGTGCCGGTGCGTACCTGTGTGCGTACCTGTGTGCGTGTGTGTGTGACAGCCGTGGACGTGGCGAGCGCACGCTGATGCGTCCCCTCCGCGACTGCGACGGTGCAAACACCAACAGACGTGATGGTGGCCGAAGAGAGAGGGGCGGAGGCGGGTAAAGAGAGGCGGGGAGCATGATGGGGAGGAGAGGGGTGCCGCGTGTGCCCCACGCTCTTCCGCCCTCCCGCCCTCCCGCCCTCCCGCCCCCTCCACAGCGCCGCTCGGCGGCTGTGCCGCGACTCCTGCGTCGGCCGTACTCCACCCCACGCCGACCGCGATGGTGGCCAGCGTCGGCGCGGCGGCGGAGTGCAGTGAGCGCGAAGGGGGGAGGGGTCGGAGGGCACAGGCGCGCGACACGGAGGTCGGTGGCCACGCGTCCGCAGTGGTGTCTTCAAGTGTCCCGACGCAGCCGCCGCACACGCCGCGTCCGCAGCGCCAGCACAGAACGTGTAGAAAAGGGAAGACAGCAACCTCACACGGCGAATGATATCATAAGAGAGAGGGGGGGAGGTGAGCCTGCAGAGTCCGCCCAGCACTACGCTCCTGCTCCCGCACAGTGGCAGACGAGAGGAGGCGTGAGAGTGAGCAGACCACACAGTACACAGACACTTACATGAACATACACACGCTGTGAGAGAAGCACCAAAGCGATCCCACACATGCGCACAAACACACACAGAGACACACTGCACTTATGGCGAGTAACCACAGAGGCGAGTGCCAGCACAGATGTCACCGATGTACCACATGTGTCAAGCAAAGTACGACACAGTCGCGGATACGCCAGATTCAATGAGTAAAAAGAAGCGCACACACACACACACACACACACACACAGAGAGACTCACCTCACCCCTTCAGACCGTAGAGCGTGATGGAGCCCATCACGAGCAGGGAGCCGGCGACGAACGTCGCGCCCATCGGCGTGTTGAACAGCAACACAGACGCGGTCCCGCTCAGCACAATCGCGAACGCCGTCGAGAACGACTTCACGATGTTGTCGCAGTACCGCATCACCAGCGCCACCAGCATCCCGCCGATCGCCTGCAGCACCACGAGAAACCACACGAGCCCGGTGAACCCCTCGAAGAACCCGTTCATGAAGGTCGCCGTCGACTCCGCGAGACCCACTGCCTCGCTGGACGTCAGCACCTCATACGCGAAGATCAGCAGGAAGTACAGCACGGAGAAGAAGGCGAGGTGGATGTTGCGCGCGGAGAGATGGAAGTGGCTGCCGCGCTTCTTCAACACGTACTCCATGAACACACCGGAGAAGGCGCTGAGGAAGCCGCCAGCCAGCGCAGCCAGCGTGCCCCACACCGACCACGTCGTCGCAGACACCGTCGTCGCCTTGGCGTCGTTAGGAGCGGTGGTCGTTGTCTCGGCGCGTCCTCCCTGGGAGCCGAGCTGCGCCAGCGTGATGCCCAGCACCAGAGCCACCAGTGCTGCCCAGCGGACAGCTGAGAGCCGCAGGTCGAGGACGGCGCGCATCATGAGGGCGAGAAAGATGATGCGCACCTGGAAGAGCACCTGGAACACCGTGGGGTCCAGCAGCTTCAGCGCGTAGATGAGCAGCAGGCCCTGCAAGGCGTACACGACGGCCGGCACGATCATCAGCAGCGCCTCCCTGTACTTGTGGTCCAGCCCCACAGCGCTGCGCATGCGCTGCGTAAACAGTGCAGCGAACTTCCGGCGCGTGACGAGGACGCTCAGCGGCACTACCGCCGTCGCGTGAGACGCGACGACACACACCTCCTGCTCCTCCGACACCCTCAGCCGCGGCGGAGACGCGGTCCTGGCAGTCCGCACAGGTGTCAGCGTGTGGACTGAGCCTGTGTCGGCAGGGCAGGAGAAGGCGGGCTCGTCTGCGTCCTTCACAGCAGCGTCCTCGCCCCCCTTCTTCTCCGAGAGCGCACCTGCGTCATCCCTGTTGTCGAGAAGAGTCTCCTGCACGCTCCCGTCACGCTGCATCTCGCGCAGAACGTCAGCGGCGCACCACGCCAGCGCCAGCGCCATCTTCACAGCCTCTGTCGTGGCGAGGAAGTGCGAGGCGATGAAGCGCAGTGGCGTCGCGTTAGCGCTCGCCTGCATTTGTTGCGCGTAGCCCATCAGCACCAGGTACCCGGCGTTCTGCATCGCCAGCATCATCAACGCCACAGCATTGAAGTTGAAGACGTAGCGGAGGAGAAACGACATGGGAGACGGTGCCATCCTGCCGTCGGCGCTGCGCCACGTCTGTCCAGGGGCGAAGTTGATCGAGTGGAATTGCACTCTCGTTGTCCTCCCTGTGTTTTTCAGTGTCGACTGTCTGTTCGCGTTTCTTCTTTGTGTGTGTGTGTATGTGTACGCGTGTCTTCGTGATCAGGAAGGGCTGGTGGTGGTTTGTGCAGTGACGATACACGTACTTGAAGGGAGGGAGGGGGGGGGGGCAGAGAGATGATGTCGGGGTGGAGTGACGGAGGGCAGGGGAGGGAGGAGATCGACGACGGCGTGCGTGGCGCAGTTTCGCGACGCAGCCGCCGCAGGACCAGCAGCCGTTGCTGAACAGAAGGTGAGTGGGTGAGTGTTGAGGGCCGCGGCGCAGGAGTGTTTGGGGGGGTCGCTGGCACCAACGATGCGGAGTGCCAGGACGAAGGGGGGGGGGAGGAGGGACATGGATGCAGTCCCGTCGCGAGGAGAGCGACTGTGTGAGTGTATCTGAGTGTATCTGAGTGTTTTGTTGTTGTTGTTCATTCGCATCTCGCAGGACGAGATGGCTCTGTTGCGTCTTGGGCTGTCGCAGAAGGCGGCACGATGTGCGAGTGGGTTGGTGTTTGCTTGCAACGCCAACTGACAGTGCTGTGGTACCACGTCGTAGGCGCAACGCCGCTGCATCAATGTGTGCTGTATGCGGTGTGTTCGTTGTCCTGCAGGTCAGCGGAGAGGGAGCAGAGCTGTGCAAAAGAGATGTCGGCGACAGGGCCGTGCCGTGGAAGTACGGCGGTGGCCGCACTTAGCAGTGGTGCGTCGGTCGAGCGGTTCACCCTCCAGACCCGCGTCGGCGGGGCCTCCAGCAGCGTCGCCACGACCGCAGCGCGCAGCGTCGCGTTCCACAGCAGGGGCGTGTACCAGGGGAACACCGTCCTGAATCGCGTGAGCAGCATCCGCTTCGAGGTGCCAGCGAAGTGCCACAGCAGTGGCACCACCGTCGCTGCGCCGTCGTCTGGCAGGCCGAGCACCGCCGCGCGGTACTCACACCCGGCCAGCGGCGGCGGCCCCACCGCCGTGTCGCTCGCCTCGCAGTCCACGTTGCGGCGGGGGGAAATGTCGAGACGGTGGCTCGAGCGCAGCTCCGTCATGTGAGCAGACTCCATCGCCGCAGCCGTGCGGAGGTACGCCGCCAGCGCGTCCTCTGGTGGGCGGGCGGCTGTGACCTCGAAGCCGCCAATGCGCAGCACACCCTTGGGCTCCATGTGCATGCTTATCACGAGCGAGTAGCGCCCCGCGTGGTCGAGGCCGATCAGTCCAGCCGGCATGCCGTGCGGCCCCCCGCGGCCGTCCGGCGTCAGCACCAGCGGTTGAAAGGGCGCGTGCAACTGTACATCAGCGGACAGCGGCCGCGGTGCGCCGTCGAGAGCGCCGCCGCGCACCTCCCACCACCGCAGCTGCAGGTAGAGACTCGCCAGCACACTCTGGTCGCACCACCACGTGTCACCATTGAACGCGACGTGTGTGGTGGTGAAGGAACGCATGGCAGCCCAGACGAGCCGCAGCGCCCACACCCGGGCCACGAAGACGCCGGCGTTCAGGTAGCGCAGCGGGTTTGTGCGTGTACCGTTGAAGATTCGCGCCTCTGCTGCATCCTGCGCCGCCTCCATCATCAACGCATCCACGGTGTCGTACACGCTGCTGCACAGATGCTTGTCCGGGTAAGCCTGGATGTGCATGCAGTTGTACTCAGCGCTGAAGAGCACCGGCGGGAGTCGCCGACCGAGTCGCACGTCGCGCACGTGGTAGGTTGCGTGCTCCTCTCGCCGCGCCGCAGTGGAGGCAACGAACGCGCGCAGCGACGGCATCACATCCTCCCCGCTGAACAGTGCATCTGCGTCGAGGCCGACGACAACATCGCCGTCCACCAGACCCTCCTCCTGTATGTAGGACATGACCAGCCCCATCCGCTTGATGAAGGCGAACCACTGCCACCCCGAGCCTATCACGTCCAGCGGCACACCGGCCATGACGGCCGCCGTCGTCGCCGCCTGTGTGTAAGAGCTCCACCGCGTCGCCACCGTGACGTAGCGCACCGCGACCACACCGGTGCGCCCTCTCGGCAGCGGCAGACCCGTCCGGTTACTCCAGCGCTGCGCTGCCCTCAGACCCCCGTCTGCCTCGACGGTCTGGTGGCCGTGCCAGATCGCGGCCTCCCGCGCGCGGGTTGCGCTCTGACCTGCGCGTGCACGCGCCACCGCCGCCGTGTCGCGAACAGCGGTGGCGGCGGCGTCGCACAGATCACGGAATGGGAACACGTACTGCCGCATGGGTGGCGCCACGTCTGCGGCGTTGGGAGGAGCGGTGGGGCGCATCTGCAGCAGGTAGAGACGAACGAAGAGGAGCGCCATCACGACACACAGGGGCACGCTCAGGGCTGTGGCGAGGATGCATGGACGCCGCTGGAGGCGGCGGCGGTGAGGTAGAGCCCAGCACCTCTCTCGGAGGCGGCGTGGCGGTGGCATCGACGCACCTCCACCGTCACCGCTGCCGGTGACAACCCGCTCGCCCCCCCCCCCCCACCAAGGGAAGAGTGTTGAGGAGGGCGTCTCCTCCGCCCCCTTCTCTCTCTTACGCTACGTGTTCTTCACGTCTGCGTGCGAAGGAAAGCTGAGAGCCACCTCCAGTGTGCAAGTGTGTCAGAGGAGGAGGGCCAGCACTGCCGCCTCGTGGTCTTGCAGAGCGACGGAGATGCGACAGTGACGGGGGTTGACGAGGCAGGAGTGAGACGAGCTCCGTGGATGGTGAAGCGCTCCCCAGACACGCGCACTAGCGTCTCTTGTTTGCTGGAGAGAGACGTCAGCCTCCAAGAGGCAGCCCTTGGCGTGGAGGTCGGGCGATGGGATGGACCGCGTCAGAAGCGCCGTTGACAGCGCCACCACCTGCACACACACACACACAACCCAAGAGCAGAGCAGGTTGGGCAAAGGAAGGAGACCGGTTGAGGGAGAGAGGCAGAGAGGCAGGGAGGACAGTGACACGCCGTGGTGACGCTGGTGCCGAATCAGCGAGGACGGACTCTTCAGCACAGACCACACACATACACACATACACACACAGATGATGAGGCGAGCTGGCTCTGCAAATGTGTGTGTGTGTGTGTGTGTGTGTGTGTGTGTGTCGTTCCTTTTTGCATACACAGTGTTGGGGGGGGGGGGACGAGGGGGTGTGCAGAGGTGTCATGACTTCAAAGGCACACATCTCTTCATGTGACTCTGTGTGTGCGTGTCCCAGCCTCGGATGCAATGACCGCCGCCGCGGAGTGATTGGAGGACCTAATGAGTGGGTGGAGGGAGGTGTGAAGTGCACATAAAAGAAAGAGAGAAGACAACAACGGCGAGTACAACACACCCACACGGAGAAGCGGGATGAGGTGATGCGAAGCTAAAAGAAAAACCTCCGATACACGCACGCAGACACACCAAGAGAATGTACATGCATATGTGTGTGTGTGTGTGTGTGTGTGTGCGTGCGTCTGTGTTTGTCTGTAAGATCCCCCCCGCCCTCGCCTCACCATGGTGGTCGCGCGGCATCGAGTTTCGAGTAGTCGAGCCGTTCATCGTTGATCATCCACCAAATACTGAAACCAAGAAGCGCAGCTAACGCCACCGCAGCGGTGACGGCGAGCGCGTTCATGCACGCGCACGGCCACGACAGGGCAGTAGCCTGCGCAGAACTCCTGACGGAGCGGCGCTCCGTGGGGAGCAGCAGCTGTTCGTCATGGTCGTCACCATCACCGTCGCCGTCATCAACGCGTCTGCTACGGTTCTTCATCATGTGTCTTGTCTCTTTCTCTCTCTGTATATGATTGCCTTCTGTGTGGTGTGTCTGTGTGTGCTGGGAGTTAGGGAGGGAGAGGGGACCTCGAGCCGACACAGCACAGAGGTGCTGGACAGCTAGAGAGAGAGGAGAAGAGGCGAGATATGTGGGTACAGAGGATGAACATGCGATGCGACGGCACGACGACGATGGCGGAGACGGAGGACCACCAGCGCAGCGCGCGCATCCATCCCTTCTTCCATCCACCCACCAAGATGCCACCAGATCACAGTGAGACGAGAGATGCCATTGCACCTCAGCTCGTCACATCGTGCCGTCGCTCTTTCTGTCTGTCTGAGCGGAGGAGGCTCCGCAATTCACACTCGCGAGGAACAGAGACGTGCAGAGGCACACAAACCAGCAGTTGCGCAGAGAGGTAGACCGAGACCGGGAGAGAGAGAGGGAGAGAGAGGGAGGACACAGGCGTGCTTCTCCACTGCCGCTGCCCCCCCCCCCCTCTCCTCCTCCACACACACACACACACACACACACTTCACATGTTGCAGTGTTCAGCCACCACCACCACCACCGCATCCCTGCCCAACGTCGAGACGCGTCTCCTGGTGGCGGCAGCACAGCAAGAGGAGACGGAGAGAGTGAGAGAGAGAGAGGGGAAGAGGACGGGGGGGGGAGGCCGATGCGAGTCAGTGGCCACTCGAAGGTCGCGTCGGAGGGCGGGTCGTAACGTCCTGCACGTGTTCGTTGACCTCCACGACACTCGCGGCGTCGTCCATGACGCTGGCGTAGTCGAGCACTGTGGTGCGCTCCGTCCCTTGCCGGCGCGCTCGACCGACGCGGCTCATCTCCAGCGGCTCCCCCGCCTCACCCGCCGCGGGTGTGTGCTCATCATTCCACCTCACGGAGTGTCGGGTACGCGCGTGACCGCCCTCCATGCTCAGCAGGTAGTCGTGACGCATCGCCGCAAAGTGCCGCCACCGCGGACGGCGGCAGCGCTCCGTAATGAAGGCGCTGTAGAAGAGCGCCGCGCCGATCAGGAGGTAGAAGACAAGGAAGGCCACTTGCACATTCAGGTGCGAGACACATGTGGTGCGCGGGTGACGCGAGGAGTACTGGCCCACCGCGATCATCCACACCACCTCCCAGATAAGATACAGGGCGTAGCTTGGAATCAGCGGGTTGGAGAAGCAGACACGCCACTGCGACGTGCTTCCCGGAATGCCAGCAGCGATCTGCTGCCGTGCCACCGCCATCACGGCCACACAGAATATCATGTTGACAAAGCAGTGGCCCATGCCAGTGTACACCCAACGCCCCGCCACCGTCTCGCAGGTGCTCGACAGCACTGTGGAGAAGCTCCACACGAGCAGCCCGCCGTTGATGACGCATGTGTAGACGGGGTACACGCCGGACGGGCGGTCGGATGGAAAGCTGGCCGACCAGCAGGAGTGTGCCGCGTCACGCACGCGCAACCGCAGCGCCTGCATGTACGCGTCCATCGCGCACACTCTTCTTCTTCTTTTTTGTTTTTGTTGTTATTATGATGTCGTCGCCCCTCCTCAGATACACTCACGGACACAGCTTTTGTGTACAAGCAAACAAATGTGTATATGTGTTTGTGTGTGTGTGTGTGTGTATGCGCGCGCGTGTGTGTGTGGGTCGGTGTGCCAGTAAAGCACACACATGCGCTGCAAGAGCAGTACCACGAGCAGCAGTGAGAGTGACGGAGAGCAGTAGAGGTCATGGAGAAGGAGGAGGAGCAGGAGCAGATGCGCTGTGAGCGCCTTGTAGAGTGCCAGCCCGTCCTCTCTCCGCTTTCTGTGCCGACTGTCGCAAGTCGATGGCAGCGGTACACCGACGGTAGTGGAAGTGCCCCCGTGTACACACACACACACACAAGTATGTGTAAAAAACCGTGAGAGGTGCACGGTGGGAAGGTGTGTGAGACGGAGAGGGACACTTGGGGGGAGGGATGGATGCGCAAAGCGAGTTGAGAACGGGCGTACATGAGTGTGCACATGCAGCAGCGCCACCGCGAGTCGACCGGCTCAGCACAAAGAGGGAGCCGACAACGGAGCGAGCGGCGTGACCAAAGAGAGAGAGAGAGGAGGGGGAGCACAGGCGGACATGACACACACACACACGCACACACACACACACACACACACACACACGGTGAAGGAGGTAAGGGGAGGGAGATGCGTGCCACCCCCCCCCCCTCTCTTTACTTGAAGTCTCTCCTTCCTCCGTCGCAACGTCGCGTCCATCAGCTACCAGCGGGTCCGAGGACGAGAACAGCGAGTGCGGCACCACCGGTGAGGAGGGCGATGACGGCGTCGAAGAGCAGCTTCGGACAGAAGATGGGGAACAGCATCAGATGCGTCTTCTGGATGTAGCCGTTGAAGCACGAGACCGCCGACTGCACCAGCATCAGATACGCGTACACGCACACGACGACGCTGTCTGAGGACGCCGCCGCGAGACCAGCGCCGACGGCGCCACCGTGGTGACCAGCGCTCCCCTTCATGTGCGTGGCTGCGCCGACAGCGGCGGGCGAGACGCGCAGCGCGAAGGGGACGAGCAGGAAGACGTGGAAGGTTCGACTCAGCACGAGTGCACCGCCAGCGTACAGGTTGTAGCCGGGCATCCCGACGAAGGACGAGTTCCAGTCGATGGTGTTGAGCATGCACTGATGCCCCTCCGCGAAGAAGGCCACGAACGCCGCGAGGTGCAGCACCACCGCTTGTGTGAGGACCGGCTCGACGCGCAGCACGTGGCACAGCGCGGGAAGGCTCGTGCCATACACCGCCACCACCACCGCCGTCGCCACCCGCGCGTTGCACAGCGTCGTCAGCCAGAGCACCAGGACGAGATACGCATACGCCGCCTGGCCGGCCGCACCAGTGCCGGCGCGACGGTGCCGCCAGAGCAGCGACGCAGGCCACCGGGACGCCAAGGGGTAGACGGCGGCGCACAGGAGCGGCACCGCGTGGTGTGCCACAGGGACGTGGTAGGCGAGCGCGATGCACCCGCACGTGAGAGCGACCACGAGGCGTGAGACGTGGTGCGGGTACAACACGGTCCACATAACACCTCCGACGAGTGTGCCGAGCCGCTCCACCCGCATCGCGGCGGGCAGCTCGAGCAGCGCGCGGTCCACCGCGCTCTCCGCCTCCACCGTGTGCGATATGTGCGCGCGATAGCGGAGCAGCACCGGCACCGCCAATCGCATCCCGAGCAGCAGTGCTCCAAGGAACACCGCCTCCTCCGGCGCGGCGGTATCAGCACGGCCCAGCGAGCGCGACTCAGGGTGATGCCTCCTCCACCAGGCGAGGGCACGCGGCACGAGCAGCAGCGCGAGGAGCGAGCTCAGCAGCCCGAGTACCTCCGAGTCCTCGTTCACGACGAAGCTGTTGGAGAAGACGGAGCAGAGCCGGAGCACCAGCACCACAGCCGTCCAACGCATCACCCACCCAGCGCGGCTGCCGGGCAGCATGTGTGCCCGGATGGCCGGAGACCAGAGGAGGGACATGGCGCACAGCAGCAGTGCGGTGGAGCCGAGGAACATACCGCGGCGGTTCATATCGGTGCGGGTGCGGCGGGCGTAGAAGCTCATGTCCGCCAGCCGCTGCGCCGTGGACGCCCCCGCGGTCGCCGTCCACGCGGCGTCGCGCGGCACCTTCATCTCCGACTCTCTAAAGTACCGTTGCAGCTGCCGCAGGTTGCACTCCTCCGCGGCGTCCACGTTGACAGACGCGTTCGCGAGCACCAGCAGCTCTGGCATGACCCGTCCAAAGCTCGAGTAGGGGATGGGCCGGCCCAGCAGTACCGCAATCGTGGTCGTCACGTCCACCTGGTACGTCGCCCCCAGCCGGTCGTGTGGCACCCCGGCGCGTGCGCGGCAGCTGCGCAGCCGATCGAACTCCGCGTCGACGCGGTCGCGCCACCGCTGCTCCACGTACCTCTTCGCCATCGCTAGATTTGCACCTGGTGAGGAGAGCGGGCTCGCGCGCGTCGCGTCTGCGTGCGCACCGGGGAAGTACTGAGCGAAGAGGAAGGAGTCCGTCTCCTGCGCCGAGCCGCCGCCGTGGTCGCCGCTGTTCGTCATGCCGTGGTCGCCTAGCACCAGCAGCATCGTGTTCATGGCGGTTGGCCGCTCCAGCAGCGTGCGGCTCACGTTGCGCAGCATCTGGTCGAGCTGGAGTATCTTCCCCCGCATGAACGGGTTGTCCGCGTCGATGCGGTGGCCGATGTGATCAATGCCAAGGAAGTGCGCCACGATGAGTCGCGCGTGCGACGTCGCCGGCGCCGCCGCCTCGGCGGTCTCGCTCGACAGCACGTCGAAGACCTCGGCGAGCACCGCGTCGTCGTTGGTGTCGAAGTCAGCGACGTCGAAGGAGGGGATGCCGACGGCCTTCTTCCAGTAGCGGCGTGCCGCGGTGTTGGGCAGCAACTTCTCCCACGTGTCGTCGCCGAGGAGCACCGCGCTGCCGTTCATCTGCCCCACGATGCTGTCCAGCTCGAGTGCATCGCTGTTGAAGTTGGAGCCGGCCTCGAGGAAGGCCGGCATCGTGCCCGTGGCGATCGCCTTGATGCGCTGCGCCGTCGTCGTCGGGGCATCCGCGACGAAGAAGAAGGCGACCGCGGCGGCGGTGTCGGAGCGGAGCGTCTGCTCCATGTACTGCAGGGTGGGCCCGGTGTACACGTCGTCCACTCGCTGATGGCCGAGCGCGTCCTCGTGCACCGCGCACTGCCCGCCAGTACGTGCGAAGAGGCGCAGGGACGAGAGCACGAAGTCGGGCCGCATGGCGTCGATCACGATAAGCACCACCTGATCCACGGGCGGCACCTGAAGACCGTGGCACGGCTCCGTCGACACGGTGCGCATGACGGTGGAGGTGGACAGCATAGAGGTGGTGAAGAGGAGGACGCTGCCGGTGTAGACGACCATGAGCAGCAGCCCCGGCCACCAGGAGACGCGGGCGAGACGACCCATGACGACGCACAGGAAGTGAAGAAGGGGGGCAGCCGCTGGTAGTGGCCGGGAGGAGGACGGAGGAGGGAAGCGAGCAGAAGCGGTTCGAGCAGTCACCTGTTTGCCGGCCTGCAGACGTGTTGGTGCGTTTGTATATATGTGTGCGTGTGTGCGTGTGTGTGTTGATACGAGTACAAGAGGTGCAGGTGCGATGAGATCGGCGCGACGGCGTTGAGAGGAGGAAGGAACGCGTCCAACAGTGTGCAAGGGGAATGGAAGCGGAGGAGTGCGTGTGTCGGGGTGTCATCTCTTGCGCAACGCACAGCGTTCAGCGCTGAGGGTGATGGCCACTCCTGCTTCACACCCGCGCACCCTCCCGCCAACCCCAACTGTCAAGGAGCATGAGACACACCAGAGGAGGAGCAGAAGACGGGGGGAGTGCAGCTGCCGGTTACGCCGTGCGATGGGTGCGCTCAGTTTCATCAGTGAGGAGTATCTGTGGAGGTACGTTATCGTACAGCTGTGAGCACATAAACACACACACACAATCACACAATCCTCGCAAAAAAAAAAAAAAAACACGCGCAGATGCACCGTGCGCAGGTTGGCCGCTATTGCAGCAGCGGCACAGGTCTTCGTTGACAACAAGCGGCCACACGCAGAAGCGAGGAGTACCCGGACACCACCCCCTCCACGAGGAGACACAAAAACACACAGGAGCGCTTAGTCCTGTGTGTGTGTGTGTGTGGCGTGGCGAGGCTGACACACACGTCAGCGACGGCGATTCTGCTTCATCTCACGCCACACATTGCGGTGTCGCACCTCCAGCGATCTCTTCGCCGCGCGCAGCTTGGCTGCATTGGGGATCGTCCGCTCCGTGTGTCGCACCGTCTTGTGTTTGGCGTGGCGCACCGCCCTCGCCCACTCCTCCGCAGAGATGCGGCGCCGCGCGTCGACGTGGCCGTCCAGCGACGCGTGTTGGATCTTGGTGCCCAGGACCTCCTCCAGCTTTGCCTCTGCCTTCTTCTGCATCTCTTCATCGCGCACCATGCGCCGCTTCACCTTCACCTCGTCCCGCGTCAGCTCCTCCTCCGGTGTCTCGAGCAGCGTCATCGGGTCGTTGTACTGCATCGCCGTCTTCTCCACCGCCGAGTGCCGCACGTCGACGAGGGTGTTGGGGAAGTCCACCTGCGGGTGCCGCGCCACCGCGTAGAGCGGGACGTCGTGTGGGAAGAGAGAGCCGCTGCGGATGCGCCGGAGCAGCTTCCAGCCGCCGACGTGCTGCCAGCGCAGAGTCGCGTGGCGTGGCGCACTACCGTGGTCACCGTAAAAGCGCCTGTAGACGCGCGCCGTGACCAGATCCCCATCCGGCGTGCAGAAGCACGCCTGGACCTTGCCGCGGCATGTCGGGTCGCGGATGAGGCGCAGGTAGGACGGGCTCACCCGCGTCACCCGCCGTCGCATCTCCTCCAGCTCCTCCCGCACGACCAGCACCTCGGAGGGTGTGATGGCGCGCTGGCGCTGATAGCCTGCGTCAACGAAGGCGCGGTTGTACGTGTGGGTGGCCGGGGGGTACTGTCGGGGGTAGATGAGCTTGTTGTACCGCTGCGCAGACATCTGCACAACACGCGCCGCGTCTGTGGGCAGCTGCCCTCGCTCGCTGGCGCTGGTCGTCGCGACGGCGTCGATCGGCGAGAGCTCTGACGGTGCGGTGTCCGACAGCTTCGCCGGGACGCCGGTGGAGGGCCGGTGCAGCGCCTCGTCGCTCAGTCGGTCGAAGACGACGTCCTTCAAGGAGAGGGCGGCTTTGTACAGGTCGCGCTGTGTCGCGTCGCGCTCGCGCACCCGCTGCGCCTCCTCCTGCCGCACCAGCGCCTCGCGCCGCTCCGCCCGCTCCGGCACGAGCTCGTTTCGAGCGAAGATCATGTATGAGATGGGCTCGATCCCCACCTTGAGCGGCATGTGCCGCGCCCAGACGTCGATGAAGGTCGCGCGGTAGTGCGCCTCGGTGGTGCACAGACGCATGCGCTTGCGCTTCACGCCAGCCTTGCAGTGGCGCAGCGGACAGCGCTGCTCGTGCGGGCACGGCGCGACGATCGTCGGCTGCCAGTCCCACAGCCCGACACCCTTCTCCTCCAGAATACGGTCGCGCGCCTCCATCAAGAGGTTGAAGTTGTGCAGGTTGGAGAACTCGACCAGGACGAGCACGCCACGCGTCATCTTCCAGAGCTGCTGCACCAGTCGCGTCCGGCTCGCCGCGTCGGCCACCTCGCTGAGCGAGTACGCGGCGACGACGAGGTCGTGCTGCACCGCCTCGTCCTCCGGCAGCAGGTAGCGCTTCCACGCCACGTTGGGGACGTCGTCGTGCAGGACCATGGTGCCGATCTCCATCATTCCGGGGCTCGGCTCGATGGCCGTCACCTCCTGCAGCGGCTGCAGTCGCCGGCTCGCCCGCTCCTGCACCGTGGCGCTCTCAAGGTCAACGAGCCGCTCCCACCACGTCCGGTCCGCCGCCCCCTGCGCGCCTCCGCCGCCGCCGTCAGCAGCGCCGCCGTCGTCGTCGTCCTCGCCATCCAACACGCCGCTCGGGTCCTCCGCGGCGGCGTGCGCCTCCCCGAGCGGGTCACCGTCTGTCCAGTCGGTGCCGTCCACCACGTCGCGGTGCCGGGCATGCGCTTCGCTGACGAGGCGTCGCTTCTTGTTCTCGGCCGCGTTGGCGGCGACCTGCGCGATCTCGCGGCGGAGGTCAGCCGGGAGGTCGGCAGCGTCCACCTCGCCGCGCTCCAGAAGCGCCGCCACCGCCATGAAGCGCGCCTTGCGCTTCTCGGTGTTATTGCGGCTGAGACGGCGGAGGTCGTAGCGCAGCTCGCGCAGCTGCTGCGCCTGCGCGCTCACGTTGCCCGTCATCGTCTGCCGCATCGACCGGTAGAGCGGGTAGGCGAGGGCGCCGGGGTCGTACACCTCCTTCGCGACGAGGATGGCAGTGCCGGTGCCGGCGCCGAAGTCTAGCATACTCTTCGGCGCGAAGTGCGGCAGCTGCTTGCTCAGCTCGAAGAACACGCGGTGCATGCCGGAGTACATGGCGGCGCCGCGGAAGAGGAAGTAGCCGATGGCGTCGTCGGTCGAGTAGAGGACGGTGCGGCTCGCGACGGCGTTGGCGATGGCGAGCTGCCGCTGGAACTTGATGAGCCGCTGCCTTATCTTGAAGCGCAGCTTCGCCTGCGAGCGCTTGTCGTGCAGGTAGAGCGGTTTGAAGTTCTCGCCGGTCTCCCGGCGCTCGAAGAGCTCGCGCTTCTTCTGGTTCAGCGTGTCGGGCTCGCCGTCAGGGATCATGTCCGACGCCGTGTCGCGCATCGCGGCGGGGCGCTCCTCACGATTGCGGTACTCGATGATGGGCACGATATCGCGCAGGCAGCGCCGGATGCGCCCCTTGTCCTTCAGCCGGAACACCTTCATGAAGGCCGCCTGCATCGACGGCGACATGACCACAACACCCGGGCTCATGTCGCAGAAGTCGTCCCGCACGGCCCACTGCCGCATCGCCGGACGTCGCTTGCACATCCGCTTCAGCATCTGGTACTCGTACGACATCTTCGCCGCGACGTCGATGACGCGTATGCGGCGGCGGCCGTGGCGCATCTTGGCGCCGAACTGCCCCCACGTCTCCTTGCCTGCGATGGAGGAGCTCGAGCCCGGCTCCTGCCCCGACTCGCCTGGCTGGTGCATGGCGCCGGGCATCGCCGCCCCCCCCATCGCACGCGCAGGTGTGTGGCACGAGGAGGAGCGCAACGGCAGCGGTGCGAGAGTGGGGGCTGCGGCGACGGCGGGAGCTGCTGCTCCGCGGGGGCCGGCGTGCCCTACGCCCCTGCCCCCCAGAATGCGCCTCAGCATACTGGGCCGCAGCAACAGAGGCGACACACACACACGGAGAGAAAGAGTGAGACTCACACGTGTGTGTGTGTGTGTGTGTATGTGTGAGTCGAGGGAAGGGGGAGGGAGGAGGGCAGCAGGAGAGACTGAGAGACGCGAAGATGAAAGGGGGTGAAGGCAGAGGAGCTTGTTGAGAGAGAGAGAGACACGGAGAGGAGGGAGGAGGGCAAGCACACCACCACCATCACCACCATCACTTCCTTCCCTCTCTCCATCCCTCACGAGAGGGCCGTCGCTGTTTCGCAGTGCACGTACATCCGTGAAGGAGCGGAGGAGGCACAGGGGGGAGGAGAAGGAAGGAGGAGGAAGGAGGAGCACACCATCGTGATCGAACATCTTATTGCACCAAGTCCTGCCGCGACGCAGTAACTGGGGCACTAGAGCTCCCCTCCTTCCCACACACACACACACACACAGTTACACACATCTCTTCCCCCCCCCCTTCCTTCCTTCGCCTCCGCTTCACCGTCCCCTGCCCTTGTCTGCGTGCCTCCACCGCGGCGGTGAGGTGTGTCCTGCAATCCGCCCTCCCCCTCCCTTTGTCTGTTGAGGGCGCCACCGCACGCTGAGAGCAAAAGAGAGAGAGAGAAAAGAAAGAAACAGATGTGCGGGGGACGTGCCGGCGGTCCGCGCACACACAACCGGCTCTGGTGCGTGATGGACGTGGTAGTGTGCAGTGGTCATGTTACACACAACTACACACATACACACACATTCACATACACACACACACACAGGCCCTCGGCGCGCTACATCCCAGCACGCAGCCCAATGTAAAAGGCAGAGAAGAAGCCACAATTCCGTCTCTCTCTCTCGATCTCCTGCGTCTTCCAGTGCAGGAGTGGAGGGGACGGCGTACAGGAACGCGATGCGGGAGAGAGAGAGAGAGAGATGATGAGAGGGCAGGAGGGGGTGGCTACACGGGCGGGTGAGGCGAAGAACGTGTGCTAAGGTGCTAAGGGGAGGTGGGAGAAGACGGGAGGAGAGAGGAGAGGAGAAGGGGGGCGCGCTGCGTGCTATGAGGGCTGACATGCGTGGTGGTGATAGTGGTGCCGCAACTCGGCATGCAATCCACACACACAGACACACACACACACACACACGCACAAGCACGCAAGCACAGACCACAACAAGTGGAAGGGGGGGGGGTGAAGGGCAGCATGAATGCACAGATACAGAATCACACCAGCATACACGCCTACACAGACACACAAACACAGACACACACACATACAGAGACATAAACGAGTGTCGCAATGACGTGCACTCGTAACGGTGTGATCGCATTCGCTTCTTGTTGAAAAAAAAAAAAAAATGAGGAGGTGAACGAGAAGAAGAGCGCTGACGAAGAAACACAAGAGGGACGGGAGAGACGCTTCGACGTGTGCTGCACACGACTGAGCAGTGCACCGGCAGGCGCACCATTGCGCCAGTCCTCCTCCCTCACCCCGCACACGCACACGCAGGCGCTGGTTCACGTCGTGGGTGACCGTGCCGTCGCCTCTCGTACGTGCAACGGCGTCTTCGACGCCGCCGTCTCTGATGAGACCTCTCTTTAGCCTCCTGATACCGTGATCAGACAGCGTAGAGTAAGAGTAAGAGAGAGAGAGACGTGACGACGCCACACAGTAGCGGGGGGTACGTGCACACATACGGGAGAGTGTGGGTGTTCGTGTATGTGCATGCGTAGGCAGATGTGCGCGCTCCACGAACGCCTGTGAGAAGGCGCGCATGGAGGACGTGTACGCACACCCAGGCACACACGTACACACAGACACACACACACACACACACACACAAACATGTGTACCCAAGACGCTGTGAGGGGCTGCATGCTCCGGTGGGAGGGGAAGGGGGCTTCTACTAGAGCTGCTTGAAGAAGTCGTTGCCCTTGTCATCCACCACGATGAAGGCGGGGAAGTCCTCCACGTCAATCTTCCACACCGCCTCCATCCCGAGCTCCTTCATGTCGAGGCACTCCACCTTCTTGATGGCGTCCTGCGCCAGGACCGCGGCTGGGCCGCCGATGCTGCCGAGGTAGAAGCCGCCGTACTTCTTGCACGCGTCCGTCACCTGCTTGCTGCGGTTGCCCTTGGCGAGCATCACCATGGACCCGCCCTGCGACTGGAAGAGGTCCACGAAGGGGTCCATGCGGCCCGCCGTCGTCGGCCCGAAGGAGCCTGATGGAAGCCCGTCCGGCTGCTTCGCCGGGCCGGCGTAGTAGACGGGATGCTGCTTCATGTAGTCTGGCAGCGGCTTGCCCTCCTCGATCATCTCGCGCATCCGCGCGTGGGCAATGTCTCGCGCGACGATGATCGTGCCACTGAGGCTGAGCCGTGTCTTGACGGGGTACCGTGTGAGCTCCTGCAGCACCTCGGACATGGGCCGGTTCAGGTTCACCTTCACCGGCGGGGTCTTGAGCAGCTCATCCTCCTTCACATCCGGCAAGAACTTGGACGGCTCCGTCTCGAGCTCCTCCAGCCAGATGCCGTCCTTGTTGATCTTGGCGAAGGCCTGACGATCGGCGCTGCACGAGACGCCGATGCCGATCGGGCACGACGCGCCGTGCCGCGGCATCCTGATCACACGCGCGTCGTGTGCGTAGTACTTCCCGCCAAACTGCGCCCCCATGCCGATGTGTTGGCAGATGTTCAGCACCTCCTTCTCCAGCTCGAGGTCGCGGAATGTGTAGCCGGTCTTCAGGTCGGGCTTCGTGATGATGTCGTCGTAGTAGTGGCAGGAGGCGTACTTGACCATCTTCATCGTCATCTCAGCACTCGTGCCACCAATGACAACGGCGACGTGGTAGGGTGGGCATGCAGAGGTACCGAACAAGGCGAGCTTCTCCTGCAGAAACTTGCGCAGCGACTTGGGGTTCAGCACCGACTTGGTCTCTTGGAGCAGGTACGACTTGTTCGCCGAGCCGCCGCCCTTCGCCACGAACATGAAGTGGTACTCCATCCCCTTGGTCGCGTAGAGGTCGATCTGCGCCGGTAGGTTGGTGCCCGTGTTCTTCTCATCAAACATGTTCAGCGGAACGTTCTGGCTGTAGCGCAGATTGCGCTTCTTGAAGACGTCGTACACACCGCGGCTTAGCGCCTCTTCATCGTTGCCGGGCACGTACACCTGCTCGCCGCGGTAGCCGGCGATGATGGCCGTGCCGGTGTCCTGGCAGCCGGGAAGCACTCGCGCGGAGGAGATGTTCGCGTTCTTCAGCAGTTGCAGAGCCACGAACTTGTCGTTGTCGCTCGCCTCGGGGTCGTCGAAGATGCGGCGCAGGCACGCCAGGTGCGACGGACGGAGGAGGTGCTCCACGTCGTCGAAGGCAGTGGCGGAGAGCAGCGTCAGCGCCGCCGGGTCGACCTTCAGCATCTCTGGCATCCCTCCTCCGGGCTGCACCACAGAGACGAAGTCCTTTGTGAGGAGGCGGTACTTGGTTTCCTTGTGCGAGACCTTCGAGATGAGCGGCACGAAGTTAAACTCCGCCAGCAGCGGAGCAGCACGACGCAGCATGATCCCCACAGAGGCCTATTGTGTGTAGGTGTGTGTGTGTAGGTTTGTGTGTGTGTGTATATGAGCGCGTGTCGGTGGGAGAAAGTAAGTGACAGTACACGCCGGTGGGCCGGTGTGTGTGTGTGTGTGTGTGTGTGTGTGCGCTGTCGACGTACGTCAAACAGAGATGTAACCCTTCCGCCATGATGGCGGGTGGCGGGGGAGTGAGAGAGAGGAGAGAAGAGGAAGGGGAGGAGTGTGTGAGAGAGGCCGGGAATGGGCGATAGCTGTGCCAGAGGGTGGCGCACACACTCGATACAATCCATACGAGGGTGGGAGCACAGCAACACACACACACAGACATGCCTGTGTGTGTGTGTGTTGCTGTGTGGGTGTGGAGAGAGGGAGAGCTGGGTGAGGCCGGCCTGTGCTACTTCGGTTTGCAGCTCGCAAGTACGCCACCTGCTGGAGCAGAACACAGGCGAGGGAGGAAGGGAGGAAGGGGGCTGCCGCGCTCTATCGCAGCTCACTCGTCAGCGCACAGACACACACCGCCGTCGTCGCCGGTGCCGTGTCGAGACGGAGGGGCGTGGCGGACGGGCACGGAGGAGGGAGGCTGTGACTCCGTGACGGCGTGCTTCTCCGCTCCCGACCCATCCCCCCACCTCTCTCTCTCTGCCATACACACACACACACACACAAACGCACTCGCCATCGCTGCGGACGTCAGAACGTGAAAGAGAGAGAGGGGAGGAGGAGCGGGGTGGAGGTGAAGGGGAGCAGCGGGGATCTTGGGTTGTCAGCAGCGCAGTCCTTCACTACACGCACACACACACACACAGACGGACGGACGGACGGACTCGCACAGCAACGGCGGGGATACTGGGAAACCGTGACGAGACACACGCACGCTGGTCAGCCGAGGCAACAGCGAGACAGACAGAGAGAGAGAGAGAGGGAGGTGAGTATGTACGTGGACTAAGGCAGAAAGAGAGAAGTCGTGGCGAACAGAAGGTGGCGGAGGGCCCCCGTGTGCGCACACAGACAGAGAGAGAGAGAGAGAGACGCGTAGGTACAGACACAAGCATAAGACACAGAGCCGCGATCATCCAAGAAACAGGAAAAAAAAAAAATGGCAGAGAAGACGTGTCGAGACGGTAGACAGAGACGCACAGACAGATGAAGTCGACGAACACAAGAGAGAGAGTCAGCAGGGGGAAGACGACGACACCACGTGCATGCACGTACGCATAAACACGATCAAAAAGAGGGTGAACGTACATATCAAACACAAACAACAACAACAGATAGAGAGCGAGAGAGAGAGCGCATGAGAACCATGAGGAAGACAGCGGGCCACACACACACACACACACACACACACACACACACACACACACACACACAAACACACACACACACACACGCACACACAGGAAGGGTTGGCAGTGGATTGGCCACACGTTGTGGCGAATGGACGGGGGTGGGACAGGGAGGGGCTCCACGATACGCAGGCGCAGACACGCGAGCCCGCGACTTCCTCGTGCTGCACGTGGAAGGGCAGAGTCGACGCACAAGAAGCAGAAAGTGCAAAAAAAAAAAAGTGAAGAGGTAGAAAGAGAATCATCGAAGTCGAGGCGGTGGCAAAGTACTTCAACAACAACGCCCTCTCCTCAACACCTTTCGGGCACACACATGAACACACACGCACACACACAAACACACACGCATCACCCGAGGCAGAGTGATGACAGACACTGCGAGGAGAGCGGTCACTGCACCTCAACGCCACCTCCTCTTCCTCCTCCACAATTTCCAAGCGGGACGTCGTCACATCTCCCCCTCGCTCTTTACACACAACGCAAAAAAAAAAAAAGTTAAAAAGAAAAAGAAAAGAAAAAAAAAGCAGACACGTGGCACACACCTCCTTTCGTGTCTCTGTGTGTGTGCCTGTCTCGCCGCGTGTGTGTGTCTCCCAGAGAACGCGACGACAGATGTGTACGGCGGGGAGAGGATGAGGAGGTAATTCTCGAGCATAACACACGTGTTGTTCTTCTCCCCTCCTTCTCTCTCACTTTTTTTTTTTGTCTTCACGACAGTTACACTCGATCAGGAACTCTCTCTTTTTTTTCTTTTTCTTTTCTTCTTGTTTTTGTGTTTGTTTGTTTTCTGTGTTTTGGGAGGTTTGTGCTCAGTCTGACGCTCTCTCTCTCCTCCTCCTCCAACACCACTGTCCTCCCCCCCCCGGCCTTCGACGTCGTCACCGCCTCACACACACACACACACACACACACACACATACACATACACATACTCACACGGATCAGGTGTGGTGTTGTTCAAGAGAAACACATTGTCACCGACAGACAGGGAGAGGAGGAGGGAGACAAGAACTGGAAAGGGGGGAAGGTAGAGAGCCGAGGAGCATGCTACGCCTACAAAGACACACACACACAAACACACACACACACACACACACAAGCAGATGTGAGCTCTTACGACGACTCACACAGAACACACACAAAAAAAAAAAAAAAAAAGATGACCACGCACACACAGATGAACCCGAGAGTGCAAGATACACGCACAGGAGGGAGCACGCAGAGGCAGCATTGGTGTGAGACGCTTACACACAAGAACTCAGCAGGCGATGCCATGCGACCGCCATGGAAGATCGAGGCGCGGTGGGCTGCCCTGCTGGGAAGACGAGACGGAGGTGTCCCTCTCTCTGGAGCCGCACTCAGCGCATAATCTCGTGGTCCCTACTATTAACCCTACTATCCATCACATACACACACACACGAAGACAGCGCCACTCCCTCTCCACCGGTTGCCGTCTGGGAGCTTCAGAGAAGTGGCGCGATGTCGAGGCGAACACTTAACAAAACAGCAAAAAAAAAAGTGTCTTGCTTTTGTCTCTTCCATTTCTCATTTCTTTTTTCTTTCTTTTCTTTTCTTTTCTTTTTTTTTTTACTTGTCCGAAGAGAGCAGAGGTCACACCAGCACGTGTGTGTGTGTGTGTGTGTGTGTACGGGGAGGGCAGAGGAGGTGGAAGAGGGGAGCTAGTTGAGGCTGCGCTGTGCACACCTTCACACACACACACACACACACACATAAACTCACACTCACACACACTCACACACACAAGCACGCATGACGCAGACACGAAAAAAAAAAAAAAAAAGGAAAGCACTGTTCAGAGAGTCAGATCAACATCATCGCGAGCGCAGGAAAGAAGAAATGTCAAACAAACAAAAAAAAACTCGACACACACACAAAAAAAAAAAAAAAACATGAAGCATCTCTATGATACAGAGCAAAGACACACGCACACACACACACACACACGCTCACAGAGAGAGACGCACGTACGCATGCACATGTGCGCATCCACGCCGCTCATGGCATATTGCGATGTGTGTGGTGGAGGGGGGAGGGGGGAGGGTGAACCCTTGACTTGCTCTTACATGGAGGAGGACGAGGTTGGCGGTGCAGTGGCGTCCGCCCGCCACCCGCTGCCGCTGCTTCCCTCGTACCACTCCACCACCGAGTTGGAGGCGCTCCCCGTCGCGGAAGAGGGACTGCTGCTGGCGACCTCATCAAGCGGGGTGTCGTGCGCCACCACGAGACACGCAGATTGCCGCCCCTGCATCATCTCCAGCAGATGCGGCTGCGAGTTCTTCGTGCACGCGTTCTTGGAGATGACGAGGCGGCGCAGGCGCGGGCACGTGAGCCGCGAGAGCAGCGTGCACACATCGCGCAGCCCCGCGTCGTTGATGGCGTTGTCGGACATGTCGAGTCGCTCCAGCGGCGCGCAGCTGCGGAGGAGACTCGTGACGACGGCAACGGCACCGCAGTTGCCGAGGTGGCAGGAGCCGAGCTCCAGCGTTGAGAGCCGACACAGCCGCTCCAGCCCGCTCGCCATGTCCATCACGCCCTCCACCTCGAGCAGGTTGTGCGAGAGACAGATCACCGTCAGCTGCGTGTGCATGGGTAGATGCTGCGCGAGCACCTTGCCGCTGCGGTAGGTGAGCCCGCACTCGGACAAGTCCAGCACGCGCAGCGCCGCCATGGCGCCGACACCGCACAAGAATGCCGAGAGCGCCGTGTCACCTTGGATGGTGTGATGCAGGTAGAGCTCCTCGAGGCGCTCGCTGCAGCCACGCAGCGCCTCGACGAGACCTCCGACGGCGCCGCGCTTGCACGTGTTGCCCGAGAGGTCAAGGACTCTGAGTGAGGCGGGGAAGGCAACAGACTGCCCTGCCGTCACGGCGAAGATGAAGGAGAGCAGGCAGCAGTTGCGCGACACGTCAAGCACCTCCAGCGCACTGCCGTGCACGCCTTCGGCGAGGCAGCACGAGTTCGCCTCGTCCAGCCCGCAGTGCGCCACGTAGAGCTCTCTCAGCGTCGTTTGGCACTCTGTCGTCGTCATGAGCGTCTTCAGAGCCGCACACGTCTTGGCGTCGCAGTGGTTGTCGCTCAGCTCCAGCGTCGCGAGGTCCCTCGGCTTCGCGGCCGCCAGCGCCACCAGCAGCTTCGAAACAGCCTCGGCGCTCAGAGAGTTGCCGGCGATGCGCAGCGACTGCAGCGTGGGCGACAGCCACGCCGACAGCGAGTCGACGGCGGTGTCGCCGAGCTGGTTCTCGCTCACATCGAGGTCTATGAGACGCGGCGCACGCGCGGAGAGCGCACGCATCAGGCGGCACAGCTGCAGCGGTGAGAGCTGCGTGGCACGCAAGGTGAGGTGGGTGAGGTGCGCGACGCCGCCGACCTCGGCAGCGGAGATGATATGGTCAAGCACATCGGCGCCGGCCGTCATGCCCGTCAAGTTCAGCGACTCGACGCCGCCGAACTGTAGGAGGTGCGAGGTGAGGCAGTCCACATTCTCACGTGCTGTCAGCGCGGTCGGGTAGGGGGAGAGATCGATGTGTAGGGGGTCTTGCTGGAGAAGGAGATACACATCCGGCACGGAGGTGTCACCGAGCATCGAGGACAGACCAGCCACCGCACGCGGCCGATGCACACCAACCGCCGTCATCAACGATCAGACGAGCAGGGAGGACGCGGAATGCGACAGAGAGAGAGAGAGAGGGACAGCTGGCGTGTGTGAGTGTGTGTGCGTGCGTGTTTCTGTTTGTGTTTGGTTTTCGAGAACAAAGAAACAAAAGAAAAAAAAAAGTAAAGAGGGTGGTCACAGCGAAGAAGCAGAGTAGCGCGTCAGCGAAGCATCACAGAGACACTTCGTTGAGATGAAAAAAAACTAAAAAAAAAACGAGCAAAACAAAAGTAAATAGTGAGCAGAGAGAGAGAGAGAGAGAGGGAGAGGAGCTGAGGGACAGAGTCAGAAGTTTGGGAGCAGTGTGAGAAGTTCAGACGCTGCGAGAGATCTCAGATGGTGATGAAGACGAGTGTGTACGTGTGTGTGTACGTGTGTGTGTGCTTGGTGGTGTGAGATATGGTGGACCTACGCTGAGGCCGTCATCCAGTCAGCATTCATACAAGATCAAATTGCAAGGAGCAGAGAGAGAGAGAGAGTGGTGTCAGAAGAGCAAAAGACGACGCAAACGTCATTGATGTCGAGTGTACATGACACGCACACACACATCAAGCGCAAGAGAGAGAGAGGAGGGAGGGCAGGGAGCATCATGAAGGTGTCTCAGCGCAAGCACTGCAACCCGTCCTCTCTTCCAGACTCGATCGCGCCATCCCATCCCATTCCATCTAAGCGCACGCCATTGTTTTTTTTTTTTTTTCTTGATTTCTGTGGCGCGACGCTGATGGCGATCGCACCACATCCCCCACACCCCACTCCGATCTTTCATACGCTGACTCATGTGATGTGGCTGATGCCCTCCCCGCCCCCGTAGCACGCCCCACACACACAAATGGCCCACAGACATACGGAAACAAAGACAGAGACAGAGAGAGATAGGCGCATGCAAGCAGACTCAAGACAGCGGCGAGAAGCGCTGGATGTGAAAGCAATAAAAAAAAAAAAAAAATGTTGAGGAGTCTATCCGCTCCTCTTGGGTGGTGGCAGTGATGACGGTGGTCCACAACACCGACACACCGACAATCAACGCTGTGCAGCGAGAGCGATCCACCGACTGGCCCCCACCGCCGCCTCCTTCTCGACAGGTGTCAAAGTCTTTGGCGGCACATCCACGAGTTTGTGTTTGTGTGTGTGTTCTTTTGTTCGTGTGCAGGGGCGGTAACACTCGCAGTCTTTTTTTTTTTTTCTTGTTCTTTGCCATCTCTGTATGAGTGGAGGTGCAAAGCTGCTGCGATGGCGGCGCTGCGGCACCGACTCAGCAGGCGCTGCCGCTGGTGTGTCACACCCTCATCCGCGCCAGCCGCGCATCGCTCGAGTTCTGCCCAAAGACAACGGCAAAGTCGCGGAAGGGGACGGGGCGATGCTGGAGAGGCAGTGGTGCCTCTGCGTCGACGTCGCCGCCTCCACCGCTGCCCCAGAGCAGGTCGGCGAAGTCCTGAAGCGAGATCGGCATCGCGGTGAGCGCGACGAGCTGATCCCGGCAGCGCTCCAGCGTCAGCACCTGCCGTGCCGGTGCCTCGTCCAGCGACCACGGGATGATTGTGGGCTTCGGGGTGCTACTCGTCACACCACCGACCGTGTTGCGCACGAGCTGCACGTAGAACTCTGCGACACCGCGCGTGCGCTGCTGTGCGTGGTCGCGCACCGCCTGCGCGAAGCGTTCCTGCGCCGTGAAGTCGACCGCGAAGACCGGCGGGCACGAGGGTCGACCGACCGGCGTGGCGAGCTCACGTGCGCTGAGCTGCTGCGGTGCGTTGGCGAAGGCGAGCGCTGCGCCGACATCGTGCGAGCTCGACTTCTGCGGCACGCACTTGACACCAGTACGCTGCGGACCCATCTGCATCGGATCCTTGTAGGCGTCTGTGATGTTGACCACCTGGACGTGCTGCTGTGCACCGGCGGCGTCCCGCACGTGGCGCATGCGGTGGGGCGTCTCCCCACGCCGTGGCGCGGACACGCGGCGATGGCCAAAGACCGGGAACTGACGCGTCGCTGTCGACTCGGCGTTGTGACTGCGGTAGTGACGGATGCCGCGCTCCCCAGTGACGGAGACAGCCGCGACGGCCGCGCTCGCCGGCACGTCCGGCGCAGGGCAGGAGGAGGAGAAGATGTTCAGCGTGCCGTAGTTCGCGGTGGACTCGCGAGGGAAGGTGCGGCGCGCCGACGTTGGCGGCGCCGCCTCGTCGGAGGACGGCCACACGTACGGCTTCATGAGACGGAGTGGAGGCAGGGAGCAGGGCGGGGTGTGTGTGCTGCTGATGCTGCTGATGCTGCTGCTTGGAAAGCGCTGCACCGCGTGTCTATGAAAATGTGTATTTGTGTGCGAGTGTGTATATGTGCGTGTGTGTATCTGTTTTGTTTCCTGATCTGGATGAACACCATCCAGTGCAGCAGAGATTGCGTGTACGTGTGCGTGCGTGCGTGCGTGTGTGTGTGTGTGGGAAGCGTAGGGGCCACTCGATGAACGTGGAGGAGCCAGAGGGGGGGAGAGAGGGAGAGAGAGATGGGAGAGAGGTGAGACGGGAGCGTCCGCGCAGCCATCAGCAAACACAGTGCCACGAGTGGGGCCGACGAAGTGGAGAGGTGGTGGACGATGCGGGGCGATGCATCTCTGCCACCATCACCGCCAACCACACCTAGACACACAAACACACACACACACACACACACATGTAGAGATAGACAAATAGATGGACACACACACACACACACAGACAGACTTACTCACGTAGAGGTGCTGGTGAGCGATGATGTTGTCCACGACAGCCCTCCCCCTCTTCCTCCCTCACTTCCCCTCTCTCTCTGGCCTCCTTTACCGCTTCCGTTGTTGATGAGGCGTGCGAGGGTGCAGAGAGAGCGAGCGCGGGAGGGAGGGAGATGCTGCGGTGGCAGGTGGGATGTGGGAGGTGGGAGGTGCGCGGTGCATCGACGGTGAAGCGCGTCTGGCCGCACTTGCAGCCGTCGCGCGGTGCTGATCCTCTCCCCTCCCTTCTCGCAGCCCTGCCTGAGACGGTCACGGAGAGAGAGTGTGTGTGTGTACAGACAGACACACAGACACACACTGAGAGACACAGACGCCAGTGGGGGCGTGTGGGCGACGGCGGGTCTGGCCTACTCCGCGATCCACGGCGAGCGGCACAGCGGGCACACGTTGTGTGAGCCCGTCGCCCACCACGTGTAGAGGCAGTTCGAGTGGAAGGCGGAGTTGTGGCACACGGAGCAGCGCACGTCGGGCAACTTGTGGTTGACGGCGCTCACGACGGCGAAGCAGATGGGGCACGGCTCGATGCCGCGGAAGTGCGCCTCCAAGTTCTGGTGGAAGAGATCGATGCACTCCCACACGTTGGCCGAGCCGCCGAAGAGGATGACCGACATCCGCAGCATCCACGAGCGCCACTTCTTCAGAGACACGCCGCAGTCGCGGCCGCTCTCGTACTCCACCGCGGGTGGGTGCAGGGGGAAGGAGGGTGGGAAGGTGATGCGCACGGCCGCCCTCGCGTCCTCCATCTCGTAGCTGAGGTGGATGAGCTGCTGCGCCACGTTCACCTCCACACTGCAGCTCTCGCCGACGCTGAAGCTGCTGCTGCCGTCAGGGCTGTGGCCCAGCACGGCGAGGAAGCTCTCCTGGATGAGAATACCTGTGACGTGCTGCGTCACGAAGGCGTAGAAGAGCGCCCGCCCCTTACGCTCCACCGTCTCGAGCCAGCTCTTCACATGCGCGAGTGTGGGGCCGTGCAGCAGCTGTGTGAAGACAGCGAAGGAGCCGCGCGCGAGCTGCGCCATCGGGGCCGGCGCGTCGACGCGGGTGAGCGCCACCACCTCGAACCCGAGCTGCCCTGTCGCCGCGGTGTCGCCCGCAGCGTCGGCGTGCATGGAGGCGCCAATGAAGGTCGCATCGAGCCTCGTCGCCTGCTGCTCCATCGGCGTGAGCATGAGGGCGAACAACACATCCAGCAGACCGTACACCTGCCGCTGCCACTCCTTGTCGCGCGCCACGCGGCTGCCACCGCCGCTGCCACCGCCACCGCCACCGCCCTGCGCCTCCTCTGTCGGTGGCGGCGGGGCGCTCGTGAGGTAGATGCACCAGGAGAGCAGGTAGGGGAACAGCAGCATCTTGTGCTTGTGCGTCTTGGCCAGCACTTTGCTGTGGTGTCGGAACTGCGCCACCTTCGCCGGCTGCGACGTCGAGTACTCCTCCCTCAGCGGCTTCAGCGACAAACGCTGCATGATCGTCTGCATCGGCGCGGCGAGCGGGACTGTGGCGCGCATCAGAGTGAGGTTCGCCAGCAGGCACACGCTCCGCATGACCGCCGCGACAGTCGCCACTCCAATCTGCTCCAGCCTCGCGATCCCGGTGGCGCTCAGCCACGCGAAGGCGAAGCACAGCACCGACGCGATCTTGTCCACGCTCACCTGCGAGGCACGCAGCGCCATCACGTCACCGGTGAGCAAGTCCCCCATGAAGCGCGACGTAAAGGCGATGAGCTGCGCGAGCGGCGCCGCCTCCGCCGGCTTGGTCGCGCGCAGCCTCGACACGGCCTCGCACACAGCATCGAAGACAACGAGGTTCACGGTGCTGCGCAAGACGCTGTCCATGCGACTGTGCAGGACGACACCGCGCCGCGAGAGCACCGCGGCCACGACGATGCGGCGCAGCGTCGCCAACGAAGCCGGTGTTGTGCCCGTCTCCCTCTGCAGGCGGCCGTTGGGCGGCAGGTGGCGCAGTCGGTGGCAGCGACAGAGAGCGTCGACGATGACGCGGATGAGCTCGCTGTACACCTCCGGGGTGGGGATGCGCGTGCACGAGAGCTCCGCCAGCAGCTCGAGCCCCGCCAGCGGTGTCTGCTTGGCCGCGTAGGCGATCAGGCTCTTCACGGTGCTGTCCGCCATGGCAGGCAGCGAGGCGAGATGGCGCACCAGCACGAGCGTCAGCTTCGCCGTCGTCAGGTCCCACATGGGCAGCTGGCAGCTCGCCTCGAGCAGCAGCCGCTCCTGCTCTGCAGGGATCTGCGCGGCGATGTTGAACCGCAGCGCATCCGCCGCCTCGTCCAGAACTGCGAAGAACGTCGTGTAGGCGGTCGCCAGCTCCACCGCGATGCCGCGTGCGCCGCGTGCGTGGAAGAGGGAGGACACGGCCGTGCTCGCGACGGCGCTCACGAGTCGGATCGCGCGCCGCAGGAACGCGGTGTCCTCCGCCGGCGCCGTGTCGCGCAGCACGGCCGCCAGCGTCGGCAGCAGGTACGGCACCGACACCCCCGCCACCGAGCCGGCGCCGGTCGCCGTGACGAGCGCCGCCACCTCGACCGCGACGTCGACCACGTCGACGCACGCCAGCAGCGCCGGAAGCGTACTCTCGAACAGCGCGCGCCGCACGCCGTCCGACAGCACCTCCCGCGCGGCCGCCACGCGCAGAACTTGGCAGAAGAGGCGCGCTGCTGCCTTTGCATCCGTGCGCGCCATCGCAGCGGCGCTGGCGGCGACGTCGACGCTCTCCAGCAGCCGCACCAGCTGCGCCGTGCGAACGGTGGTGGTGAAGGTGGGGGACAGCGCGTCCAGCGTCAGGTACCCGTCGTAGAGGTGCATGGCGGAGTCGCTGCCGTCAAGCGCGGCCGCGCGCACCGCCACGGCGCTCCGCTGCCACGGCAGCTCCGTCATCACGAAGCACCGGACACAGTCGGTGGAGGCGAGCGGCACGAGTTGGGAGAGGCGGTACGTGGCGAGGAAGGGGAGCGGCACATCACCGTCGCCGATGACGACGGCGCGCAGGAGCGTCGTGGCGACGGCGTCGCGGTCTGCGGCGTCCACAGCGTAGCTGTCCAACAACACCTGCACCTCCGCCGCCATGGCGCTGCACTCAGCGATGCTGAGCGAGTGCACCTTGCGCTCCATCGCGTCCGCCAAGGGGTCCTCGCTGCCGTCGTCGTCGTCGCAGTCGCTGTCGCTGTCGCTCTCCTCCTCCTCGCGCCGCCGCCGCTCCTCCAGCGCCACCCGCATCGCTTTGACGGAGATGTACTGCTCCACAAAGACGCTCGTCGCCACCGCGGCGCTGATGTACGACAGCGGCGTCAGCAGCTGCGCCACCACATACGCCGTGTCGAGCGTCAGCAGGTCCGCAACGGCGCTGCCGCGGCGCAGCAGCCTCGACCACGCCACCACGCGATCTCGCACAGTGGCGGCACGATTGCCAACGTCCGCCTCGCCCGCACCGTCTGCATCGGCACCGTTGGCGTCACCGTCGCTGCGACTGCTGCTGCTGCTGCTGCTGCGACTTGAGGCCGAGGACGAGTCCGCCGCACCCGCGGCGCCGCGGCTGCGGCCACTACTGCCGCTGGTGGTGCTCTCGCTCCGCTCTGCGTCGCTCGCGCTGGCTGTAGAGGCGGAGGACGCCGACGACCCTGCGGTGTCCGAGTCGGTGCCGCTCGCGGTCACCATCGCCTGCGTGTCTGCCACAGCGACGCGCAGCGCCTCGAGCACCCCACCGCGCTGCTCCTTCGACAGCAACAGTCCGCGCTCCACGTACGCGGCGACGCACTGCGACACGCCGGCGGAGTCGCACTCGACGATGGCGCGGGTGAGCACGTCGCACAGCTTCACCGGATCGCGCATGACGTGACGCAGCGCGGCCTCCTTCAACGTGTGTTCTTGTGTGGACGACGTCGCCTCCACCAGCGCTGCGGCCGCGGGCCGGTGCCGCCACTCGAGCGCCGCCAACACCACCGCCGCAAGTGCCGCCTTCCCCGCTTCCGATGAGGACGGCGACGCGGCGACACACGTGCCCCGCACGGTGGCGCACAGGCCGTCCAGGACCGCGTCGGCCGCGGCATCAGCCGGCACGAAGGCGGTGTCCCGCACCTCCTCGAAGAAGGCGGCCAGCACCGTCCACGTGTGCTCCGTGGAGTCGGTCGCGGACACCTGCTCCTGCAGCCACGCGCTCGCGACGTCGGCGACGAGCGCCTTGGAGTTGGCGGTGCCCGCGCCGTCTGTCCGCCCCGCTGGCGACGTGGCAGCGCACATCCGCCCCAGCAGGCGGCCCTGGAAGAGCGCGAAGCACCGCTGCGCTGCCGGCTCCGGTGCCGCGGGCAGCACGCGGAAGGCCGCGCCGGGCTGGACGGCGAGGACGCCGAGACACTGATGGAACACATCGTCGCAGCGTGCGGCGGTCCGCAGAAGACTCCGTGCCAGCACGCCGATCACGGCGGCGCGGTAGCGCGTCGCCTTGGCCTCCGACTGCATCAGCTCCACCGCGTTGAAGCAGATGACGGTGAAGAGCTCGACGCTGTCCGCCGACGCGCGGCTCGCCGTCTTCCGAACGCAGTGCAGCTCCCAACACTCTGCCGCCGCCGTCAGCACCACCTCGAGCTCGCGCGCGCTCACGTTGGGCGTGTCCTTCATGGTACTCAGCCGCTCCACCAGCGCGGCGCAGAACTCATCGAGGATGCCCTCGCACCGCGCATCCTTGGAGAGCGAGGTCAGCAAGGGGAGCAGGCAGGGGAAGATGACCTCGGCGAGCTCGGCCTGCTGGCACGCCATGAAGCTGTTCACCACATCATCGAGGAAGCCGACGTGCATGTGGCTCACGACGTCGGCCACGTTGCTGCGGCACCAGAAGAGCAGCAGCTCCCACGTTCGGGAGGCGACCGCGACGTGGGCATCCAGCACACAGCCGAACACGGCGTGTGAGACGAGCTGGTGTATCCGCACCGTCGCCGGGCAGACCACCACCACATCACGCAGAAGCGCCAGCACGGCGGAGCGGGCGAGCGGCGTCTTGAGCAGCAGGTACGACTTCGGCGCCGTGCGCGGCGGCAGCAGCACACCGAGCAGGGCGGGGTCCTGCACCACCTTCAGCACGGCCGACTGCGCCGCGCTCACCTGCTTCATCATGAAGCCCATCGCCTTCAGCGCGGCGAACAACTTGTTCGCGTTGGGGTCGAGCGAGTCGTCCGCCAGCGGCTTCTTGACGCTGACGACCTCCTCCACGGCGGTGCGCAGAGTCACCAAGATGGGGTCCATGAACTGCTGGAGCATCAGTGCCTTCTTCTCGGCCACGAAGGCCGCGTCGAAGGCGGCGGTGGCGGCGTGGCACACCGGCACCTCCATGTCGTTCATCCCCATCACCCACACCCCAGCGAGCACCTTGAGCTCGGGCACCACCGCCACCTTGAGTGCCTTGTCCTTGCGCATCCACGCCGCGAGGAGGTGGTAGGCGGAGGCGCGTATGGCCGGCTTGACGTGCTGGGCGTGTTGGATGACTGCCTCGACAGTGGCGCTGGCGAAGGGGGCGAGGGTGGCGCTCGAGGTGCGCTGTATCACCTCGAGAAGTCGATCGAACGCCTTTTGTTTGGTGATTTCACTTGTCTTGTTCAGCAGCCGGAGCTGCACGACGTAGTCGCCCTCGTCCTCCGCGGCGGTCCTCCCCTCCACGCCGGTGGCGAAGCCGCCGAGGAAGGAGGTGAGGCCGGCGGGGGCGCCGGTGGACGACACCATCACCCGCGCCGCCTCGCTCTGTGACGCCCTCGCCGCTCGTGGCATCGCGGGCCGCGGGTGGGGAGGAGGAGGAGGAGAGAGGAGAAGGAGGAGTGGCGACGACGCTCGCACCGTTGGTGGCGTACGTCGCGCCGGCACACTTGTTTGAGGACGGAGGAGGCGGAGGAAGAGAAGGAAGAAGGGGGGAAGAGAGGAGGGCTGTGTACTGGTACTTGTATGCGTGTGTGTGTGTGTGTGTGTGCTGAGGTGGACGGATCAGATCCGCTTCTGCTGGTGCGGTGAGAGAGTCCGGGAGCAACACGAAGCACACACAGGTAGACGGCGAGGTCAGCACAGAGCAGCAGCTGACGACGGAGCTGTGTACACGTGTGTGGGCCAGGCAGGAGAGAGAGAGAGAGACGCGGAGGAGAGACGTGTATACGAGGCGTAGGAGGGGGGGCAGAGAAGCGGTGGTGGCGCGCCGAGCACGGCCGTCGCTGCGTCGGCTGCACACGCATACACCAGGCGGTGCGCGTGTGTCAGTGTCTGTGGCGATCAGCGCAGCTGTGCAACACGGAGTGCGCAGACGCGGTGGCGAGCGGGGAGGGAAGGGGAAGGGGGGGAGGACACAGTGGCGCATCCACACACACACGCACACCCGTGACCGCACATGATTCGACTACCATCACCACCACGCGGCAAAAAAAAAAAACAAATCCGCAACAGCACAATGGAAAACAAAAAAAAAATGAAAGAGGTCATCTTGAGCAAGACACCGGCACACACACACACATATAGAAGCATCATCTGTCTAAGACTTCTACCAACACCAACACCCCCCCCCGCCTCACTCCTCTCATGTTCGGGAGGCGGACGTGGATGTACCCGATGAGTGGCCGACAAGGGGGGAGGGAAGAGAGGAAGGGGAGCATCTGTGTGCTCTACACATACGCGCGCGCGCAGTAGATGCACACATACGTACTCCACCTGCACGTGCGCTCGTCAAGAAGAGCATCGGGATGGGATGCGCAACAAGGCACGGCGGTGCGGCGTGGTGGATCTGCACACGCCAGCCCGCGAGTACGATCTCCAGCGAGTAGAGAGCGGCGGTGTCTCTGCGCACCGGCCACGCCGCACCGTATCGAGCCGCCCTTGCAGAGACAGACGGGCACGCGCGAGAGCAGCTGTGAGATAAAAGAAAAAAAGTTGAGATATAAAAAACAACAACAACAACGACGGAGCATACACACGCACACACACACGAACACCCCGCTCGACGGTGTAACAGTGGTGGCGTCAATAGCGCGTGCGACATCGCCTTGGAGGGTGAAGAAGTGCGGGGGGGGGGGGGGGGGGGGGGGGGGGGGGGGGGGGCAGACGGTGCACACACACGGCACTGGTGTGTGGCGTCGTGCGGTGCGTCCACTCCCACCTTCTCCACGATCTCACCTCCATCACATCATCTACCGGATGCAGGAGCAGCATCGCACACCCTCACCCACGCATGCACTCTATCTCTCTCTGTGTATGCACGTGTCTGTGTGTCTGTACAACGGGGCGGAGAGGGGGAGGCAAGTTTGTCTGTGCGCTGCTCTTCCAGGTGATCTCACGCACACGCGCTCTCTTTCCCTCTGTGTGTCTCCCGACTCTCTGCAGGCAGGCAGATGCGTGCATGTGTGTGTGTGTGTGTGTGTGTGTCGATCCATCCCGCTCCGTATACATCCTGGCTCGCTCGCTCTCTCTCTCCCCTCTCACGGCGTCAGTAGACCCAGTGCTCCATGATAGACGCGCATGGCGGTGCGGTGTTGGCGCGTGCAAAGCGGCCGAGCGGCGGGCGCTTCAGCTCCGGCACCTCCGCGAGCGGGACGCACCTGAACATCTCCGGCAGGTCGTAGTTCACGGAGTGGCACAGCTGTCCTCTGGCCGCGAGGCTGCGCAGTCCCTCGGAGACCGGTGTCGCCCCCTTGCGCATCATGGACAGCAGGGCGTCGACAACGTAGTACACATTCACCAGCGCCGCATCGCTGCGACGCCGCACGCCGTGGAAGTCCTCCACGAGGAGCGAGTTGCGGGGGTGCAGCTTGCAGCACCCCACCGAGTTGTCCACGATGAGCACGCGGTCCATGTTGCGGCCGAGGAGGCGCAGATCCTTGGTGTGGATCGGCTGGGTGAACCACATGTTATTGCGGAACACGATGTCGTCGAAGATGATGCCAGTCTGGTGCAGCTGCTTCACCACGTGCGACGCCGTCTCCTTCGTCGACGCGGTCCAGAGCACAATCTCCAGCTCGGTCATGTGGCGAAGCGCGTTGAGTACGTGAAGGCAGTACGGCCGCAACACCGCCGCCGACTGGCGTGCGTCGCGGTTGAAGACGAGTGTCTCGTCGAGGTCGAGCACGAGCGTCAGCAGCCGGCCGTCGTCCGGGCCCTCCGTCAAGAGAGTTCGGGGGAAGAGCGGCTTCACCAGGCTCGCCATGTCCTCCGCGCCGGGGTCGACGCGGCGGCGCACGACGACGGCGGAGTGGGAGCGCGTGTCGTCCGCGGTCAGCGCATCCGTCTCCTTCACCACCGTGCGCCGCCGGCTGCTGATCGTCGCGGCAGGGCTGTCCGTGAGGCCGTCCTCCACGCCGGACGCAGCGCCAAGACGAGCTCTGCTGGACGTGGCAACCGAGCCCGTGCGCACGTGCCCCTCGAGCTTCGCCACCGCCGGGGTGACGACGAGTACATCGCCGCAGTCTTCCATCTCAGTCGTGCTGCGCGCCAACGACGACGCACGCAGGCGCTCGTTCCACACACGCGTGATGGTGGAGAGGGACGTCGACGACGGCGCCAGCGGCAGGTGTGCCGACGGGCAGCTGTTGGCGCGAGCTTGCACGGAGGCCGACATCCGAGAAGGAGAGAGAGAGAGCGACTCACGCACCACGCACAACTCCCCCGAGAGAAAAACAAAAAAATGACTCAAGTCACCACACACACACACACACACACACACACGCGCCTCAGAAAGAGAGAGAGAGAGGACGCGAGCGGCTGTGGGTGCAGCACACCGCCGCTGGTAGAGGTTCGCCGACCGCAGCTCAGGAGAGCGCACAGACAGGCCAAAGAGTCACGTGACTCTCCACTCGTGTTGATGCGTGTGTGTCTGTGTGTGCGCGGCTGCCCGGCTGCCCGGCTGCCCCAGGGGGGACGGGGTGGAAAGAGAAGAGAGAGGACTTTGTGATCTATGAAGAGCTGCCGCGTTGCTGCGCGCCTCTGGAACCCACACCAACTCAGCCACACCACCACTTAACGTACGGTCGTGGCGACCACGTGGCCGTGTGTGCCTCACCCTCTCTGTCTCGCTGTTTGGGACTGTGTGGCGGTGCTCTGGTCACACCGCAGCTCAGCTCTGAGGAACGATGACGAGACGAGATGTGAGACGTTGGGGAGCAGAAGAAGCACAGTATCGCAGACGTGCAAGACAAGAGTGATCTAGTAGTGCGCGACGGCACCGGGGAGGAGGAATCCAAAAGGACAACAAAACAAAAAAAAAAAACAAATAAACAAAAATAAGAAGACGCGACTGCGAAGAGCAGACGAGAAGGCCGCGTATGGTGCGGGTCTGTCTCTCTCTCTCTCTGTCTGTCTGTGTGCGTGTCTTTCTGTCTGTGTGCGTGTGTGCGTGTGTGCGTTTGTGCGTGCGTGTGTCTATGTGCGTGTATGTGTGAGGTGGAGAGTGCGGGAGTAGTTTGGGAAAGAAGAGGCTGAATGTGTGAGTCTATGTCAGCTCTGCCTCGATGCTGCTGACGCTGCTGTGCGCCACGCAAAGCAAGCAACAGTAAAAAAAAAAAAAAAGAAATAAATAGAGAGAGAGAGGTAGAGAGATGGTGCTCTGTGCAACTCCCTCCAGGTACTGAGCCTGTGTGTGCGTGTGTCTGTGTGATGGGGGAAGACGGGAGCTGCGTCCACTCTCTCTCTGTCTGTGTTCCTGTCCGCAGCGGGGGGGATGATACACGCACACGGGGACGAGGGCACAACCTCACAAGAGGCACCAGAAGATGGAGAGCAAGAGGACCCGTTGGTGGAGCGTGTCTGTGCGTGGAACAGCGCTGTCTACGTGTCCCCCGGCGTCGCCGTCTGCGCGCAACGTCGAGGCTGTGGCGGGGTGCGATGAGAAGGAGAGACAGAGGAGGAGAAGAGGTGCAGGGGAAGGTGGCACAGCAACGGAGAGAGAGAAGGAGACCACCGACACGCGTCCAACGGAGCGCAGATGCACGAGAGACATCTGCACTCCCTCGCAGCCGGTGTGTCGAACACGTGTGCTCACCCGCACACACGCACACGAGTGGAGGGACGAGGTATGCGCAGCGGGAGAGGGGCGTGGGCGATGGTGTTGCCCGCGATGATACAGCGGCGGCAGCAGCAGCGACACGACCAGCGGCACACGAGGCACGAGGGGGGGGAGAGGAGAGCCATGCCGGCACCAGCTCTCGCGCGCCCTCGCCGCCGCCGCAGTCCATTCAGGCACCTTCTCACCCTCTCTCTCATTCACCTGTTCTATATATTGAATGTGTGTGTGTGTTGGCATGGAAGAGGGATTTGATATCCTCGAGGGCGTCAGAGGCACCGCAGACGGTACGCGGGTGCACGCACGCACATGCTGAGCGGCGACATGGACGGAGACCACAACACAGTACATCGTACCTACAACTACATCTGAACAAGAAGAAAAAAAAAAAGAGAAGACGACGCACAACACAGACATGACATGGGAGAGCGGCCGGCAGCAAGACAGAGAGCGCCTCCCAGCTAGGGAGGCTGTGTCGTGCTCATCATCACAGAGCACTGCCCCTCTGCAGTCCCCGTCGATTGCCCCACCCCCCAAATCCAAAACACAACGGTCGTGCATCCATCACACACACACACACACGTAGTCGTTCACGATCCCACCACCACCACCACCACTACTGCTTCTATGTGCGAGACTCGCAGTCAGCACCCGCGTCGCGGTCGCATCGGGAGGAGGCAGTGAGGGAGTTGAGCGCACGTGAATGCGGACGAAGGGAGTACACGAGTGGAGGGGGAGGAGGAGGCACACGACGACGAGGCACGTCTCAGCAACAGCACAAGAACGCACACACAAACACACACGGAGACCAATGAGGGGGGGGGGGGGAGTGGCCTCGTACTCGAGCACGCGCTCCGTTGCGTCTCCTCCGCCTCTAGACGGCGAGCAGAGCGCGGTCCTTCATCGTGACCTCGACAAGGTGGTTCAGCTTCTCCACCTCCATCTTCTTGATGTGCGCGGCGTCTGTGGGCTCGCCTTTGCCGGGCTTCGACACCTTCCGCAGGTTCGGCGACAGCTTCAGGGTCAGCACAGTGCCGCGGGTGTCGCCGACAAGCACCATCGGGTCCGCCTCGCTGAAGGCGATGTGCGTCAGCTTCGCATTCTTCACGACCGTCTGCGCGCACAGCGGCTCTGTCTTGTTCTGCGCCACGTCAAACACGCACACCTTGCCGCCTGCCGTGACGGCGGCGAAGACGGTGGAGCTGTACGGCGCCCACGCCACATCGCCAACGGCGTCGCCAAGGTCAAAGACGACCAGCGGCGACGGGGAGCCCTTCATCCACAGCTTCACCGTCCAGTCCGCGGAGCATGTGAGGAAGATGTCGGGGTGGAAGGGACTCCACCGAGTCGTGTACACCGCCATGCTGTGCCCCTCGTAGCGCTCCACGCACTGGCCGTTGTGGTTGACAGTGCACAGCAGCAGGTTGCCCTCCTGCGTGCCAACCACCGCCTTGTCGTGCGTGGGGGAGTAGTCGAAAGACATCCCGCCGAGCTCGTTCAGCAGCGTCTGCTCCGGGTCGGCGGTGCACACGCCGGTGCTCAGCCGCAGCACGTCGCGCGACGTGAGCTCCTTCTTGCTGAGCACCCAGTTGGCGACGCGGCCGTCGGTGCTGATCGAGTAGAAGGAGAGCGTCTGCGTGCTCTCCACCCACATGACCTGCCACACCGGGTCCATGTGCTTGCCCGTCCGCACGTTGGCGCGGTAGAGCGGGCGGCCGCGGCTGCTGCCCTCCGCGTCGTGCGAGCTCACCCGCATATCGAAGACGCACACGCTGCCGTCGTAGAGGCCGCATGCCAGCAGCGACGGCTCGCTGGGGTGGAAGGCGAGGCAGAGCACGCCGCAGTCTAAATGAAAGGAGAACTCGGGGTGCGCCGCGATGGGGGCGCCGGAGCCGGTCGGCACCGCGTTCTTCAGGGTGAAGCAGTGGACCATGCCCTTGCATGGCTTGAGGAAGTCGTAGCTGCCGTAGCCAACGGCGAAGAGATCCGAGTAGCGGCCGTTGAGGGCGATGGCGGTCACGGACTTCTTGCGCGTCCGCTCCGTGAAGAACTGCCACAGCGGCAGCAGCGTCCCGTCCTCCTTGTAGAGGTCGCTCTGGTCCTCCCAGTACCGGAAGTCATCGATGATGTCGTGGCAGTCGTTCTGATTCACCATGCGCTCCATCACCTGCAGCGCGCTGCGGAACTCCGGCGACGCCAGCAGCTCCGTCGGCCCCTTCGGCCCCACGTCGGCGCCGTCGCGCATCGACGCGGCGGCGGCGGCGGACGTGAGCGCGCTCTCTTCGTCCTTGCCTGCGCGCGCGGCCTGCGCGGTGCGGCGCTGCGCGGCAGCGGCCTTCTCCGCCTGGACGCGCTCGCCCTCGTAGGCGTCGAAGATCGTCCACGCCGTGGCGAGGCCGCCGAAGGTTGCCGACGGCGGCGGGTCCGTCATGACGGCGCGCTCCTTCATCGGCTGGTTCATCGTCTGGCTACCGCGGTCGCTGTAGTTGAACTGGTTCTTCAAGATGCGGGTGGACACGCCCTCCTCGATCAGGTCCGGGTTCGTCTCCGCCGCCGCGGCCACCTCCACCTCGTGGACACGGCGCTGCCGGTCCTCCTCCTGCTGCAGCGCCTCGGGTGAGTCCTTCGCGATCGCGTTGCCGTCCACCGCGAAGAGCGTCGACACCTGCCGCGTGCTCGGGAAGTACTTGTACACACGCGCGTCCTTCTTGTGGTCGTAGTAGACCGGGACCGACATCACATGCGGGTCGGCCGCCTTCAAGATGCGCTCGACAATCACCTCTGCCACCGGTTTGTTCGCCTCGCGGCCGAGCACCGCCGCGACGACGTCGGCCGGGCCGCCGGTGCTCTGCTTGCGGGAGACATTGCCTGCTGCCCCGCCGTGCGAGTTGCGTGGCTTGACGATCGACCCTCGCGGGCTCACGTGTGCGCTCATCGTGCGACCCCCGTGCGTATCGCAGCTCAGGCTGCAGCGAGTGCGCGATGCGGCGGGCACGCAGACGCGCGTACCTCTGTAAGTCTGTCTGTGTGCGTGAATGTGTCTGCGTGTTCTTCGTTGTTGTTGTTGTTGTCGTTTACCTTGCGAGACTTGCAGAGGCTGCGCGATGGACAACGCGTCCCAGTGCTGCTGCTGCTGCTGACACGGCTGATGGTGGCCTCTGCGTGTATACGTGGGTATATCTGTGGTTGTGTGTGTGTGTGTGTTTGTGTGTTCCTGCTCACTGTGAACGTACTGCACAGCGCGGCATGATGAGTGCACAAGGGAAAGCCGTGAAGAGGGTGAGGAAGGAGATGTGAGGGGGGGAGGGGAGGGGAGTGTGCGTCAACGATGCTGCGCGGAGTTGATGCGACGACGCAGCACCTCCGGTGGACAGGACCACCACTGCGGGGGGACGAGGAGGCCGCAGCTCTGTACTCCGGACGATGCACACAGACAGAGAGAGAGAGACTGGGCGAGTAAGAGAAGCAGCAGCAGAAGCAGTAGCAGAAGCAGTCGCAGAGACAACAGCTGCACCTGTGTGGCGGCCAACACGGTGCGCGCGAAGCGGCGCACTCGCGTACACGTCGCCGCCACATGATTCAAAAAAAAAAAAAGAAGGAGAGGAAGATGTGCAGTGCACACCGCTGGTGCGGGTCATGGCAGCGGCTCGCCCGCGGCTGCGTGATGGTGCCGTCCGTAGTGGTGGAACGCAGAGCGCACACTCCACTGATCGCCGCTGCCGACGACGTCGTGCTCGCGCAGTCGCACATCGAGCGCGCCGCACACAAACTCTGCGAAGGACACCCGCGCCTGCTCCGCCTCGCGGACGCCGGGGAGGCAGCTCAGCGAAACTTGGCCCAGCGAGTCGGCGAGCTCCTGAGCACCCCACGTGATGAGGCGCAGCGTCGCGCGACTCACCACACACGCAGCCGCCTGCAGCGCCGCCTTGTGCCGCCGCGTGTACGTGCTGAGCGCCAGCTGGCGTCCCTCGTCCGTCAGCTCAGCACCGCACAGCTCTGCCGGGTCCTCCGGCCCGCCGCGCATCAGCAACGAGAAGCCGCTGCGCGACAGGAAGCGGATGAGTGCGCCGGAGCCGAAGATGCGACAGCACCGGTGCACACCCGCCGCGCCGCTCGAGCACTCGCCGTCGACGCAGCACACCTCTACGTGGTGGGGACGCCACCACGGCGTCACCGGTGCAGCGGCGCCGCACTCATCACCGGTTGGCAGCTCGGTCCTCTCCGGCATGAGCATCTTCGCGACAGCGGTGCGCGGGCGGTTCCAGAGCAGCTCTCGCACCAGTCGTCGACGCCGCCGCGCTACGTCGCGGTCGGCCTCCACGGTGTCGCCTGCGAGCGGGGGCTGCAGGCTGCCGAACGCGTAGGCCTCGACCCGCGTCGCCGCCAGCAGAGCCGCGAAGTCCTCCTCCGTCGGTGCATCCGCCTCCTCCTCCGTCATCTCCGTCCACTGCTGCTGCTGCTGCAGCGGTGGCGCCTGCGACGGGGGAGCGGCGCTCTCTGCCGCGGTGGACTCCGCAGACGCCGAGACCGGCGTCGAGCGGGACTCGCACGTGCGAGTGTGTTCGTGCTCCCCGTGTTCCTGCTCGACACCAGAGTTGGCTGCACAAGCCAGTAAAAAACTCGATGAGACGCTGCCCGACCACCGCACCGCAGTCGCTCCATCGCAGGCGCCGGGACGCCGCGGTGTCGACGAGCGATGGTGTGAGCCGACGCGCGAACGCGACGCCGCTGATGAGGTGTGGCTCGCAGGAGCAACAGACGCGGTGGCGGCCACGTGCCCGCCGTCCTCGCCCATGTCCACACTGCCCTCCATCGCAGCTCCGGCCGGTGGGCCGCGTGAGGATGCGGAGGCACTTGGCGGATGTACCAGCGCGGACGGCGGCACGACCGCGTCAGAGCACGTCGGCGTGGGTGATCCGGAGGTGGTGCTGTAGAGGTGCAGCCACGGCGTCGCGAACGCTGCTGCGCCGGGGCTGCGGTGTCGCCGGTGCCGCCTCGCCGTGGCGCTGCCCGGCTCCGCGCCGCCGCCGGTCTGCGGCCGTGACTGGCGCAGCAGCGGGACACCGCCGTGGACGGCGAAGACGTGATCGTCGACGACCGCCGCGATGGGCAGCACGGTGAACAGGTTGTTCAGCTGTGTCCAGAGTGCGACGCCGCGGTCGGCGCCGAAGCGCTGGCGGCACTTGTAGCGCAGGCACCGCTTGCCGAGCCGGCGGTAGTCGCCGTTCACGGCCGGGTCCTCGTGCGGGCCGCGCAGGAGATGCACGCTGTCCGGCTGCAGGTACGCCCAGCAGCAGAGCAGCATCACCACCTCCACGCTGTGCCACCCGACGTCCACGTAGTTGCCCAAGAGCAGCAGCGGTGTGTGCAGCGCAGACCAGTGTCCGAAGTACGCCGCGTTGTCGAGGAGCAGTAGCAGATCCGCGAAGCTGCCGCACAGGTCGCCGGCGCACAGCAGCGGCGATGCCAACCGGAGGACGGGACGACCCTCCGCCAGACGCGCATGGAGCGCCGTGATGAGCGAGGTGAAGCGCTGGTGCATGCGCTGCGCGAGCGCGGGTGCGCCGACGTAGGAGAAGCGATCTGCTACCGCGTCGTAGGTGCGGCGCAGCGCGCAGTGCAGGAAGACGGCGTCCTCGGCGGCGGAGGCCGCGTCGGGCCTGCGCCGCAGCACACCACGCAGGAGCGCCTCCGTGCGCGGGGACACGACCTCGTCCGCCGCTTCGGGGTGCTGCCACGGGATGCACGCCGAGCCGTCCTGCACCCCCGCTGCCGCGGCGTCGCTGGCGCTCGAGCGGCTGCTGCTGCTGCTGCTGCTGCGACTGCGACTGAGAGTGCTGCCCGCCCGCTCCGCATCACCCGCGTGTGCCAGCGGACGGTATCGATGCGTGTTGCCAAACGTCTCGACGAGGAAGGGCTCCACCGCGACACGGGGGAGCAGTCGCAGTCTCTCTCGCATGTACGGGGCGCAGCCCTTCAGCGCCTGCGCCGCCGCCGCTGCCGCCGCCGCGTCGCCATCGGAGCCGCTGATCGCCTCTGTCGGCGTCACCTCGGCCGTCTCACCAGCCGACTGCGGCGCCGTGCAGGTGCCCACACTCATGTCCAAGTCCACCGCATCGAGGGACGTGCGGTCGCTGAACTGCAGCGAGTAGCGGCCGCTGGACTCGCATGACGGTGCAGAGGACGCGGCTGTGCATCGCGGGGGCGCCGCTGCCCGGGACATCGGCGGTGGCCAACCTGCTTTGGCCGCCCGCGGCGACTGCGGCGTCGCCACCTGCGCGTGGTGCCGGCGACGGTGCAGCAGCGCATCTCCAAAGGCGACGCTGCCGCCGCTGCACCTGTAGAACCCCGCCGGCCGCGGTGGTGTGCCATCGAGCTGCGCCGCCTGCAGCGCCGCCCAGTCCGGCGAGCGAACGCGAGGAACGGGGCCGACGTCCAAGAGCGTCACGGCGCACCGACGCGCGTGCGCCGCCACACCGCCGTCGACGACAGTGTCAGCCTTGGCGGCGATGACGTCGCTCTCCAGCACGTCAGCGGTGGACTGCGTCGCTACTGCAGCGGAGCACTCCACAAGCAGGTCGTCCGAGTTCGCGCTCAGTCCTCCACCCCGCCCACCCAGGGGCTGCATCTCTGCCGTGGTGGCCGTCGCGTCCGTGCGGCTGTCTGCCGAGCGGCGCGAGAGCATGTTGATGCGCGACACAGGCGTCGGTCCCTCCACCGGCAGCACCGTACCGCGTGGTGTTGTGCCCCTATCAAGAACGGCGGGCCGCCTCGACTTCACGGACCGCGTGTGGCGTTGGTCCTCGCACGCCTCGCCGTCGCTGCCTCGACCACGCGACTGCCGCGACGGCGGTGGCGGCGACTGGCGCTCGTGGGGCACGTCACCACCGTCTCGCTCACCGCGATCCGCCGCGGCCGGGGCTGTCGCCGTCGCCGGCGGAGGGAGCGAGCACAGCACGGCCAGGAAGGACGCCGAGTCGGCGCCGAAGCAGACTCGCTGGCACGGCTGCAACTCCACCGGAGAGCCGAGGCGCAGCAGCCGCTGTCCATCCACGTACACGCGCAGCCTGGGCAGCAGGAGCGTCAGCTGCACCGTGTCCGAGTGTGGATACGCGGAGAGCCGCGCCGCACACGCCCACCCGGAGAGCAGCGCCGTCTCGCCCGCCACCACACGAACCTCGCCGCTGATGGGGTGGTGGTGCACCATGACGCCGCTGCCGTTGCGCGGGACGGCGATCGTGTGAGGTGCATCGCGGGTCAGCGGGAGCTGCGGGCTCTGTGTCGGCGGTGCGCTTGTCTCGGCCACCGGCGGACCTGTCGGCGCCATCGCCGCTGCGGACGAGGCCCGGTGCATCTGCACGCCGCTGCACGCTCGGTGAAGAGCGGGCCGGTCACCTCCCGCTGTGGCTCGCTTCTGCACCCACGGATGCCCGTGCTATGCACACGACAGAGAAGCGCCAATCAACTACGTGATTGTCTGTGTCCGCCTCTGTGTGTGTGTGTGTGTGTGTGTGTGTGTGTGTGTGTGTAGATCAGAGAGGGGGGGGTGAAGGGAAGTCGGAGGAGGAGGACGTCAAGGGCGGCGGCACTCCCGACACGCAGGCGACGCCGCGACAGCAAAGGGGAGGGGATGGGACACTGGGATCCATCTGCGCATGCGCAAGTGCACCTCCGCACGAGCCTGTCCACCGTGTGTGCGCATGCATGTGTGTGTTTGTATGTGTGTGTATGGTGAAGGGGATGGGGGTCAGGGCATCACGGCTGCCTGATCCACAAGAGCAAAGACAAAGTGGTGGTTGGACCTCAGCAACACACACACACACAAACACACACACACACACAAGATGACCGCCGCACTCGCTACGCCATAAACTGTGATGTGCACGGCACGATGCTCGACCACACGGCGTAGTTCACCAGCCGCACAAAGCGCTCCACCAGCGACTGCTCCGCCTCGCCCAGCACCGTCATCACGCGGTGCTGATGCGCGTCACGCGAGGGCTTGCAGTAGAAGCTCAGCTCATCCACCACGATGCTCGCGCCGAAGGGCCGGTGTGGGTTGGAGCAGCACTCCATCGCGAGGAACCACCCACCCTCCTCCGCCTTGCCCGGCGCGAGCGTCACAGCAAACCAGCCCGTCGAGCACGGCGACACGAAGAGTCGCGTGATGTCGTAGCCGCCGATCGGCCCCGCAGCGCCGGCGGCGGCGACGACGGGCGGCGCGCTGGGGTGGAGGTCGTAGAGGCGGGCGTGGGCTGCGGACGCCGGCGTGTCCTGCGCCTCACGCGTGCCTCGCTGGCGCCAGATGACGTGCAGGACGTGATCGGGGTAGAGCTGCGCGCAGGCGGCGCGCAGCCGCCATGCATCACCGCCCCAGTCCACCGGCTCCAGGATCATCTGCAGCACCGGCACATAGGAGTGCAGCACGACCCTGTGCGAGTAGCTGCGCAGCAGCTCCAGCTCGTCGTAGCTCGGCAGCTCCCGCTCCGCACCACCGCGCCCCGTCGCGGTCGGCGCCGCGCGCCCGTCTGAGAGGAACTTCCGCCACGCGACGTCGAGCCGCTCTTGCTGCGTGCTGTCGAGCAGCTGGCTGAGCAGCAGCTGCTTGGCGCTGAGGACGAGCCGTGAGAGGTCGCTGTTCGACTCCCGTGCCGCCTTGCCGACGTCGCGGGTGTTCGTGAGCAGCACAAAGAGCTGCGCGCGCTCCCAGATGATGAGCCCGCCGTAGGTGTACATCTCGTTCGTCTGCTCGCGTTGCAGCAGGTTGTGCTTCTGCGGGGAGAGGTAGAGGACGCCGTCGACGCCGACGTGGAGGTCGCCGTTGTTGACCGCGCCGCCGGGGGTGAGGCTCTTGAGCCGCATCACGCGTGGGTCGGTGATGGTGTAGGCCGCCACGACATTGCTGCAGTGCAGCGGGGGGAAGGGGTGGTACTTGACGAGGTTCGCCACCGCCTCGTACGTCGTCTGCTGCCCCGAGAGCACGACCGACTGCACGCGGAGGCACTGCGCGAGGCTGCGCACCGCCGCGTCGTAGAGGACGCCGTCGAACAGGAGCGCCTGCTTGAAGTCCGCCGCCACCGTCGCCGTGATGCCCGGCGGCACCGCGTCGCCGTTGATGACGAAGAAGTCGAGCGCGTAGTGCACCACCTGGAAGCCGATCTCCACGATGAAGAGCCCGCTGCTCGTGATGGGGGACGCCGTCGCCTCCTCGCCCAGCGCCTCGACCAAGCGGCCGTAGCGCTGCTGGAAGCCGCGGCTGCGGAGCAGATCCACGACAGGGATAACCGCGTAGTAGAGGTGTGGGCTGAAGAGCACCACCTCGCCGCTGTCGTTCGTCGCCTTGCCGTAGCGGCACCGCAGTCGGTTCAGCAGCACCTCGTTCGAGGTCGTGTGCGGGTCGTTCGGGTCCAGGTCGATGACGCACATGGACGGGTACAGCTGCCGGAGGTGCTCCGTGTAGAGGTGCAGCGAGGCGTCCACCGGACGCGCGTACGTCACCGTCTGCTGTGTCTGCGTCGGCAGCGTCGGGTCAAGCACGTCGTCCTCGTTCCGCCAGCGCTCGCGGCGCAGCGAGAAGTCCGGCACGCGCGCGCCGAAGACCTGCTTGCTCTTGAGCTGCAGCGTCACGATGGCTTTGGCGAGCTCGAGCACGTTGTTGCGCGGCCCGGCCCGCCACAGCGCGTCGCACCTCGCGAGCACCTCCGCCACGCCGGAGCGCGCGTTCTGCGCCTCCACGATGATGTGCGACGCCAGGATGTGGCGATGGTAGCCGCAGGCGATGAGGGCGTCGGCCGGCACACCGGTCACCTCGCACAGCCGGCAGTTGCGTGCGTCGGAGCGGAGCTGCTCGCTGTGCGGGAGGGATGCGAGGATCGGCATCTGCGCCTTCAGCGCGCTCTGCGGCTCGTCGCACAGGACGCCGGCCTCGAGCAGCGCGTCGACGAGGCGCACGCACTCCTGCAGCGAGTACTGCGGGCACTCGTCGAAGAGGACCTTGATGGCGTCCTCAGCGGGGAACACGTAGTTCACGATCAGGCCGCGGTTGTAGAGTCCCTCCAGCACCACGACGAGCGGCTCGTCGCGCTCCGCGTCGGGGTGGGGGCGGAAGCGCACGTTGTTGACGCGGCGGCGGTACACGTCGGAGCTGATGGAAAGTGGTTTGGCGCGGATGACGTTCGTGTCGTCGCCGCAGCAGTTGCGCGCCAGATCTGCCTCGTTGTAGGAGGACGGCACCGTGTAGCCCATGCGCTGCAGCAGCACATCCTCCAGCAGCTCCGACTTCTCTTCCATCTCCTGCACCACGTAGCCGAGCAGGCGCACCACGTAGTCCGTGTCGCGCAGGTTGAAGATGGCGAGGGAGAGGCCGTCCACCAGGGAGAGGGAGAGCACGATGCGGTACTCCAGCAGCGGACAGCCGTGCTCGCAGAGCTGGTACTCGCCAAGCAGCGACATCTGCGACTCCCCGGTCGTGATGCATGTGATGGGGACACCCGGCACCACGTACGGCACGACGCGCGTCGGCGGCAGCGGGGACGACGCCTCCGCAGAGTCCATCACGTCGTAGCCGCACAGGACGTACATCTCGAGCTGGTCCGCCGCCGCATCGTTCTGCACCGCCTCCATCCACGTCCACGAGAAGCCCGGCACAGGCACGACACCCTTCAAGGCGCGGCTGGCCGCGTACGTGAAGCACCGCGGCGCGTAGTGCGCCAGTGCGCCGCAGACGCGGTCCACCAGCATCGGCAGCACGGCTGGATTGACACGGTCGAGGGAGAAGTGCTGGCGGCGCAGCAGCGACGACTCCTTCGAGGACGCTTCCTGGCTCACCCGCAGCAGGTCACCGACCGTGGCCCGCAGCGACGAGCGCATCAGGGGGCTGCCGCGCAGGCCCGGCGACGTCAAGGCGAAGAAGCGCAGCTGCGCCCGCGTCTCCTCCACGCAGTGAGTGAGGTGGGCGAGGATGGTGCTCTCCGAGTCCCCGTTGATGTACCGCTCGGCTGGGATGCGGGTGAGGTAGCGGTCGATGACGATCACCTGCGCGTCGTCGGGGTGCACGTGGAGGCTGCACGACACCAGCACATCCGTCATGCCGTCGACGATCTTCACAAAGCGCCACGCCCGCACGGCGCCGCCGCTGCTGCTGCCGCCGCTGCCGTCGCCGCCGCCGCCGCCGCCGCCTCTGGTCGACGCGGTGGCGTCCTTGGCCGGCTCGAGCCGCAGACTCTTCTCCAGGTTGTAGTGCTCCACGAAGTTGCTCGTTGCGTGCGTCGGCTCGTCTTGCACGCCGAAGGGCTTGAACTTGAACTCGCGCAGGTTCAAGAAGAGCAACGCGAGCGCCATCTCGCGCTGCCGCGTGTCACGCGCCTGCGATGACGCGTCGTCGACGGCAGCGGTGTCCAGGACGGTGCGCAGGTCCACGACGATCGGCTCGAGCCGCTGGTTCTGGAGGAAGACGAGGTCGTTGAAGGAGATCATCTTGTGCTGGACGTAGTTGAGGTGCCCCTGCAGCTCCTGCACGGCGAGGAGGTAGCAGAAGTCCTGCAGTCGCTGCAGCGGCCGCCGCACGCTCGCGTTGGGTGTCGCGCTGAACAGCTGCACCACGAGCTGCGGGCAGCGCTCCGACGACGTGAGCGGTGGTGGGCGGGAGGTCACCGAGACCGTGTGCGCCGTGTCCCGCACGAAGACCAGCCGGAGGTAGTGGAACGTGTCCCCGTCCACGTCGTCGGCCGCGAGGAAGCACTGATCGCGGTTGAAGATGGCGACGAGCTCCAGCCGCGAGTAGTGGCCCTGGATGCGCTGGAGTATCTTGCGACACTGGTGCTGCAGTTTGTAGTAGATCGGGATCTCCAGCACGTTGCGGCCGCGCAGGTGGAAGAGCGACTCGGCGGCGCGCCCGCCCTGCGCCTGCGGTGGGGCACCGCCGCCGCCGCCGCCGCTGAACTGGTCGCCCCAGTTCGGTGGAATGAGCTCGGCGCTGGCGTTGAGGGACTCACGCAGCTGCTTCAGCAGGTGCAGCTGACTCACCTGTGTGATCTTGTTGCACAAGTGCGTGCTCAGGTGGCTCACGTAGCTCCGGACGGCCTCCAGTGAGGCCGGCGTGCTGTGTGCATCGTAGACCAGAATGCGCGCCTCGCCGACGGCGTGGCTCGGCGTCGTCGTCGCCGACACGAGCACCCACCGCTCTGCCAGGTACCGGCTGTTGGGCACCACGACGAAGGAGAGCGACGGCGGCGTCCGCAGGACCCACATCTCGTCCTCGTCGACACATCGGTGGAACACCTCTGCCACGGCCCCGTCGGGCACCACGCGGCCGGCGTTGGTCTCCTGCTGCGTGAAGGTGAGCGCGAAGGTGGCGCGCAAGAAGCGGCGCGAGCTCAGCAGCGCCGGGGCCACGACGTCGCACAGCAGCGCGCGCAGCTCCGCGCTCTCTGTGAGCGGCACCGACCGCATGCCCACGCTGTGCGAGAGGACTGCATCCCGCACCGGCTCCGCAAGGACACGCGTGCGCAGCTCGTGGAAGGGCCGGCTGCAGCAGGCGCTGTGCAGACAGTACGCGGCGGCGCGCCACTGAAGGCGCTCCGCGATGCGCTGCATCGCTCGCTCCACCCGGTCCGGCAGCGAGCTGCGGTCCGCGCAGCTGTGGAAGGCGGTGTGGCACCGCTGTCGGTCCCACACAACCGCGGTCGGCTGCGTGAACAGCGCATCCATCTCCGCCGCGGCCGCCGCCTCGTCCGACACACCCTGGTGGCTGGTCGCGACGGCGGCGGTGGTGGCGGGCGGGCCGACCGCGGCTGCCGGGGCCTCCTCCGCGGTGAAGCGGTAGTAGAGCAGGCGCAGCGTGCGCCGCACCACCGTCTGAGGCGGGTGGAAGGATGCCTCCTCGCACAGCTCCAGAAGGTCCACCGGCACCGTCTTCACGAACAGCCGCACCTTCAGCTGCATCGCCGTCGCATCGGCAGCAGCCAACGCCGACGCCGCGGACGGCACCGCCCACGCCGCCCGATCGCGCAGCGCGCTGCGGCGCGGCAGACCACCGTCCGCGAGCGCGGACGAGAGCCATCGACACTCCGCCCCGGCCTCTCCACCACCGCCGCCGGCCGACGACTGGAACAGCGCGCACGCCTTCACGACGACCGGCAGCTGGTCGAGGCCGCTGCCGCTGCCCCTGCGTGTGCCGTCCTCGCACGCCACGCCGCCCTCCTCCCCGTCCTTCTCCTCCCCGTCCTCCTCCTCCCCGTCCTCCTCCTCCTCCGTGTCCGTGTCGCTGCCGCAGCCGCGGTGGCCGTTGTCGTCGTCGCCCGTGTTGGCACTCGGCGAGTGGCCGACGCCGTCGGCCGTGGGCTTGCGGAGCCGCCGCTGCCACCGTCGCCGCGCTCGGTCGGCCTTCAGCTCGGGCAGCCACAGCGTGGGGTGGGTCGGGAAGCTCAGCTGCTGCGACGCCATCACGTCGGTGAGCACCTCCTGCACTCTGCTCTTCCACGGCGCCGCGTCCGTCGTCGCGCAGCGCCACTGCACGACGCGCAGGAGGTGTGTCGCGTCCACCTCCACCGCGTAGTTCCCCAAGTGGGCGTAGGCGTCGGTGAGCTCCGCCACCGCGGCGGCCGCCGCCTCGGCCGAGGCGCGCCGCATGAAGGCCATGAGCTCGCGCGCACCGTACACGGCGCTGAACACGGTGAGCAGGTGGCGCAGCGACAGCACGACGGCGCGGTCGGCGACGCACTCGGGCATCGCCGCACGCGACGGCGCCGCGGCCCCCGTCGCGGCAGACGTCTCCTCCTCCGCGGACAGCGGCGTGGCGCGGCGGTGTTGGTACTTCTGCGTGATGGCGTACTCGAGGAGGTGCGCGTCGAGGGCGGCGAGCGCCACCTTCACGACGTGCCGCGCCGCTCCGGCGTTCGAGTCACACTCGAGCACCAGCACGCACAGTATCGTCTTGAACCGCATCGGGCTCAGCACGGAGATGCAGACATCCGCGTCGGGGTCCACCGCATCGCCCCCAGAGGAGAGCCGCTGCACGTAGTCTGCCTGCAGCATGTGCGCCTTCACAACAGCGCTCCGGTCCCCCACGCAGCTCACGAGGTTCACGATGCGATCGCGCAGCCGCGCACACCCGTCCACGCCGAGCGACGGCGGCGAGCGCAGCTCCACATACTCGGTGTACCGCGCCTGCAGCGCGAACAGGATCGACTCCACACGCGCCACGACGGGGCTGAAGCCGCGCTCGCGCATCTGCCGCGCCACCAGGCGCCGCTCCCCCGGCTGCTGCTGCGGCGTCGCGATGACCTTGCAAGTGAAGACCGCCGTGGCGATGTGCAGATCCTCGGCGAGGTCGCGCGTGTACGCCCAGAGCGTCGCTCGCACACGCGAGCACGGCGTCACGATGCGGCGTATGCACATCTGCGACGCCGGCGCCGGCGCCGTGGACGGGAGCGCCTCCAGCACGTCGTACAGGCACACGTCCGACTGCGTGGCGGGGTCACCGACACGCCGCACCAGCACCGCCCTCAGAGACGAGGTGTAGTGGACGAGAAGGGTGAAGCCGCTGTGCAGGCGGCGCGAGACGAGGTGGCTGAGGACCTCCTCGGCGACGTAGGGGTAGTGGTCGCCGCAGCCGAGGACCCAGCGGAAGCACAGCGCCTCGAGCAGCGACCATGGGAACGACATCAGCGGGTACCGGTAGCACCGCTCCGGCGTCGGCGGCGTACCGGGGCGACCAACGGCGGCGGCGGCGGCGGCGGCGCCCCTCTCGACCGCCGGAGCCGGAGCCAGCGCCCCCTCCATGAAGCTCGCCAGCAGCCGCATCCGCCGCGTGCCCAGACTCGCCTGCACGAGCTGCAGCCCTTGCTCGTTCTCACCGCTGTGCGACGTGAGCACGAACAGGTGGCGGTCTCGGCGCGCCGTGGCCCGGTTGCGCTCGCGCACCGCCTCCACCACGTCCCCGAGCACGGCGCTCACGAGCGCGTCATGCCGGACGCGGTCGCACAGCACGCAGCTCACTCGACACTCGAAGGCGCCGGCCAGTCCAAAGTCGACGCCGGCGCTCGTCTCGTGCAGAGGAAAGAACTGCACGAGCGAGAAGACTCTGTGCGCGCACGACGCGGCCGCCGCCGACGCGGCCTCCGTGTGCAGGTACGTGAGGTCCTCCTCCCGCCCCACGAGGCGGTGGCGGCGGTCCATCGCGGCACGCAGACAGGCACGTGCCGCTGCCTCGGTCGGCGCCCCGCTGGTACCCGAGGCGCGAGTGTGGCTGACGAGTGCGCTGGGCGAGACCTGCTCGAGGCGGAAGAACACCCCGACGGAGGTGACGGCGGCGCAGTTGAACCACTGCGCCAGCACGCCCTCGGACGAGGACAAGCGGCTCAGCTCGGGCACGGCGCTCATCGGCGTCTGCCGCGGTCCTGCGTTGACGAGCTGCATCAGCGCGTGCTCGGCCGACATCCACAGGTCCACCTGCAGCCGTAGAAGCGAGAGGTAGGCGAGCCAGTGCCCGTTGCCCTCCAGCACAGAGCTCGCCGTCCCGGCATCCCAGCGCGTCTTGCAGAAGTGGTCGACGAGCGCCTTAGTGCCGGACACGAGAAGTCGCCGGTACACCGCGGGGCGGTTGATGTGCATCTCGTAGTGGAGGCTGATGGTGCCGCGTCGGAAGTCGTGGTCGTAGCGCGCCGCCACGTGCGACGGCGTCGCCTCGTCGCGGTAGTCGATGAGCACACCCCAGCCCTGGTTGAAGCGGAGCGCCGCCGTGGCGCGCAGCAGCTCCGCCGTGGCGGCGCCGACAACGAAGTCAGGCAGGTCGTGGTCGCCGTCGTAGAGGACAACGGGCTCGCTGGCGGCGTCGGCGAGCAAGTCGCGCCGCCCCGCGCCGGGGATCGCGACGGGGAACCCGTTGATGAGCTGCACGAAGATCTGCTGCGCCAGACAGCGTGCGCCTTCGAACTTGCGACACCACTCGTTGTTGAGCCGGTGTGCCGCCAGCGCCAGCCAGTAGTCCACGTGCACGGCGAAGCCGCCGACGGAGGAGAGGAAGCGGGCGAGCGGGCTCAGCTCCGGCGAGTCGAACATGACAACGCGGTTGAGCGCCACGATCGACACGATCACGTTCTTGCGCCGCACGGTGCTCTCCAGGAAGGTGAGGGTGTCGGACGACACCATGGTGCCGACGTTGCTGACGAAGACCACCGTGTTGCACTCGGGTGATCTCTCGGGCATCGCCCGCACCAGGTACTCGAGCGACGCGCTCAGCGACGACTGCGGCCACTCCTGCGGGGTGCAGCGCTCGCGGTACACCGTCTCGTAGCGGCAGAGCAGGTCGCGCAGGCGGTCCATGAAGGTGCCGTCGTGCAGCAGCGTGCGGGCATCGCAGCGCGACAGCAGCGTCACCACCGAGCAGCGCGAGAACTCGCCGCTGTCCGTCTCGAGGGCGGTGAAGCGGCGGTGCTCCGGCGGGTAGAGGATCGTGGTGGGCTGCTGCAGAGGGCGGTGGCAGTGGTAGTCGCCGTAGGGCGACTCCGCACCGGATGCGCTCGTCCTGCACAGCGGCACGGCCTTCTCCACCTCCGGCGGCACGTTCAGGAGGACGACGCTGACGCAGACGGAAGGGTTCCAGACCTGCTGGAGGACGCGTGCTCGAGTCTGCTCGTCCGCGATCGTGTTCTCAACAAAGGCGCGGAGCTGCTGCAGGTCCTGCTCGCGCGCGTGCAGCGTCGTCTCCACGACTTGCAAGAGCGACGCGACGATCGCCGGCGCTCTGTCGACGAGGACGACGCCGTTGCGCGTGATGCTGAAGACGTCGCGACCGTAGTCGAGGGCGATCCAGAGGTGGTAGGACTGGTAGAGCACCTCCATCGGCCACTTCCAGTGGTTGGCGTGGCTGCTCGCAGCGGTGTCCCACGGCTTGGCGTCGAGGTCGTCGGCGCCGTCGATGAACGCGTTCGACGCGTCGCCGTCGTTCGGCCCATCGAACTGCGGCGACGTGCCACAGTCCGGCGAGGAGAAGGCGCTCACGTTGGTGTTGAACGTCGTGCCGGTGTTCGGCGTGCTGGGCAGCAGCCGGTCCCCGAAGGCGAGGCCGCGCTTCAGCTCGTCCAGCGTGCGCACCAGCATGCGCCGCTCCAGCTCAGCGCTCAGCGACGTTGGCGCCACGGCGGCGCCGCCGTTGCCGCGGACGCCGTAGATGCGGTGGTGGCGGAGTGCGTAGTCGATCTTGGCGTCGGTGCTGAACTCATCTGCGCGTTGGAGCAGCAGATAGTGGTTCACCGGAGACGCATCCGTCGTCATGGCAGACGAGGCCGCAGCTGCCACAGCACGCAGGAGCTCCTCTACCTCTCTCTACCTCGTTGTGTGCGTGTACGTGTGTGTACGTGTGTGTACGTGTGTGTACGTGTGTATGGGTGTGGGTGTGGTATGTGTACGTGTGGAGGAGAAGAAGTGGGGCTTCAGGCAAAGAAGAGGAAGAGGAGGAGTGCCGTGAGGATGCGATCGTGCTTCACTGCCATGCTCGCGGTCGTCGGGCCACGCACGCACCAGACATCAGACAATGATGGACCACCACGCGATGATGCAGCGGCGGGGTGGGGAGGCGAGTGGGGGGAGGAGGGGAGAGAGAGTTGGTGCATGCTGGACGTCACGACGGGCACCCGCTGCGGCACTCGTGGGCCTCACCTCAGAAATACACACACACACACAGACAGGCCCCTCTCTCCCGACGCCTCTACTCCTCTCCTTCTCGTGTTACGTAGGTGGCTCTCACGCCTCGCTCGACACACACACACATACACCTTGCCGCACCGTCCACGTCGCGGACTGCGATGGCAGACACGGTGACAGAGGGAGAGGATGGGAAGGAGGGGATGAGCGGTCAGAGGCGACGACGCCGTCAAGAAACGACATTAAGCCACGGAAGGCGGCTGTTAACCGAGCAACGCAGTCGCACACACGCAGACACACACACACACATACACAGACACACGTTGACTTAGGCAGACAGAGAGTGACGGACACGCACCAGACAGACATGTGCGTCGCGCTTGCCTCTGCCTCTGCCTCTGCCTCTGCCTTTGGTGGCAGCACCACAGCGCCTCTCTCTGCTTCTCTTTGATTAGGACTTGCGCTTGGAGGAGCGCAGCTTCGCGACGACGGCTTGGAGCGGGTCGGCGGCCGCCTTCTGCGCGGCGCGGCGGAGGCGGCTCGAGTGCGTCTGGTTCGCACGCACACGCTGGCGGTACGCGGCGACGTCGTCGGCGCTGGTGAGGCGCATGTACTCGGGCACCTCGAGGATGTTGCGCTCCACCCTGACGCGCTTCGACGACCGCTGCATCACCCGCTGGAGGGCGTCGGTGTCCTTCTGCGAGAGGTGGTGCGCCAGGTACGAGCTGCGGCTCAGCTCCGCGGCGACGGCGGCGACGCGCATCTTGCGCGTGGAGGTGCGGGTGATGTTGCTCAGCACGCTGTCCACGCGGTACTGCAGCTTCGCCACATCCGCGCGCTGCATCTGCCGGAACGGCTGGATGATGTCACCACGCTCCTTGCCGTACGCCCGCAGCTCGCGGAGGTGCCGGCGGGCCTGCGGCACCGTGAAGATAGCGATGGAGAGTCCCTCCTCCCCGGCCCGACCGGCGCGGCCGACGCGGTGCGTGTAGCGAGACAGCGCGATCGGGTCCAGCGCATCCACACCGTCGAAGAGCACCACGTTGCGCACGTGGGCAAAGTCGATGCCGCGGTGCAGCGCCGACGGCGTCTCCGCGTCGGCGCCGTGCGACGACGACGACGACGCCGCCGCTGCCGACCTCGACCGGCGCCGCGAGGACGGCGGGGCGGCGGACACTGCCCTCCCCGCGGGCTCCTTGCCCCCTGCCTGCGACTCCTCGAGCGACATCTGCAGCTGCATCGCGCTCTCGAGAGTGCCGTCGGTGCACACGAGCGTCGAGACGGCACCGCTCTGGAAGCGGCGCAGTGTGTCGAGGCGCACGTTGATGGGCAGGTTGGCGTCGTAGGCGAGCGTCGCCACGCCGAGCTGCTCCAGAAAGTTCTGCAGCCGGTACGTCTCCTCGTCGTCGTTCACGAAGATGAGCGTCTTGCCCGTGATCAGCGCCGTGCGGTAGAGGCCGAAGAGAAGCGTGTGGCTGTGGCACTCGTCCGTGGCCACCAAGTAGTACTGGTGCAGCGTCGTCTTCAGAGGGTCCCTCACGGTGATGCGCGACTCCACCACCGGGCCCGGCGCCGCGGCCGCGCCGTCCTCCGCGGCACCGCGGGACGACTCCTTGTCGTCCTCTGACGTCAGGACAACGTTGACGGGGTGGCGCAGCAGCTGCCCCTTCACGGCCGCGACGCTCTTCGTGAGCGTGGCGGAGGCGAGGATGACTTGCATGTTGGGTGGCAGCAGCGCCTGCACGGTGCGCAGGGACCGCTCTGCCATCGACGCCACCACATCCGCCTCGTCCAGGACGAAGAAGCGCACGTGCTGAAGGGTGTCGGCGGTGATGGTGCCGTGGTTGCACCCCTTCGCCAGCAGCGCCGCGGTGGAGACGATGATGTGGGCGGACTGGATGCGACTCGCCGACACGCCACCGCCGCCGGAGGTCAGGTTGTCCACGACGATGCGCGGCTGCACGTACTTGGCGATCTCCTGCGCCGCCTCGGCCGTCTGCTCGCACAGCTCCACGGAGGGGACGAGGATGAGCACGGCGGGGTTCGACTGCGTGCGGCTGCTGCCCCGCTGCTCGCGCTCCGTCAGAACGCGCTGCACGGCCGGTATGACAAAGGCGCCGGTCTTGCCGGACCCGGTGCGTGACTGGATGGAGATGTCCTTGCCCTTCAGCGCCAGCGGCACACACGCGCTCTGCACCGCCGTCGGCCGCGTCCAGCCGAGATCCCCAAGCGCCTCGAGCACGCGCGTGTCGAGCGGCAGCTCCGACCACTCCGCCAGCACCGCGCCGTCTGCCATGACGATAAAACGAGAGAGGAAGAAGGAGAGGAGGAGAGGAGGAGAGCGGCTGAGGTGCAGACGCCGTGCGTGCGCGTATGTATGTATGTGTGTGTGTGTGTGTGTGTCTGTGTCTGTCTGTGTGAGGGGCGCGTGTAGTTGTGGGTTGAGAGAGGGGAGGGAAGGAGGGGGAGCAGCACACCACAGCTGCAGAGAGAGAGAGAGAGGGAGAGGAGGCGCACTCGACGAGGAAGGTGACAGGGGAGGGAAAGGAAGGAGATCGAATGGCAGCATGGCGAGGACACAGAGTAGGCTGCGCGTGCAGACACACGTAGAGACGCAAGTGTTCGCGCAAAAAGCGAGACACTGCAGCTGATGGAGAGACATGGACGCGGTGCCGGTCGCCACCACCACCGCCGCGGTGGAGAGCATGACGACAACCGACGACGTTGAGAAGAAGAGGAGAAGGACACGAGAAAGATGAGGGAGCGATGCCTCCAAACCCATCACACCATTCCTCTCGTACAACAGAACACACACACATACACATGCAGGCACACAGACACATGTAGGTGTGTTCACGCTGACAATGCCAAGCGTGTGCGCCTCTCCTCTATTGCACCACATGAGGGGGGCGTGCCACCACAGCGATGGTAGCCTCGCCCTTCCTTCACCCCCCCCCTCCCTGATCCCCATCACCACTATCATCCACTCTCCGTCTATGTGTAGAACGCTTCTATGACTTCCCACCACCACCACCACCTCCAACATCACCCTCTGCTCTATGTCGCTGTCACCTCCTCCTCCTCCTGACCCTGCCGCTCCTCTGCGGTGGCGTCCGTGTGTCTGCGCACGTCAGCGCGTGTGTTCACGTCCGCCTCGTCAGGCGCAGAAGAAGAAGTCTCGCGGTCGCCACAGCATGATGGCGTTGCTGTCCGTGGACACGAGTTGGCCCGCGCCGTCCTCCTGCCAGTTCCATCCGAGGTCCATGATGCCGTCCGTGTGCCCCCAGTGCTTGAACAGTGTCGTGTGGCGGGTGTGGCTGTAGATGCAGACGACACCGTCGTGGCCGCCGGAGGAGAAGAGGTGCCGCGAGTGCGGGCACCACTCCAGCGCGGTCACCTCGCCGCCGTGCAGCTGGTCGACCTGCACGGGTCGGCTGCTCTGGCGCATGTCGAAGAAGGCCACGTTGCCGTGCGCATCGCCGACCAGCAGACTGTTGCCGTCGAGGGGTGAGACGGCGAGCGAGGTGGCCGGGTGTGCGAGGGAGAACATCTCTGTGAGGTGCTGCTGGCGGACGTCGCTGAGGACGACAGCGCCGGTGTCGGCAGCGGCGAGGACAGTGTCCGGCGCCGTCCACGAGAAGCCGACGTGCGTCACGCGCGCCTCCTCGTCGTCGAGGGCGAAGACGCGCCACGGCTCCACAACTCTGCTGTCGTCCTTCGAGAGATTCGCGACGCGCCACACGCAGACACGTCCGGTGGAGCCGGACGCGACGACGCCGTCCGCGGTCGTGCTCCAGTCGAGGTTGTCAGAGATGCCGCTGCCGCCGCGCAGCGTCAGCACGTGCTGCCCCTCACCGGTGCGGCGGTCCCACCGGTCCTGCTCCGTCGCCACGAGGTGGAGCGCGCGCATGCGCTTCTGGTAGTGCACCCGCTCCTCCTCCGACGCCCCGCTGCTGAGCTCGTTCGGTGGGAGAGGGGCGCGGGGGCGCGGCGGGTCGTTGGGGAAGCGGCCCAGCGGCACACGCGACCAGTCGAACACGTAGAGGCTGCCGTTGCTCGACGACGAGGCGACAAGCAGCGGGTTCGCTGGCATGTAGCGTGCGGCCAACACATCCCCGTCGTGGAGGATGCGCCGCTCGACCTTGAGCCCGCACGCGTGCGGCGCCATGCCGTAGCCCCCCACCTCCCCAGTGGACTCGCTGTACGCCGCATCAGAGCCGTCGAGCGCCTGTGTGTCCTGCGGCACCGTGGCGGACAGGAGCTGAAGGTAGCCTTGCTCCTGGCCACCAGTGCGGGTGCCGCTGAGTATCGTGTGCGTGGTGAGACCTCCCTTCACGGTCACGTACGGCATCAGCTGCGCCACCGGACTCTCCCACACCAGGTCGATGTGAAACAGCTGTTGGTAGAGGTTGCGTGCATGCTTGCGCCACGTGCAGAAGCGCTCCGTCTCCTGGTAGGAGCTCGGCCCCTCCGCGGCGCTCGTGGAGGACGTCTGCGAGAGCGGTGCAGGCGGTGGCGGCGCTTCGCCAGTGCACACGACATCGGCGCTCGACTGCATCGGGAGAGTGGTGCCGAGGAGCTGGTAGGTCCGACCCTGACACACAGGACGGCGGAGAGGAAGGTGGCGAAGCTGCGCTGCGATGCCGCGTCAGCACAGCAAGCGTGCGACGTACTCGTGCGTGTTGCTCGTCGCCCCCGGTGTCTCCGTCTCTCTCCCTCTCTCTCTCTCACTGTTATGCGTGTTATGTGTGCTCCTTCTCTGCGTGGCGCAGTGTGTGTACCTGTATGTGTGTGTGTCTGCGGGTCAGGGAGGGGGGGGGACTGATCGGATGGCGCGCGTCCACTCCACATTGGGAAGAGAGCGGGAGGAGGAGGAGGAGGGTGGAGTGAGAAGACGGAGAAGCTAGCAAGACAAGGAGAGATCATCAAACACACAGCCACTCGCAGGGGCACCGCAGACACACAGAGAGAGAGAGAGACGCCTCATCAGCTGCATAGCCGTCGCTGCTGCGCTCCAGGTTCAGTGGCGCAGTGCCCATGGCGAGACGAGAAAGAGAGAGGGGTAGAGCAAGTCTTGCTGTGCGCTGTTGGTGTTTTGCATGTGCGTGTGTGTGTGTGTGTGTGTGTGTGTGTGTGTGTTTGTGTGTATGTGCGGGTGTGGCGAGGCGTGTGCAACTTCACGGCCTGCCACACGCTGCTCGTCTTGGGCAAAGAGAGAGGAGAGGAGAGGAGAGGAGAGGAGAGGAGGCTGTCAGAGCCGCTGCTCTACGGTGGTGGCAAGAGAGCCCTCTCTGCCACTGACTCCGCCGGGGACGGCCGCGAGACCCGCCGCTCCTCGTGAGGTCTCACCGTGGCGGGGAAGCGTGGCGAGAGCCGCGTCGTGATGGACAAGACGTCGTCGGCGTCCGCCGCGTCTCCGTCCGGTGCGCCGTCCACCGCGACGCCGTCGAGCCACGGGTGGTGGCACACCTCGGCGAGCGGCGGGCGCTGGGCGGGGTCAGCGGCCATCATGCGCGCTATGAGGTCCTTGCACGGAGCCGAGAGCAGCGCCATGGACTGGTTGAAGGCGACGGGCACGCCGGGCGAGGGGTGCTTCGGGACCGTCCCAGAGCAGAGGATGTAGAGGAGGACACCGAGCGACCACACATCGACGGCAGACGTGATCTCCTGCGACGGCGCGCCGTCTGCACGTGGCCGTGCCAGCTCCGGCGCCGCGTAGACGGCTGTGCCGGCGCCGGTGGTCTCCGCCTCGCCCCCGTCGTACTTGGCGATGCCGAAGTCCGTCAGCTTCAGCCGCACGTCGTACGGCGACAGCTGCTTCGCCTCCGCCTGGTGGTTGTCCACGACGGAGAGCGCCGCATCCCCGTCGCTTCGCAGCGGCCCCGCGGCCTCATCACCAGCAGCGCCGCTGCCGTGAGGCGCGCGCCTCACGACGTCTACGAGGACGTTCTCTGGCTTGAGGTCGCAGTGGATGATGCTGCGGCCGTGAATGTACAGCGTCGCCGTCAGCAGCTGGGCGAAGAGATGCCGCGCCTCGTCCTCCGTGAAGGGGTTGCGGCCGCGGCCGACGACGTAGTCAAAGAGATCGCCGCCGCGCACGTACTCGAGCACAAGCGCGACGCAGTCGTCGCCCTCGAACGCGTCGACGACGCGCACCACGTGCGGGTGGTCCATGCTGCGCATCATCTCAATTTCGGTGTGCAGCGACGCCGCCGCCTCGTCCGAGCACAGGCGCCGTCGCTCGATGAGCTTGATGGCAACGGGCGCGCCTGTCTCTCGGTCGATGCCGAGGCGCACGGCGGCGAAGCTGCCTTGGCCCAGCACCGGCCCCAGCTCGTAGCGCCGCAGCCCCTCCACCACTCCAAAGCCGGACGACGACAGCCCCGGCAGCGGCGCGAAGTTGTAGGCGCACCGTGCCGCCTCCTCCAGCGTTGGGTTGAGAAAGGACAGCGTGTCGTGCGGGTGCAGGAGAGAGCACCGGCCACGGCCCACCCGCCGCCCGTTGATGTACGTGCCGTTGAAGCTGTTGTCGTGCACAAACACCTCGTCGCCGAGGACGGAGAGGACGCAGTGCAGCCGCGACACCGCGTTCACCGGCACCACCACATCACAGCACCCCGGGTCACGGCCGATGCGCAGCCCCTCCACACCGAAGCGAGTCGCCGGCGTGCCCTCCGTGGCAGACGTGGCAAGCGCGACGAGCTCGAAGAGATCCGGGTCCGCATGGGCCCTACCGCTCGTCCCGTCCAGGCCGCACTCGCCCTCCGCGGTGGCGCCACCCTGCAGCGGCGACGCCGGCCGTGCGCGTTGGCGCGGCAGGCGCGGCGACGTTGGACTGCCACTCTCGGTCGAGTATGAGCGGGAGCGCTCCCGCTTGTAGGTGGCGTGGACGGACTCCCGAAGGAGCGCATCAGAGTCGCTCTGCATGCCACACAAGTGTGTGTGTGTGTGTATGTGTGTGTTAGAGGGATCGGTGCCTTCCGTGTGTGTATGTGCTCGCGAGGGACCGGGGAGGGGGGGGAGTTGTGGAGCACAGCAGAGATCGGCCGCGGCAGCGGCTGCTGCTGCTGCTGCTGCACACGACCGTGTGAACGCCGTAAGCGAGGGGAGAGAAGAGAGTGGCGGTGGTGTGTTGGCTGAGTTCTCTCGGCACCGACAGTCACAGAGCGCGGCGTGACGTGCTGCACATCAGCTTGAGGGCATGCGAGGGGGGTGAAGAAGGGGCGAGACGCTTCCCTGAGCACGTCGTGAGGCACGTGCGCGGAGTCATGCGCCGTCGACTCGACAGTCTCGAGTTGTGCGCGCTGTTTACATGGCTGCCCTGCCATCAGCGCCGCAGCGGCTGTGCGGGCTCACTGCACTCGAGCAATAGCAGTGCGGAGGCGGACTCCAACGAGAGAGGGGGGGGGGCGTACGCCGCACATGATGGTGTGCGCGTGTTTGGTAGCGGTGATGATGATGGTGGTGGGGAAGCGGTCATGCACGCCAGCACCGTTGCGTGCTGCTGTACCACCGCGGAACGCACGAGTCAGGCAGCGTTGCTGCTCCACTGTTGGTGGAGGGGGAGGGAGAGAAGATGGGGAGAGGAGGACGTGAGCTGCCCGTCGGTGGGACGCACGCCACTCGACAGCGGAGTCTCTCTCGGTGCACCGCCGTCGTGCGTGTGTGCACAGTGCGCGGTAAGGCATCCAGTAGTCCGCAGAGAGACACACACGTTCACACACGTACACACATGGTGTGTGTTCGCCGAGTAAAGACATGAAACATGAGAGCTAAGTTGAGAGAGGAAAGAAAAGAAGGAGAGAGGGGGAGGAGAACACGCACGCACCAACAAACAAAGAGACGGCAGTGCCTCACGTCTGTGTGTGTGTTTGTGTGTGTCTCTGAGCGGCGTGCACTGCGAAACGTAGATCGGGGACCGCCTTGACAGCGTCGGGTGCGCGCGGGTGTGCAGCGTTGCGGTCGATTGCGTGTACATCGATGGACCGGGAGAGCCGGATACAGAGAAGGTGGGAGAGGGAGAAGAGGAGAGGAGACCGGCGCTCAGGCATTGGCGCCACTGCCTCGCCATGTCCACCGGCGCTGAACACATGTGGAGAAGCGAGATATATAGAGAGAGAGATAGAGGCGGGCATGCGCACCCTCCCGCGACCGTCTCACTCTCACTCCCTCTCTCTCTTGGGAGCCTCCGTCCCCTGGCCCCCGACGCCGGCGGTGGCAGCTACTGCGGAGCGCAGCCGGGAACCGCGCCGCTGCCGGCGACCCTGGCGCCGTCGTCCGCGCCCTTGACCGGGAGAGCGGCGCCTCCCTTGCCGAAGTCCTCGAAGAACACGTCCCCGAGCTCCATGGCGTCCATCTCATGCAGTACCACCGGGACCGCGATGAGCGGGTACATGCACCCCGCCTCGCGCAGCGGCAGCGGTGTGCGGAGGCGCACGCCGGCCTTCGACTGGAGGCTCTGGCGCACCACAGTCAGGAAGCCGGCGTGATCGGTCACGGCCTCGAACTCGCCGAAGTAGAAGAGCTCGAGGCAGACCTCGCCGGGAGAGCACAGCGTGTCGATGCGCGTGAAGGGGTCCGGGGCCCGCATGTCCCAGAATGGAAACGCCTCCTCCACGCCGGGGTACTGCACAGCGAACGCGGCGTCGACGCCGCTCTTGCGGGGGCCGTAGCGGACGCGGGAGACGATCTGGTACACCTCCGTCTTCCTGGGGTCGTACACCGGGATGCCGCCCTTGCTCATGCCCGGCATGTCCGGCGGCGGCTGCGGGGCGCCGTCGGGACCAACAGCGCCGCCGTCGCCGCCCTTCGAACGCGCGTCGAGGAACGCGGGGCGCTGGCGTGGGGCGTTCAGCCGCATGGCGACAAGGCGGTCGTCGGGCACCGCCACCTCCTTGCCGAGCATCTTCATGGCCAACATGAAGTCGGCGTGCGAGAACTCCTGCAGGTCGTCATCCCTCGCCGTGTCGTCCTGATCGAGGTTGCTCACCTCCAGCTCGGACTCTCTCACGACATGGGCCGTCAACGTGGGGTCTGTCGGCTGCCCCACGATGCCGATGCTGCGCAGCGTCACTGCGTTCTCCAGAAGGTGCTCCAGCATCAGCAGCAGCTCCTTGGAGGAGAAGCCGAAGCGGATCTGGATCAGCCCCTTCAGCTCCGCGATCGTTGTGTCGGGGGAGAGAATAGAGTCGTTGTCCTCCATGACGGACGTCTTGCCCGTCAGGAACCACTTGAGCGTGACCTTCATCGTGCCCGCCGGCGGGTCCACCGCGCGACGACGTGCACAACCCGCTGTGGCACAGCAGACGAGCGCGTCACTCCACTGAAAGAGAGAGTGAGAGTGTGTGTGTCTGTGTGTGTGTGTGTGTGTGTATGTGTGTGTGTGTATGTGTCAAGATATCAGTGTATTTTTTTCTTTCTTTTTTGTGGATGTGCGTGTAGCAACGGCAAGACAATGCTCGTATGATCCTGAGCGAGGCGGGGGCTGAGTGGGACGAGGTGTGCGGCGGCAGTCACGGAAGAGGTTCAAAGGAAGTAGTAGCAACGAGAGAGGCGCGGTGCATACAGATACCGAGGGCTTCTATCTGCCTCTGTCTGTGTCTCTATATATGTGTGTGTGTGTCCGTAAGATCGCCACCGTTGCAGCACGCGCATTTGCACAATGCTCTCCTCCGCACTAGCACATATACACCACACGTGTATGACAGTGTGTGTGTCTGCGTCGGACAGGAATGTGGGTGCTGTCGCCAACGACAAGGTACTCGCACAGGAATGCGGAGCAGGTGTGTCGCTGCCTCGATAGATGCAGCGTCGCGAGAGCAGATGGAAAGAGAAAGACGACAAGGGAGTGGGAAGGGGGGAGGGGGGAGGAGCGGCGCCGTCGTTGTGCAGCGAGCGCGTCTGCAACAGCTCTTCCCTCTCCTGTGGGGTGGAGGAGGAGGCGCTGTGTGGTCCCGTCCTCCCTCCCACCCTCTCCCCTCTCCCCTTCGATTCGCTCCGCGCCTTCGCGCTCGCCTCGGTCGGTACCGCGTCAATGTGTTAGTACTTCCGCCACTGCGTGTTGCACCTGTTGCAGGTGATGATCACGGTCATGGGCTCGTCCCCGGACCGCGTTTGCCGCTGCTCCCAGGAGGAGTCACGCGCTCCACAGACATTGCACTTGAAGAGAGTCGAGTTGCTCGTGCGCATCGCTTTCTTGATCTCGCTCAGGTTCGTGTCCTTGGAGCGCACCTCCATCTTCTCCTCGATCTGTCTCCGCAGCTCCGGGTTGGCGAGCTCGCGGTCGTCCATGGTGACCAGCCGCTCCACCAGCACCTCCCCATCCACCACCTTCCGCCGCAACTCCGCGTTCTTGACGTCCTTGATGTTGCAGAACAGCGTCTGGAAGGCGTCCTTTGACTGCTCCGCGTCGCCCGGTATGGCGGCGATGATGCGCCCGCACAGCTCGAGCACCCGCGCCGACTCGTGGGACTGCCGCTCCTTCATGAAGACGCTGTGCAGCAAGGCGGCCCAGCGCTGATGCAGCGTGGCTCTCTTGCCCGCAGCGGCCGCGGTGGCGGCGGACGTGAGCGGCGGCGATGGCGCAGCCGCCGTCGGTGGCGTAGTGAGCGTCGGCGTGGCGAGCGACGAGGCCGGGGTGGATACTGGCGTCTTGCGTGGCAGCTTCCGCGGCAGGTCCGCGTAGGGCGAGCGTGGGGTGGTGGTCGTGGCCCCCTCCACTCGTGGCAGCTGCCTTGGCGGGGCCGGCACACCACCTGGCGTGGCGTCGCCGCTGGTCGTCACAGCCGTACACTCAGCCGGTGGCCGGTGGCTGCTGCTGTCGCTGCAGCCGCCGAGAGAGGATGGCGTCAGGAAGTGCGTGACCGGCTCAGCGACGCGTGGACGCTTCATAAGTGCTGCTGCCGCTGCGTGTGGCGGCTCCGCCAGCGAAGTCGGCGTTGACAGCGTGGAGAGACTCGATGTGTCGAGCGCCGGTGACTGCGGAGCGTCCGACATCCGGCTCGAGAGTGTTGGCGGAGCGGTGGAGCGCGAGTGGTGAGTCGGCAAGCAGCGCCAGCACCTCCCCCCCCCCCCTCCCTCCTCGCGACAGACGTCTCTCTGTGTCTCTGTCTGTCTGTGCCTGCAACGCTCGTCCACGGGTCTCTGCCAGTGCACACACGCACACGCTGCGGGGCCACGCAGACGCGACTACAGCGCCACTAGGTCGGGTGGCTTTTCCAAGCAACCACACACAAAAAAAAAAAAAGAGAAAAAGAGAAGCGCGATGCCGCTGTGTTTGTGTGTGCGTGCGCGTGCGCTCGTAGAAGTCTGTGCGTGTGTCTGTCTCTCTCGCTCTGAACGTGCGTGTATGTGAATGCACCCCTTTCCTTGCCAGTGTGTGAGATCGGCGTATCCGAGTTGAACAGTTGGAGAATGGAGAGATGCGAGGAGAGACTCGATGGAGAGACAGCAGATTCACTACCGGAGAGTACCCTCCGCTACCACGTACATGATCGTGCCGGCCGTGGCTCAAAGGGGAGTTCTCTTGCCTTGCTCTCTGTTTTTTTTTGGGGGGGGTGCGAGAGTGCGGAGTCCATCCTTCCGTGTCCTTCATGTTACACGCTCGCCCTGTGTCGCTTGTCCTACCCCGTATCGTTTGGGATGCAGAGTCACGGCGCGGTCTCTGCTGAGGGGCCTCTGCGATCCTCTGCTCGAACTGGTACTGTGGATAGACGGTTAGTCGGCGCGGTTGGGCCCGTGTGACGTGGAGCCGCCTGGCCGCGCTTCAACAATGCGATTTCCTGTTGCATCTCCTGCATCCTTTGCTCCATCTGCTGGAGCGCAGTCACCTCGTTTGCGAGGGCATTGTAAGCTGTTGTTGCGTTTTCAAATAAACGCTGCAGATCATCGTCCGTGTGGAAAAGCTCGATCTCTAGCTCCTGGAAATGACTTGTATGGTTGGCTATCCCATAAAGTCTTCAGTTCCCCCCATGTCAGCGCGCTCTTCTTTTCTCGTCGGTGGCGCGCTGTGCCGTCGCAGAAAAAAAAAAAAAAAAAGAGCTCCGTGACCGACTCCCATCACTTCCTGTGCTGGTCATCCTTCAACTTTTCCAGCTTTCCTTCCAGGTGACTCAGCGCACCGCCGACGTGACACAGAGTGCGTCGTCGTGGAGGGAGCTGAAGGCGTTGTGGGACAATCAGTCACACACGTCGTTTCAAGAGCTCGAGATGGAACTGCTGCACACGGACGCCGATCTGCAGCGATTATCTCAGGACTCCCCACCAACGCATACATGGCCCTCTCCAACACCGCCACAGCACCCCCAGGAGATACAATCGAGGATGCAGACGATGCAGCGTGAGATCGCGTCCTTGAAGCTGGGCCAGACAGTTCCACGCCCCATGGGGCCAACCGCGCCGACCACTGTGCCCATTCGCTACCCGCAAAACCAATACGAGTAGATGGTCGTAGATGGTCTCTCCAAGCCCACAATGAAGCAGGTAGCGCCGTTACGCGTCACAAGGGACTGTCGGACGTGGTACCTTCTCATTGACTGCCTCGGGTCCTGGGACATGGTCGTCGACGAGCTATTCCGAGCCGTGGAGGGGGGGGGGGGGGGGT
>JAECZO010000061.1:135421-170320 GCA_019188245.1 Novymonas esmeraldas
TTTTTTTTTTTTTTTTTTGGGGGGGGGGGGGGCAAAGAGCAGCGTCGCCACGGCGATGGTCGTGCTCACCTTCGTTCTTTTTTTTCTTTTTTGTCCAAGCACTATTACGTTTGCCGGGAGGACAACAGAAGAAACGTGTCTTCCTGCTCGGTATCGATCATGAGCCCTCCCCCCCCCCCCCCTCCCCCTCCTCTCGCGTGCGCCACGTTACGAGCTCCGCTCTTGTGTTTCTTGTGGGAAATACCCCTTAAACCCGGTGGTCGACACGGCCTCCTCCACCGCGAGTGGGCGGTGCCTCTCGCGTCATGGCAGCATGGCCATCGCACTGGCTTCACTCCTTTACAGTGTGAAGTGGTGTTGGGCCCGCTTCTGTGTTTTTTTCTTTTTTTTTTTGCGCCGGGAGTGCCGCGACGGTGAACTGCATCGCCTGCAGATGTTGTGCTGGCGTCGTGCAATGGCGGTCGACTTCCCCACCACCACCTCCACCACTGCTCACCCATCGTGGGACGCTACGTCCCCCCTCCCCCAGTCGCGGAGAGACACGATCTCGCTGCTCAGCGTGGCAAGCAGCCATCGGCGTCAAGCAGGTGGCTTCTGCGGCGGCGGCGGCAGCGGTGATGTTATGGCGGCAAATGAACTAGGGTGCCCACGGCGACCGCGACGGAGCTGAGGACGTCGTTATGTGGCCTTTGCGGTTGGAGGCGACAGACAGCACTCGCGCCACCTCCGTCCTGTGAGTCAGCTCATCGATCGTGTAGGGCGGATCGTGGGCACGTGTGCCGTGGCCACACTGTGTTCAGTTGCTCTGAGCAGCCCTCCTTCTGCTGAGGTGGGTGCTGCGTGGCAGGCCGCGTTGCCTTGTTGTTGACGGAGGTGCCCCGACAGTGGGGAGCAACACACTGTGTGTGTGTGTGTGTGTGTGTGTGACGGAGATCTTTTGATGGACTCACATGACTCCACCACAAGAAGGTGCGACCGAGGAGCAGCCTGGAGAGCGTGAGGAGAGAGGAGAGAGGAGAGAGGAGAGAGGAGAGAGAGAAGTGCGAGGCGGGAGGGGAGCATCTCGTCTTGGCTGGACGTGTTGTGAGCCTTCCCGCTCCCGGTACTCATTGATCTTCTATGTGTGCGTCTGCAACGGGTGCTGTATTATGTGGACAGCTGCGATGCTCATCAGCGTGGCTGAAGGTGGAATCACAGGTTCTTCTTGTTGGGGGGGGGGGAGGCACTGACACCCTTGAACGGCAGGTACGCATCATTTCAAGCTGGCGGATGGGAGAGAGCAGAAGAAGACCTCGATCTCGCTCGCTGGGAGGAGGAGAACATGTGAGACTGGAGAGGAGAGGGAGGTGGTGGGTCGTACAGTCGACACCCACCGTCCCTGCAGTTCTGCTTTGCGAAACAGAAGTCCGTGCAGCCGATCATACATCGTGGAAAAGGAAGAGATGCACTTCTGTGCGCACAGTCCCCGGTCTCCCGGTCATGCTCTCACACGCGCGGACGACGTGCGTGGGGGGGGAAGAGGCGCCGGGGGTGTTGAAAGTGCGGGCGGCCCGCCTCTCAGTGCGCTGCGCTGTCACTCTCACTGGCGGAAGGAGAGCGCACACTTGCAGCAGCGCAGGAGCGTTGGTGTGGCATCATCACCTTGCCATTTCACAAAGTCGGTGGAGCGGAAGTTCGCGTAGCACTCGCGAGAGCCGCAGGCGGGGCACGTGAACATGTGTGTAACGGTGAGGCTGAGCCGCTCCAGGTACTCCACAGACTGCTGGTTGAGCCGCTCCGTCCGGGCTCTCTCCATCTCGCCCCGCGCGGTTGGGTTCATGAGCCGCACCTCGTCCAGCGCCGCGAGCTCATCGGGGCTCACGACGCCGGTGAGAACGTCAACTCGTAGCTGAGCGTTCAGCGGGTCCGCCAGCGCCCGCGTCACGGCGCGAGCCATGCCGGCTCCGTCTTCGCTCCTCCTGAGCGCGAGGACCACCCGACGCACCACCTCGTCCACATCGGTCGAGGGGCACTCGGCGCTGCTCTGTGCCAGAGCGTGTCGGAGGAGACCCGGGAGGTCGATGCGCGCTTGTTGGCGCGGCGGCGCATCAGCGGTGCGGCCCGACCCAGCAGCCTCAGCAGAAAGACCACTAGCACTGGGTGTGGGAGAGCTGCTGCGGCTGCGTTGTCGACGACGCTGTGTCACACGCGGCGGAGGGCGGGTAGCGACAAGTTCCACGAGATGCCGGTTGACGTCGCATGTGCCGCTCTCCGCACTCTCCGAGGCGCTGCTGTCGGAGCCCCAGTCGCTGCTGGACATGCGGCTGCGGCACACGTCCGTCCTTGAGACGTCTACGACGCGCTGCGGCCTGAACCGCAAACACAGCTGCCTCGCCGCCTTCACCTTCACCCCCCCCCACACACACACTCACACCGTCGACGGGCGTCTGTCTATCTCTGTGTGTGTGTGCGTGTGTGTGTGCGTGTGTGTGTGTGTGTGTGTGTGTGTGTGTGTGTGTGTGCAGCTGGGTATGTGGCAGGGATCACAGGGCCGCCATGACGCGCAGGAGTCGGCAGGGCGAGGGGGGCGGGAGGGCGGACTAGGCTACAGATTTGGAGTGGAGCTCTCGCGCTGCACGTGCTGTGCGATGTGACCGCAGCGGACATGAGATGTGAAGAAGGGCAGAGGCACAAGACGGCAGGAGGGAAGGTAAAGAGAGAGGAGGAATGGAGGGAGGAGGAGGTCAGTGACCAGCACCGCACAGCGTCATCCGAGGTGGACACACGCTCTCGCACCCTCACACACACACACACACACACACACACCTCATCATGTGTCTGGGGAGCGAGAGCGCGGGCACGTGATAGTCGTGCACAAGCACGGCGCGGACGCTCGTGATGGCGCAGCGGAGGAGACAAGGGTAGGAGACGCACTCCAGTGAAGCGTCTCTCACAGGCGGAAGTGGAATCGATGTCCCAATCGTGTGCGTCTGTGTGTGTGTCTGTGTGTGTTTGTGCGAGGATAAACAGAGAGAGAAGGAGAGAGAAGGAGAGAGAAGGAGAGAGCGTCCCCACATAGAGTCACAAAGGATCGACAGAACATCACCCGGTCCGCAACGCAATGCGGAGGGGAAACACAGGAGAGCCGCGGGACACCAGGCGCACAGGCGCTGCCGTTCGCTCACAACCGGCACCCGCGGCGTTCATCGCCACACGACAACCACTTGGGCAGCACACACACACAGACACACACACACGCACGCACACATGCCCTGGCACGTCCGCCGCCGTCAACGATGCACCGGTGCCTCCGCCTCTGTCCCCGCGCTTCTCTCATGTGCCGCAGCCGGTGCGCGCCGCACCGCAGCCACGCGCGTGAGTGGAGTCCGCAAAGGACAGAGAGAGAGAACTGAGACACACGTGTGCGCTCACGTGCAGAGGTGTGCCTGCGACAGTCGGTGCGTAGCTTGCAACGAAGGGCACACGCGCAGACGCTCTGCTGAGCAACAACACCGGCGTTGAGCACCCACCGATGGTGATAGGGGGAGGGAGGGGGAGGGACGAAGAGGGAGGGAGTCGGGACACATACAGTGGACACAGCCCCGGCTGACGGTCCCGCTCCACGCGAGCACCGCGGGCGGAGAGCACCAGCGCGGCCGCTGAGCGACGACGTGCCTCTCCGCTCTTCGCATAAGGCCGGTGAGCGACGACAGACGCGCCTCTCCACCTCTCCCAGCTCGAGACTACAGCACTCGTGAGCGCGCGCGCCGAGCACGAGGAGTGAACAAAGCCGCTTGTCACACATGACGCGCGTGGCACACTCGAGGAAGAGAGAGAGAGAGCGAGCCACAGAAGAGCGACACACACACACACACACACACACACACACAGAGGGAGAGAGACACGAGGGGAGAGGGAGAGACTTAATGCTGCCCGCAGACACACAGACGGCTGCCGAGCACAAGACATGCACATTCACATTCAAACACAAACACACAAACACACACACACACACACACACACACACACACCAAAGCGACACTCTCCACTCACAAACAGAGAACCGGTAGGCACAACGAAGGGGCACCGCACACCATTGCAGACCTAGACCAGCGCCACGTCATGCGAGCGCAGACATGCCAGAGAGAGAACAACAGCATCCTTGCAGAGGCGGTCGAGAGAGAGAGAGAGAGGGGGGAGAGAGAAAGAGAGAGGAGAGGAGTGCGATGAATGCGTGTCTGTGTCTGTGCGCCGGAGTCGGCCGCCACGAAGGACGCCGTGAAGAAACAAAAAAAAAAAAAGACGCGGCAAAAGGCGAGTACTGTACATACCACACACACACACACACACACACACACACACACAAACTGAAAGACAAGTGCAGAGAAACAAAATGAGAGAGAGAGAGAGCGGAGCAGTGCACGACACCTCCGGGGACGGACGCGTCGGATGGGATGAGAGGACAACAAAGAAGGAGAAGTGGACACTTCACAATGAGCAGGCGGAGGAGCAGAGGAGAACGCGGACGGCCACTTGAAAAGCGCGCGTCTACGCATCGCACCCCGTGAGCTGCGTCGATGTTTGCTGGTGTGCCCCCCCCCCTTCCTCACACTCACACACACTCACACACACACACACAAATGGTGGAGGTATGAGCAAGAGAAGGGAGAGGGAGCGGGGTGGCAGCGCTGCTCAATGTATGGAGCGGCGGGCGGCGGAGGAGCGGAGCGGGAGGAGGACAGAGACACGCGCAGGAGTGCGACAGGCGAGAGAGCAACGACAGCGAACGGGAGAGAGTCGGCTGCTTCGCGGTGGTCTCAGGCTCTCTTGCGACTCGCGGCACGCGCTACCGTCTGCTTCGACGGAGCGATGCGTGGGAGGCTAAGGGGAGTGGAGGGGGGCACGATGGCGTGCTTGCTACCGTGGCGGCGCGTCAGCAACGGTGGTGGGGCACCAACGGGCGGTACTGGCTTCCGCCCCTTCGCCGGCGAGGGCAGCTCCACCAGCTCCTTCTCCCGCTCGCTCTTGAGCAAGTCGCGCAACTTGGCCCGCCGCTCCGCCTTGTCGGTCTCCTTCGCGTGCTCCAGCATGGACAGCTCGGCCCTCTCACGCCGGCCGTCCTCCTCCTCTCCTCCGTTCGACCTGCGAGACGCCGCGGCGTCGTCGCCCGCGTACTTCGCCGCCTCCTCCTGCACCTCCTCGTCCACGTCCTCGCACAGCCGGCCAATCATCGCGTTGAACTCATCCTCCAGCGCCCCGGCGGTGCTCCTGCGCAGCGTCTGCGACAGCAGCGGGAGACTTCGCGCGAGCGCCAACCGCACCGCCGTGACCCCGTCGCGCTGCAGCTCAAGGCAGCACTCGAGCATCCGCTCTCTGATGCAGCGCAGCGAGAAGAAGCGGAAGGACGCCGAGACGAAGTAGATGTACGTCTGCCGTGCATAACACGAGTTCGCTCTTCCAAACTCGCCGTTGAGGCGACTAAAGACTTGTGCCTTGGCGACCGGGTTCTCCATGCGGGAGGCGATGTGCATGATCAGCGCCGCGCACTCCGCCTTCAAGACCGTCGCGCCTGTTCGCGCGTACTCCCACAGCCGCGGCACCACCTGCTCCGTCAGCGTCCTCTCCTCGAACAGGTCGATGTAGTGATCGATGATTCGCATGACATGCTGCATCGTGTGCCAGTTCACGACCGGCTCCGACACCCACGACAGAAGCGCGTCGAGCACGGCGGAGAAGAAGGCCACACGCGCCGCACCGCGCTGGACACTGCGGAAGTAGTCCAGCTGCACATCGATGTGCCGCACCAGCGCTGCCCGGACGGCTTGGTTGGGGTCGCGGATGAGCCGCAGGAAGGGCCGCTCGAGCAGGTCCGCCGCGGGCGAGTGCAGCAGCGGCAGAAGCTCGTGCATGCCAGCCGCGGCGCTGAGCCGCGCGGCGACGCAGCTGTCGGCGGAGAGAGCCAGAAGCGCCTTACTAAGGTGGCTGGCAAAGACGGTACGCGGGAGTGAGGCGACGACGGCGGGGAAGTTGAAGGCGCACTGACGCCGCGCGTCCTCCTCGGGCCGCGTCGCGGCGGCGCAGAAGAAGCTGGCAAAGAGCGTGACGTCCTCGTCGGAGGTGATGTCCGTCTTGATCGCGTCGAGGAAGCGGCCGAACTCGCCGACGAGCAGCCCCACCACCTCGCTGGGCGGGTTCGAGATGAAGTTCTTGATGATGGGGAACAGCTTCTCGCGCCGGTAGACGGGGCCGAAGAACTCCACCAGGTCGATCAGGCAGGAGAAGGCCGCCCGCGACACCGCCTGCTCCTCGTCGCCGAGCAGCTCAAACAAATCCGGTGCGACACGTGTCTTCGCCTTCTCCACCCCCAGCGAGTGCGCAATCGCACAGAGCTGTTGACACATGCGCTGGCGGACACCGACGTTCGTGTCCTGGCACAGCGCTAGTGCGCGGGGAAGAACAAGCTCCTCCACCTTGTCGGCTGCGATGTGTTGACAGAGGGCACCGAGCAGCTTGCAGCTCAGCTCCCGCTGATCCTGCGGCTGCGCGTGCTCGGACTTGGTCACTGCGAGGGCGATCATGTCGCTCTGCAGCACACTAGCAGGCAGGTAGTCGATGAGGCCGAGCAGCAGCTCCGACCACGCTATCCGGATCTCCGGCGTCTGCACCGTGAGCATCGTCTTGGTCACGTCGTACATCTCAGCAGCTGTGTTGGAGTCGAGCAGACCCACCCACTTCAGCAGGCTCTCCGGTGCCCGGCACTGCAGCTCCGGGTCCTGCGCCCACATCGCGTCCAGCAGCGTCTCCAGCACCTTCAAGATGCGCTTCGACGACAGCTCCACGAGCTGCTCTCGCACGTGGCCGAAGTAGGAGATTCGCTGCCCCGTGCTGCCGTTTGCCATGATGTACTTGGCGGACTCCTCCACGGACAGCTTCTCCTTCTCTACATAGCGCTGCACCGCCTCCTCGCGCTCGAGCGCCGCGTTGAGGGCCTCGATGTTCTCCGCGCCAGGCACCTCGCGCACGAGCGCGGTCGGGTCGTCTGGGAGGGCGGTGGAGGGCATGAAGCCCGGTACTTCCTTACCGCTAGCATCGCGCTTCGGCGGCGGTGCGGCGCAGCTGTCGCCGTAGCCGCCGAGACCGCCCTTGCCCTTGCCTTTGGATTTCTTTCGCGGCGAGGTGGTCTGGGAGGCGCGCACCTCCTCGAGCTGTTGGCGCAGCTCGAAGGGCGAGCGATAATCCATACGCGGCAGACACACCGGCAGACGTGTGCAAGTGGAGAAGAACAGCCACAACAGGCAAAACAGCGGCGCGGCGACGTGGCGTTGGTGGGACGACTCGCCGCGACGACGGTGCGGTGCAACAGCGCGACGTGCGTGTGTGTGTGTGTGTGTGTGTGTGTGTGTGTGTGTGTGTGTCTGTCTGTGCAGCACCCCCGCCGTCGATTGCGCTGGTGGAGGAGGCGATGGGGTGGAGGAGGGGGGAGGGAGAGAGAGGGGGGTGGGGGACGCCTCCGGCCGCGACTCGTGCCACGGCTACCGCTCCTCCCACCGGCGGTCGGTGCTCACGGCGCGTGTGGCACAACTGTGCCAACGACGTCCGCCGCCGAGCGGCCGATCGAAGGCGGTGCCGCGGGTCAGCAGAGACGTCGACTCTGCCAGCGGCGCACCAGCACGCGTCGAGGACGTCACACCACAGTGAGCTGAGACACGGTGGGAGGAGCAGAAGAACAACAATCACAATAAGGAGGAACAAGAAGAAGCGCCGGAACAGCACCGCTGCCGCCGCTCTCCCGCACCCGAGGAGAGGAGTGGAGAGAGGATCACGAGTGTGTGTATGTGTGTGTGTGCCTCGCCCTGCAACTGTGGGTGGTGGTGACAGAGATGAGACAGAGTGAGAGGGGGGAGGGGAGGGGCCATTGAAGCGGAGGACGAGTAGAGTGCCATTGTTCGCGGCAGAGGCGCGCAGGAAGATGAAAGGGCACGTGTGGGGAGAGAAGAGCAGAGGGGGTTGGACCGTGCACACACACGCGCTCTTCCCCTCGCCACACGCGGCGCAGACCCCTCCCCCTTCTCCCACCCCTGCGCCACCGTGGACGACCGAGGCAGCACGATGGGGCAGTGCAGATGCGCCGCCGCGGAACACGAGTTCGGCGTCGTCGCCCGACCAGCGCCGCCTCCGCACAACTCACGAGAAAAGACGCGGCAGAAACTGAACTGAGCCGCCGCCACATGTCGCGGCACGACGCCATCACAGCGTCGACTGCCGACTGCCGTGAGAGTCCACACCACCACCACCACCACCACCACCACCATCACCACGGCCACCGCCTTGAGCCTCATCAACTCGCAGCGTGCCGTTGTAGTTTATCCAAACACGCGGCACGGCACCTGCTGCAGCACCGAGCGGCACTCCAAGAGAACCGCCTCCACCTCCGCGGCGCTGGGCAACGCCGGCGCACCGGCCTCCGTCACCGTCCAGCCGCTGCCGCCCCGCGCACTGGCCTCGAACACCTTCCGCAGGACATACTGCAGCGATGCGGCAGGGCAGCCCACGGCGCAGCCGGCCACCCTCAGCGCACGCTCTCGGCGCTCCTCCTCCGCGCCGGCGAAGCGCTCGAAGAAGTCGGCGCACATCTCTGCCGCGCCGTCGCGCGTGAGCGGGGGGACGTAGAGGAGAGTCTCCAGCCGGCCTTGGCGCAGCACCGCCGCGTCGAGCACGTGCGGTGCATTTGTCACGCCGATGGTGAGGACGCCGCTGTTGTCCGCCACGCCGTCGAGCTCGCACAAGAGACCGGCCAACATGCGCCTCGACACGTCGAGCTGGTGCTTGCCGCCACCGTCACCGCCGGCGTGCTCCATCGCACCGCGGGACTGCGCGATGACGTCCATGTCCTCCAGCACCACCACCGCCGGTGCACACGCGCGGGCACGGCGGTACAGCTCCCGCAGTCTCTCCTCGCTCTCCCCGAGGTACTTGGAGAAGAGTGTGGTGCACTCCACCACAAAGCACGGGACCGTGGGGAAGTCGATCGCCACCTGCCGCGCCAAGTTTGATTTGCCACACCCCGAGGGGCCGTGCAGAAGGACGCCGGTGGAGGAGGGAAGGGCACCCATCAGGCGCCCGCCACCGCCCGGGCGACTGCGCGCTGCGAAGACCGCGACGAGCGTCGTGAGTCGGTGCCGCACCTCGGCGAGTCCGTAGAGGGTCGGCGGCGCGCGCGACGTGGCGGTGGGCGGCCGGCGGTGGTGCAGGAACGCGCAGCCCTCGTGTGCCAGCGCGCGCAGCTGCTCCGGCGTGGCGTCACACTTGGCACTCTCCAGCGTCATGCAGGCGTTGAAGACCAGCATCTGGCGTGAGGTCGAGAGAGTCTGCGCGCTGATGAGCTCCTCGCTGTGCGCCTGAAGGCTCGACTGGGGGAGGCTGCGCAGCAGGCGCCGCATCCCGGCCTCGGTGAGATCGCGGATCGGATAGACCACCGGCACCCTGCGCTCCGTCAGCCACAGCGGCAGCGCGTCCTGGCTGGAGGCGCTGGCGACGACGGCGCACGAGTTGCCTGTCAGCACCGCCTGGAGCAGTCGCTGGAGGGACGGCAGGAGGCCGTTGGCGCTGCAGAGATGCCACAGAACATCCACATCGTCGGCAACAACGACGGAGAAGCGGCGCAGCGACAACGCCGGGGCGGCGAGGGCCCCAAGCGCGGAGCTGCCGCGCGCCACGGCGGCGTAGTTCAGCGTGCACACCAGCAGCTCATCGTCCGGTGGCGCGGTGGCGTCGGTGGCGAGGAGCAGCTCGGTGACCGCCGCGACGTGGCGCGCATTGGTGTTCGCTGGTAGTCCAGCGGTGAGCGACTGAAGAGCGGCGCTCTTGCCAGCGCCTTTGCCGCCGAGCACGACGAGGAACAGCGACTGCCCGCCGAGTTGCCGGAGTCGCTGCACGTCCGCGATGAGGTGCCCGTCGACGGACATGGACCGCCGCAACCGCCACGCCGCTGTGCTTCCGCGTCACGTGCCGCAGCGGTGGCACTGGAGAAGAGAGAGAAAGGCGAGAGGGGGGGGACGAGTGTGTCGTCACACGCGGTGGCATGAAGGAAGGGCAGCGGGGTGGGACGATGGAGCGTGAAGGGTGGTGATGGGAAGGGGGGGGGCGTGGAGCATGGAGCTGCACGAGCAGCGCGTGGGCGAGTCCGAACACACAAGACGGGGAGGCTGCGGCCGAGTCCACGCCATCCGCGACAGCAGCGGCGCACAGATTGCGGAGGACATGACGAAGGACGTTGTGTCTGGTTGAACAAGAAGAGGTAGCCTCTCTCTTGTCTCCTCCCCCGCTCCAGCATTCGCTGAGACGGAACGGCGTCAAGGAGTGATCCATGTACACACACGCAACAGCATGAGAACCAGTACAGCTGACGCACCCCATCACGCCTGCCTCTTCCACCTTCCGCATTCACTCACGTACGCACACGGGAGGAGGACGAGGAGGAGACGAGCACAACGGCCCACACACGCCGTGTAACCAGCCAGCAGACAGAGAGCAAGAGAGGAGAAGCGGTGCGGTACCCCTCATGCCTCTCAGCAGCCCCTCTCCGCACCGCTAGCACCGGCGTCGTTGTCGCCGTCGTCGTCGGTGCGCGGCAGCACTCCGTGGCGGAGTAGCACGCGCTCCGCGGTGGACACATCGAGCTGCCTCTGGTTCTGCCACTCTGCCAGCCCAGTGACCTGTCGTCGCAGCTCCTTGTCCCGGTAGAGGAGCACACACGGCAGGTGGCGGTCGGGGAAGTTGGGGATCGCCTCGGTGGAGATCATCGACACAAACTTCACAGTGCGACGCCGCTGTGCCACAGTGCGCAGCACCGTGAGCAGTGCCTCGCAGTCACTGTTGCCCGGCTTCACCAGCACACCAACCACCCAGCATGTCGCCGACGCCTCCGTCACCTCCGCCACGTAGTCGGAGCCCGGGATGTGACGCAGCACGCCGAAGCGCTCCATCGCGGACTGTCGCTGCAGCTCCGCCAGCCGCCGGCGCCGAAGCACACTCAGCGCGTCGTCCTCATCGTCCGAGTCGACGATGGCGGCGGTGCCGTCGGCCTCCCGCCCCTCCGCACACTCGTAGCCGCCGCGTTCGAGCTTGTCCGCCACTCTCTCTGTGTGCGGGTCGTAGGCGGTGAGGCACGTGTTCTGGTGCTTGTCAGCGATCTTCTGCGCGAGGATCTCCAGCTCGTGCGTTTCATACTTCCCAACGCGGTTGCCGTAGCGGTACTGCACGTCCTCCCACTCCGTCGTGCGGATGCGCTGATCGGCCGTGCGCTCCATCGCCGTCGCCGTCGCAGCAGGCGAGCGTCTGCGCAACCCGTGCCAGAGCCGTGATAGCTGCAGTTGGTAGTGGATGTGACGGAGCGACACGAAGGAGGTGGATGATGTCGTACAGAGACGGCGAGATATGGCGAGTGCTGATGCGGTGAGACGGGAGAGGAGAGAGAGTGCAGCACAGAGGGAAGGAGGGAGGGAGGGCGGTGTCGGTGCAGGTGCGCAGCGCAGCCGGGCTGGAGCTCCGTCACTGCGCCAGAGACGGCGTCGGTGCATTCACACGTGGCACAGACGATGGTGCCCTGCTGTGCAATCCGCGGTGCGACTCGGCCCACACACGAGTGAGGGAGAAGGAAGGGGGGGGGGGATGGGATGGGAGGAGGGCACCGGAGGGGCAGACGCATTCCTTGCTGGACACGCACTTCGTCGATGATCTGCGAGATGCAGACAAGTACAAGAGAGAGAGAGAGAAAGAGAGACAGTGCACCGCAGTCGACTGCACACGTCACGGCACCGGTTGTATTTCACATCGGCGTAGAAAATCGATGAAGAAGAAGATACACTGCGCCGCAACACCGATCTGTACATCTCAGCAACACGCTCGATGGTGAAGGAGCGGAGTGGTGAGGCTGTGGCACCGTCAAAGCGTGCATTCGGCCTGGCTGGCGCACCTTCTCTCTCTCCACAGAGACACACAAACGCACACGCACACACGCACACTTACACGCGCATGCATCTTGTTCAGAGTTGCGTGCGAGGCCACGAAGGGGTGTGAAAGGACGAAGGCGCTCGCGCTGAGAGACTCGTGCGGCACACGTATGCGTGCACCGGGCGAGACACAGAGCGGAAGGGTGGGGGAGGAGGAGGGGCCGAGCAGGAGGCGACGGTACACACCACCACCACCGAGAGGCACAGGCACACGAGTGCACGCGCCGACAGCAGGAGCAGCGGCGCCACCCGTCCCCACCCCCCACCACCCACCACCCCACGAGCGGCGGCGACGACGACAGCGACAGACACGGACCGGCGCTAGCGAGATCCCACGACCGTGTTCATCGCCTCGCGCATGAGGCTCCTGGGCTCGTGGTGGCCGGGCTGGTAGGTGCCGTTGGTGGCCATCGTGGTCGTGCGCTTCGTGCTGGACCACGTAGGGATCGGTCCAGGGAACTGGCTGCGGGCTGCGCGGACGGGCGGCACCTCCTGCCTATACGCCTGGTTGGGGCACGCGCGGATGTCCAGCTTGCCGGCGGAGATGTGGTGGTGCGGATAGCAGCTGTGTGGTTTCTGAATGACGCCGACGTCGCCGTTCGCATCGAAGACGTAGGTGAGCCGCCCCGCCTCCTCCATCTCCTTCGCAGTCGCCTCTCTCCCCCGGTACCGCAGGAACGCTGCGCGGTAGGCCGCCACGGCCTCGGCGGACGCCTCGTCCGTCAGCTGCAGGCGCTCGATCGCCGACCCCGTTGCCGCCTCCGCGTAGCGGTGGACAAAGTCCATGTCCTTCCCGGAGAGCTCCGTGCGGCTGCGCGAGGCGCGGAAGGGGTCTGATGTGCCACGCGCACCCTTCACGAACTTGTGCGAGCAGTCCTTGAAGTACGTCCCGTCAGGACCCACGTCGGCGGCGATGCGGCTGGCAATGGTCTCATCCTTCAGCTGCCTTCGCGTCGTGTACAGCAGAGCGCGCTCGGAGTTGGCGAGCGTCGCCGCTCGCGGTGCGCTGCGCTTCACGGAGTTGTCCGTGGGGGTGGTGACGGCGGACGCGAGGTTCAGAGCAGGCAGGGTCACCGGCTTCTTGGGGAGGCGTCTCGAGTTCGCCTCCACCTCCTCCACGTGGTTGTGCAGGTCTGCCCTGCACTGCTTGCTCAGCGTGCTGGACAGCAGCTGCTTCTCCAGTGTCGTCATTGTGTCCACCGAGAGGCTGGGACGGCGCGGCAGTCGAGCGGGCTTGTGAAGCGGCACACGTGAGCGAGGGGGGGGGAGGCAGTGGAGGGGACGGAGAACGGCGGTGCGCAGCGCTACGATGGTGTGCTGTCTGGTGTTGCTCGAGGAAGCCGGCGGAGTAGAGCTGGCGCAGAGAACAGGGGAGAACGAGAGAGGCAGTGATGGGTGATGAGGGGTGGGGGGAGAGTTGTGGACGAAGAACGAGTACACCTTCTGTTTCCTCGCTGAAGAACGCTGGGGATGCATGTGGGCGCATGCGACACACATCACACCGCCACGCTCTCTCTCTCCCTCGCTCTAGACGCCGCAGACGCGTGGGGTCGGTGCAGCGAGCGCTGCCAGTCGCACCGCGCAGGTTGCTGCTGATGCAGTTGCTGGCGACGGGAGCACGGCTCACATCCCGCGCTCTCTGTGCCTCCGTTGATGCACGTGTATGTGTGTGCGTGTCTACGTTTGGTTGTTGGCCTTCTTCTGCTCGCTGCTTCTCTCGCTGCTGAGTGACACATCAGCGCATGTGTATGGCGGATGAGTGTGGGGAGGGAGGGAGGGGGAGGGGACGAGGAAGTGCTCCCTCTGCATTTGTGCTCGTATGCGCACAGACACGGGGACACACACACGCACACACGCACGCCACTGTGCCAATCACATGCGAGCGCCGCGTTGGACCAAAGCCACATCGTACTCGTGGTGTGTGCCTACATTTCCCAGCGCATCACCAAGTACCCATGATACACACACTCGCTCACTAGCGACGGTACAGCACATACCTGCGGCGACGCGCCGTGCTCCTTAAGCGGGTATGTGCTGCCTCTCCAACACCAGGGCTTGGCACTGCACACGTCCACATGTGATGCAGAGGAGAGACGGAGCGGGAGGGGAGGACACACGTCACCGGGGTAAAGAAAAAGAAGAGACACAGGAGAGAAGAACAAGGAGGTGGAGAGGGAGGGTGCGAGCGTGATGTAACACAAGCAAGGGCAGCGCCGGCGACGGTGGGCCGGACACGCACGCACGCGCCCACTCCGGGTAGCACACATGAGTCGCAGGCGTACACTCACTTCTTCGGCTGTGGCGCCGCGGCCGCAGCCGTCTTCGCCGTGGCCGTGCCGACGGCGCTGCCGCCTGACTTGGCGGCCGCCGCGGTGAGCTGCTCGCGGGTCACGATGATGGAGCTGATGAGACCGAGGGCAGCCACGTTGGCCGCGCCGATGTCGATCGAGGAGACGTTTCCAATGGACGACACCATGTCACATGCGTTGCGCGTCAGCACGAGGCAGCGGTCGCCGCGGCGCGGCATGTTGGGGTCCCGCACCAGATCGTAGACGTCCGTCACCACCGCGACGACGTAGGCGTAGAAGAGGGAGGCGCGGGAGATGCGCGACAGGTGTGCGAGGTTCAGCGACGTGGGATCGAAGAAGCGGCCTGCGAAGACGATGTTATCGAACAAGCTGAAGATGCAATCGAAGAGGGAGCGCAGCACCAGGAGGACATCGCGCGGCTGCACGATGCGCCGCTCCATGGCGTCGCTGATCTTTTGGATGCTACCGAGCCACGCCAGCATGCGCATCGCACTGCGCGCATCGGACATGGCCGTGCCCGTCTTGAGAAAATTCTGGTTGCCGTTGATGGCACCAACCATCTTGAAGAAGCAGCCGGCGCCCTTCAACATCTTGTCGCGCGAGTCGGTCGCGGCCATGTAGGTGGTGAGCGTGGCAAAGACAGACATCTTCGACGGCGGGCGTGTGTGGGCAGAGGAGAATAGGAGGAGAGGAGGAGAGGAGGAGAGGGGACGGCAGGGCGCTGACTGGACGTGGTGGGAGTGAGAGAGAAAGAGAGAAAGACTGTGCGAGCGCCGCAGCGTCAGTGAGCCGCCACAAGACCGACAGAGATGGAGAGAGAAGAGAAGAGAAGAGAAGAGAAGGAGCGATGCAGAGCAGGCGTGTTGACAGAGTGTGTGAGAGAGGAAGAAAGAGAGAGAGCAAGCGAGAGAGAGAGAGACGTCGCACCTCTCGAGGACAGGTCGGCGAGCTCAGCCCACCTCTCAGAGGCAAGAGAGCAACTGTGGACGCGATCGCCGAACATGGGCGGCTGCAGTGCTCTGCCGCAGACCGCCGCTGCGTGTCAGCGAGTGCCTGTGCACCTCTATCCGCACTCGCACCACTCTCTGCGATGGAGGGGGGGGTCACCACTCACACTCACACACTCACACACACGAGAAAGGGATGTGAGAGAGAGAGGGAGAGGGGGGTGAACGTGGACATGCACAGAGGCACTTGGGGGGGCGTCGTCGACCCACAGCGCTGCAAATCGCGTGCACGCCTCTCCCTCACGCCCTCGCCGACGGGTGCTTTACCAAAACTACTTAGACGGAGCCGTCCCACTCCGCCACCACCACCACCACCACCAGCACCACACATGCACGCTGCTTGCCCTCCGTTGGACCTTGCTGCAGCAGCGGCATCCCTTCGCGACAGTGACGGACGAGGCGTGAGAGGAGCACCAAATGCGGGGAAGGGACGCAGCGTGGATCTCACCGCTTGAGCTGCTTGAACGCCTCGTCCTTCACCTGCTGGATGTCCTTGTTCGCCGGCTCCACCTTCAGACCCTGGGAAGCCGTGGTGAAGGCGTCACTGTACCGCCTCAACGCGAGCTCCGTCGCCGCCTTGCGCAGGTAGCCCTTCGCCCAGGAGGGGTTCAGCGCAATGCAGCGCTGCGCATCCCAGTAGGCGCCGGTGTAGAACTGCTGGTTGAAGTAGCAGGCGGCGCGGTTGCTGTAGTACACGTGGTTGGAGGAGTCCAGGTGGATGGCGAGTGTGTAGAACTTCGCCGCCTTCACGTTTTCCCCCTGCTGGAACACCTTGTTGCCCTGGTTCTTGAAGCGCGCGGCCTCGTCGACGCGCTTCGCTGGCGGCGGCTGTGTCTTCTCCAGCTCCTTTACAGCACTTGTGTTGTTGGCGGCCCTCGCCAGATCCAGCGGCGTCTTGCCCTCCCCGTTCGTGGCGCTTGTGTCGGCGCCGCAGCTGCAGAGGAGGCGGACGCACTCTGAGTTCGCGTGCTCCACGGCGATGTGCAGCGGCGTGCTGCCGTCGCCGGCGATGGCGATGTTCACCGCCGCGCCGTGCTCGACGAGGAACTCCACCGTCTCCACCTTCTTCATGAAGAGCGCCGTGAACAGCGCCGTGCCGCCGTGCTTGTCGACAGCGTTGATCGGCACCTTGAAGTCGTAGATGACGGCGCCGACGCAGTTGATGTCGCCGGAGTGGCATGCCCAGTGCAGCAGCGTACCCGCCTCGGTCACCGCGTCGCTCGTCTTGGCCCCGAGCTCTGCGAGGAGGCGAAGGCAGTCCAGGTAGCCCATGGACGCGGCGTGGTGGGATGCGGTGCTGCCGGAGTCTGTTGCCTTGTTGATGTCTGCGCCGGCACGTGCCAGCGTGCGGATGGACTCCAGCTGCTGGCCCTTCACAGCCATGACAAGAGGCGTGTTGTCGTCCATGTTCTCAGCGTTCAGGTCGGCGTGGTGTTCGAGCAGCAGACGCATCATGTCAAGGTCACCGTTGAACGAGGCGAAGTGGAGGGCAGAGTAGCCGCCCGCCTCGACCGAGTTCACCAGCGCCGGCTTCTCCTTCAGCATGCGGCTGCACTCGGCCACGTCGCGCGAGCGCGCCGCGCGCAGGAACTTCTCGACATCCTCCGCGATGCGCGTTCCGTCGTCCATCGTATCCCACCTCTCTGTCTCGGTGCTTTTGTGTGTGTGTGTGGTCTTTGAGTCTCAAATGAAAGCACACGTGCGTCAGATGCTGCCACGAAGCGCACGCCGTTCCCTCCCTCGCCGCTGTGCTTCTCTATTAGTGGAAAGCGTGTGCGTGTGCGTGTGTGCGTGTGCGTGTGCGTCTGTGTGTGTCTGTCTGTGTCTTGTACGTGTAGACCTGTGCGTGTATGTGTGTGCGTGTTCTGGCAGCGCATGAGCCCATCGATGCCGGCACACACACACAGACACAAACACACACAGAAAAGAAACGACAAGAAGAACGGCGAGCAGAGAGAGAGCGTGTGTGACAGAGAGAGGTGGGACACGTCATCCCGCACGTCAGCGACGGAGTTCGAGTGTGGACGCGAGGTGGAGTGGAGTGCCGGTGTAGCAGCAGCGCAGAGACAGAGAAGCACCCAAGACCACCAGCGCACCCAGCGAATGGGGACGGCGTGCGACGCCGCGCCGCGCTTCAACCGCCTCGCCTTCGTGTCCTCCCGTGTGTGTAGTTCTCTGCCTCCTCCACACGAGCAGCGTCCAGTTGCGCGCGAACAGCGGGTGGCACCTCCATCGCCTACGCCGCATGACCGGGCACCAACAGGCTGTGTAGGCGTGTGCATGCATATATATGTTTGTGTGTGTGTGTGTGTGTGTATCATAATGTGCGTATGTGTCAACATGCCAGTCCGCCGTGGGACAACACACATGCGCAAAGAGAAGCACATCAGAGAAGGAAGGTAAGATCAAACAGAAGAAGAGGAGCTTCGGACACCACCGTGGCGCTCGCTCGCGCACACACACACACACACACACACACACGCAGACAGCGTCCACGGGGAAGACACGAACAGATAATGACAACGCGTCTCAGACGACACAGCAACAGACGCACGCCGGCAGACTCACACTCACACACACAAAAGAAAAAAAAAAAACACACACGTACACGTCACCACAAAAAATGAGCACAGCCGTCGGCAACACGACGGCACAGACGACGCAACGTCGAGCACCGCCACAGGCGCGACGGCAGACAAGACGTCGCGGCACTTATACACACACGGGAATGACAGGAGCGAGTTGTGAGGGTACGGCCTGCTCCCATGCCCCCCCCCCCTGCGAGGCCCCGCCACTGCTCCTCTCTTCTCCTCTCCCCTTCGCGCACCACCACCACTACACACATACACACACACATGCCAGGCGTCACGGACGTCACGCGGCCTCTCTGCTTCTGCATCTGGTGGTGGCGGAGGTTCGGGGGGAAGGAAAGAAAGCGGCTGGCGAACCGCAGCTCGCGCGCAGCGGAGGCGGAGGCGAAGGTGCCGAGGAGCAGTAACATGGAATGGGTGCGTGTATGGTGAGTCTCTGGCACGCACGTGCTGATGCTGCGCCACACACTGGCACAGCGCCGCTTAGTGCTTCACTCCCCCTCCTGCTCCTCCCTCACCCGCCATGGGAAGTCCCACGCGAACGGCAACCGCGGCAGCGCACTCCTTAGACATCAAACAAGCCCAGCTCGTACGCAGGGGCAAACAAGTCAAGCGTGCGTGCATCGCCGCCGCCGTAGAGGATAGTACCAGTGCTGTTCCAGCAGACGGCGTTGTACCGCGCAATGCTCCCGCCGCAGTCAGTCCGTGACGACGTCGGCGTGGCGGTACCAGCAGCAAAGTTGATCATGTACACCCCTGTCAACGTTGCCACGGCGCACTGGAGCGCGTTGTTGACGGACATGCTGAGCACCGCGCTGTCCATGTCGCGCTGCACATTCGGCGTGTGCCGCATGCGGAAGTCCTCCACGACGACACGCTTGTCGAGCCCCGCCGTGAAGAGGTTGTTATCGTAGCTCGCGATGCACGATACCGTGTTGGTGTGGTGTGTTGCCGCGCTCACGTTGCGTGGATCGCGCAGGTCGTAGATGAGAGTGGAGCAGTCGCGCGACCCCGTAATGACGACGTTGTCGCGATCGCTGGGCACGTGAATGGCGGTGATCATGTCCGTGTGGTCGAAGTAGCGCTGCGTCGCGTGCTGCCCGTCGTAGACGAGGAGTGGGTTCGCGGTGGAGGTTTGGACGCCGACGCAGTAGCGGGACCCTGAGGGGTCCTTCAGACACTTGAGACTAGAGATGAAGTGCGCGTCGTCCGGCTCGGTGCCACCGCACTCCTGCCACTGCGCCTTGCGGTTGCCATCCTCGTTGTAGAAGATGACGGCAGGCGGCGTGTTACTGTACCGCCCCACGGCGCCGACAACGAGGGTGTGGCCACGGTTCGTGAGATCCAGACACGAGGCGTAGTGGCGCGAGAGCAGCACGTTCTGCAGCAGCACGCCGACCCCGTCCCACGTACCGATCGTGCCGTCGGAGGACGAGCTCACCACCACCTCGCGGTGGTTCGCCCCGCCGCAGTACCCGAGCGCGAGTATGGGGAACTCGTGGTGGCCGCTCGAGCGCCGCAGACTGAGCGCCGGCTTGTGCGGCGACCACCCAAACGCCTCCATTATGTACTCGACATCGTAGAGGAACGTGTCGTTCAGCTGGGCGAGCCGGACCGCCTCGCGAAGCGCGTTCAGCGTCGCCACATCGCAGCCCCGGACCGCCTCGTATGCCACCTCCACGAGCTTGCCGAGGCACGTCATCCCCGCCGCCCGCGTTGCGTCGCTCTCCGTCATCTGTACGATAGCGCCGATTACGCTGCGGATGCTCAGCAGCTCGCAGTGCGCCATCGCCGCTATTGTCTCCGCGTAGCCGATGAGCGGCGTCCGGCTGCAGTCCAGTCGTCGCGGCTTCAACAGGAACGTCATGGCGCGCTGCACTATGGCCTCCTTTGCATGCGCCTGCGGCACCTCGGGCAGTCGGGTGAGCACCCCTACGAACGGCGCAACGCTCTCGCCACTCTCTATCCGGCCTTTGCTGAAGAGCGCCATTGCACACATCGTGTCTAGACTATCCGCAAACGACGCGGGAAAGGAGAGGCGGCTGACCAGCTCAGCCACGATCGCAGCATACTGCTTCGTCTTCACAGCCTCCTTGATGCGATTGGCGAGCGCGCTCGTATCTGTCTTGAACCGCACGACAGCGCTGGGGTCTAGGTCGGACACTGACTGCTGCAGCTGCTCCGCTCTGTGCAGCTCCGAGTGCGTGAGCTCGATGTTGACCGTGATCTTCATCTTCGCAGACTAGAAAACACAAAAAAAAAAAAAACAGTCGTACCACGTACAAAAACAAAACACAAAAGACTCTCACACGCACCCACAAATGTGCATGCACACACACACACACACACACACACACACACGCGTGAACGAACGTACACACGAACTCCACGTGACCAGGTCTAGTCACTGATGCAACAGAGTCACAACTCCAAGAAGGAGATAGCGGCGTGCACTGCGTACGTACGAGGGGGGGGGGGGGCGGCTCTCTTCCACCGTACCGGCGCGCACACGCACACGTGCACAAACGCATGCGCAGAAGCGGCACGCAGACGCATTTATTTACAACAAGTACATGTGTGGCGTAGAACGAGGGGTAATGGAGAGGAGGAGGGAGATGAGTGAGACAAGTAGTGCGTCGGCGACGTACACAGCGACATCCACACCATCGCCAGCCCGTAGCTTGTGGAAGTGGGGCGTGAGAGAGAGTGTGTAAAGGTGCGTATGTGACAAGGGGACGGAGAGGAGGCGGAGGGAGCACGTCGCCTGTGGAGTCAAGAGAGACAGAGAGAGGCGCTCTTTTGTTCTGTGTCCACCACCGCTGCAGCCCTCGCGCTTTGCGGTGTAGTGTGCCGGCGTGCGAGCGTTGGGACGGCCATTTGCACAGCGGCCACCGTAGCGTCCAACTCTCTCTCTCTCACTCACTCTCTCTCTGTCCCTCACACAGATACACACACATACACACGCTCTTTCTCCGTCACCGTCTTTCTCTCTCTTTCTCTTGTCATGTGTGTGTAGTCGTCCGTCTCCCCACCCATTCCCTTGCGCAGTCCAGACACTCGCGTGGTCACTCACAGGTCAGAACAAAAGAAAACGACGGTAACACCACAGCCTCTCCCGCACCTCCCCCCCCCCTTTCCATCGTATGATGGGGAGGGCGGAGAGGGAACCACACCGAGAAGGCACACACACGCACACACACGCACACACACAGGTCCATCCCCTCCTCTGGTGGTACTGTCCGTCTCTCTCCTTCTCTCTCACGTCGCATTGGCAGAGCGCTTCTTGCCGGCGAAGCGCTGAGAGTTCTTGTTCGTGTCGCGGCCACCGCCCCGGTTCGGCTGGCGGCGGTGGGTGTGCTGCTTCCATCCCCATCGCACGGGCGGGAAGCAGTAGACCGCCGCGAAGTCGGCGGCTGCAAAGACGGGCCAGAAGTGCTGCGAGAGCTCGACTCCATCGACCGCAGCGCCGGTTGGCGGCTCGGCACTGTCCTTGTACTCTCTCACGAGTCGCGCGACCTCCTCCACCGTCATCTTGTCCTTGAGTGGGTCGTTGAACTGAAGCGCATGCGACTTTCCACTGGAGTAGAGCAGCGTCACCCACCGCGCGTGCTGCTCCGTGAAGCCCGGCTCGAGGGGGGTGAAGAGCGGGTACTCCAGTCTCTCACTGAGGGTTCTAGAGAGCACCTCGACCGACTCGTACGTGCCGGGGAACGTGTCGAGGTACGTCTGCAGGATGTGTCGCTCCGCCGCGCAGTCCTTCCCGTAACGGCGCTCCACATTGTACGCGTAGCACTGCTCCTCATGCGCTGTGCAGGAGTAACGCCGCGTCGGCGCCACGTAGCCGCGCCGGAACGGGCCTACGACGACGAGGCGCACCTCCGAGGATGACTTGGGTGCCCAGACGCCGAGCAGCAGCGTCCCGTCGAGGTACGTGTACTCCTCCGCCGTCTTGTCCGCAGCGCTGTACTTGTCCGACCCACGATCCTGCGTCGCCGGGTATGGCGGGTGGAACTTCAGCATCGCCGCCTCCACCTCCAGGGAGAAGCACCACTCCCGCTGGGCACTGTTGTCCTGCTCAATCATAGCGGTGTGCTCTTGGTTCTGCGACATCCCTGTCGGCTGTCCTGAGCGGATGTCGCTGACGAGGAAGATGGCGTGCGTGTCGCAGTAGGTGCGCCGCAGCCTGAGACACAGCTCGGGTGTACAGACGCCCTCGACGAGCTCCAGCACGCACCCCTCCGCCCTCGACGCGATGTCCCGCACCTCCTGGCAAAACGGAGCTGGGTCGATCAGGACGAAGTCGAACGCGGGGAACAAGGAGAAAAGAAAAGGCAGGTGAAGTCCACAGGCGGCGCCGGCGTAGACGATGAGCACCTTCTTGGGGGACGCGGGGCGCTTGGCGATCGCCGCGAGGAACTCCACCTCCGAGAGCATCAGCTTCCGTTGCCCGTAGTGCAGTCCCTTCAGCAGCGGATGCTCCAAGGACGCCGTGGCGGCGCTATTCTGGTACGGCGTGCGCGGCGCATCGACCGCCAAGACACGCTGCGTGTCAAACAGCATAGCTGCGGGCCGTCACTCCCTCGATCGTCACGCCGTTACTGTCGGCTACTATACGCGTGTACACGGCGGACGTGGGTGTGAGGAGGGCATTGCGATATGAGGAAGTGGTGAGAGAGGGGTTGACCCGATGTGCAGGTACGCAGACGGAGGGGGGAAGGGGAGGGAGAGAGCGGGCTACTTTGCATCTTCCTCTTCCTGTGGTCGACCAAGAGAGCTCGACGGCTGCGTCGCGTCGCGGGTGCACCCGGACACCGTAGCCGCGAGCCATCGTCGCAGTGCAACAGAAGCGGCGTGCTGTCCAATCAATGCGCAGCCACTCGCTGCATGTACCACACAACAGAGCAGGGCACAGTCTTCCACGCTTGTCATGTTCTCTTTTTTTTTTTTTTTTATAAAAGACAAAAGTGGGAAGAAGGTGCGCATGGGGAAAGCAAGCAAGTACATGTGCAGGCTCATCGGTGCGCTTCACTACATACACGGAGTCACTGGCGCCTCGTCTATACATCCATCACACACAAACACACTAACACACACACACACATAAACAGACACATACGCACCAACATGAACAAAAAAAAAAAAATGCAGGCGGCATCATACGCTGAGCATCCCGGTGGCGGAGGGTGAGGAGTCGCAGCGGGAAGGGAAGGGGGGGGGGGGGCTTTTGCAGGGAGACGGAGAGAGAGAGATGCTTCCATCGTTTGAGTCCGCCCCTCTGCTCACCTTTGATCATCGAAGATGTACACGTGCTGGCGACTAAGCTTGTGCATCGCGAACTCTACGGCGACGAGCTGCTTTTCTACGAGCTCTTGATGTGCCCGCTGCGACGGGGTCTCCAGCTTGCTGAGTCCCTTTGTCTGGTACTCCTTGTTCAGGGCGTCCCAGCGGCGCTGCAGACCGTCGCGGAGCTGCGCCAGCTCTGACTGCGACAACTCCGACCACCGCTCCTGGGCGGCGGCGTCGGCCACCTTCATGTCCTCCAGCATCTTCTTCCGCGCGTTCAGATCGCCCTTGATCTCCGTGATGTACTGGGGCACCCTTCCGAAGTCCTCCCGGTCCGTCGCGCGGGGCTGCGGTGGCGGCATCACCTTGGTCGGCACGGCGAGCGTGTTCTCGACAGCGTTGGCGACCACGAAGTTCTTGTCCGTCCGCAGTCCCATGACGGGCCGCTCGTGGCGCAGCGGCACATCTGGCTTGGTCTTCTCGTTCTGGTACTCGCTCTTCTTGAAGTTTGTGTTGTCCACCGTCGGTGCGCCGCGGCTCGCGGTGAGGGGGCCCTCGTTCTTGCGGAGGAAGTTCTCAGGCGTCACCGTCGAGCCGACCTCGCGGCCGAATGTCCCGATCGGCTTCCGCGACGGGTGCACCGACGGCTCTGTGTACTCGCCGCCGGCATTCGCCACGACGGCGCTCGTGCCGTGAATGGCGAACGTAGACGCCGTTGGTGGTGGCGCGCGGCGGCTCTTCTTGGTGGCCGCAGCAGCTGGTATAGTGCGCTGCGTGTTCCCGTCCGCCGCCGCCGCCGGGGCACCCGCGGCGACCAGATCGTAGACACACTCGCCAGACATCTCTCGACTTTTGCTTCTTGAACACCGACGACAGTTTGGGGACGATGCGTCGCTTTCGGGCGGTTGTGTGCGCACTCGACTCAAGAGACCTCTGCGAGTCAGTGATGCCCATACACACATACACAACGAATGAGAGATGAGGCCAACGAGGGAGGGGAGTGGAGGGCGTCCATGAGCCGACAGCGATAGAGAGAGAGAGAAGGGCAGGGAGGCGTGGCACGCACGTGGCAGCAGGCATCCTCATCCACAGAGCGCGGTAGCAGTCGTGGACACGTCCCTGCAGTACCGCTGCCTTCCGGCTACGTCCTGCCGGAAGATATCCGTGGAAGCGAGAAGACGTGCAACAGTCATCGGGTCGTCCCCAACGCACTCGCAGCGAGTCACACCTGTGAGCGCTGCAGTGCGCACGCACACACACACACCCCTTCCGACTCGTTCCGCGAACTCGTGCGTCAAAGAGGATCGGTGAAGACAGAAGCCGGCCATGGTGGTGTGTCTGCGTCTCTTTACTCGTGTTTGCAAGTGTGTGTGTGGGTGGGTGGGTGGGTGTGTGTTTGTGTGAAGGGTCGCAGAGCTTCAAGCAAGAAGCGCAAATACAGGACGCGGTGGAGCTCGTGCGCGCGGCAGCGCATCAGCTCTCTCTCTCTCGTTCTTTCTCTCTTGAGGGAGAGGGGAGAGAGAAAGAGAACTCGCACACACATTTACACACAGACGCACACACACACTCTCTCCGTACGCCAGCTGAGATACCCGTCGTCGCAGTCTAAACATGGAATACAAGCGCTGCCCTTTTGCCTCTCTGCCGCTCTGCCTCTCCTACCCTCTTCTGGACTGAGCGGGTGCGCGCGCTCCCACAACAGACTCGTCCGGCGACGCAGCTCGCTGGGTCTTTCAGGCTAGCACAGATGACGCCACCACGCGTGTGGAGCGCTCTCCTGAACCGCCCTGACACCCCGCATTGTGTTCCAGCACACCTGACGGACAGACTCGTCTTGCCGCATCGGCCTCGTCACCACTCGCCGCAATTTCTGCACGCACACCTACTTCGCGGGGGGCACCTGCGAGATGTGATGCGGCTCTTTCGGTGGCGGAGGCGGCGGCGGCGGGTGATCGTAGACGGGAAAGCGCACCCGCATCTTCTTGTTCGGCATGTAGGCCTTGCGTATCATCCAAAAGTGCGCCTTCATGTAGTACCCCATGAGCAGCGGGAAGACGGCCAGGAAACTGAGGAAGGAGATCTCAAACGAATTGGCGTCCTGCGCGAGCGCCGAGTGCGCCTTTGGGTTCTTCTTATCGTAGAAGACACTGCACCGCTCGCCGACGCGGAGCACCGGAATAGCTTGCAGATACTCCGCCTCGGTGATTGTGTCGTTGTACCAGCCCTCCATCCAGTTCCGATACGGCGAGCCGGTAGTGCCACGCGTCGATACGTAGCGCTTACCATCCACTTCGAACTCGTACTTGACCGCGTACCGCGGAACGCTAATGTACCGGTAGTTCAGCTTGCGCAGCTCCAGCAGCTTACCTTGGGTGATGCCCCATCGCGAGCCAGCCTGGTACGCGCTCAATCCGTCGTAGTAGCACCTCGTGTTCACGTAAACGATGCCGGCTAGAAACAGAGCAGGAATGCGCAGCTCCAGCGCCAGGTCCCACAACCACTGCGGCTGCTCCTTGCCGAAGAGGCGCTTGTACACTCTGCCTGACGACATCCTCGTGCGCTATACAAGTACCGCACAACGGTGTTCTGCCAGCACGGCGGCCCCGCGGTCGGAGATGAAATGTAAAAAAAAAAAAATGTAAAAAAAAAAAGGCGAAGCAGACGAGAGCGCAGGAGAACAGGTGAAGAGAGTCCATCATACGCAGGGCCGCTGCACCACACGCCACCACCACCACCACCACCACCCACTACCCACTACCACCCCGGCGGCAACACACCACGACATGTAGACCACCGGACGGTCTAACTCTGTCTTCTCCGGTGGCAACGTGTCGCGATGTGTCAGCTTGGAGCGTGTTTGTGCGTCGAGAGAGAGGGAGGGGGGGAGGAGGGCGGGCTCGGCTGTGTGGCGTGCGGGGTCGGGTGTGGGGTGGAGAGGGCCGCAATCGCATTCCTACTCCTCCTCCTCCCTCCTCGCTTTTTGTACACCACAGCAGCTACTTTCAACTGATGGCGCGCGCCGGTGGGCAACAGAGAAACAGAGAGCACCAGCAAACAAAAACAAAAGAAGCGGACCAGCCGCGGCCAAACGCAACGCCGCCGCCGGATTCCAATAGTACACCTCCTTATGTGCATTTGTGTGTGTGTGTGTGTGTGTGTGTGTGTGTGTGTGTGTGCGTGATCTCACTTTCGCTTTTTTTTTTCTGTTTACCGGTGGGGGTGTGCTCCTCTGGTGAGCAACACAGCATGCGACAGCCCTGGACTAGTCAGCACCACCACTAGCGCTACTGCTCGGTCCTGCGACGCGGTCGAAGAGGTGGTCCACCGCGGTTGGACCGAGGCGAGTGAGCCAGCTAGAGAGGTTGCTCGGAGACTCTGGGTGATCTCCGTCAAAGGGGCAGCAGCAGGCGCCAGGGCATGGGATGCACGCAGGCTCCGAGGTGTCCCACCGCGCATTGCAGCGCTCGCACATGTACCGTGTGCCAAACGAGCGGTGGGTGGCCGGGTTGCAGCAGTAGCGGCACTTGAAGACGACCGCCGGGGCGGAGCACTTGTCCTCGGCACACGCGAGGCAAGAGTCGCAGACAAGGTCCTGCGGTGACGACGATGGCGCGCGTCCTTGCATGCGAGAGCAGACGCGCTCGCCGCCGTAGAACGCCGCTCCACACCTGCTGCACAGGTAGTAGAGCAGGTCCTCATCCGTCTTGGTCCCCTCAAGGCTCTGGAGCTGCGCCGCCTTCTTCGTCGACACCTCCGCGTACAGCTCGCTGATCCGCTTTGACTCGCTCAGCAGCGGGTGGCGAACCAGATACTTGCACCCCGCGGGGCACACAGCGTGGGTGAATGTGATGTGCTCGCCCTTCGCTGCAAAGTCCATCCAGCTCGACACCCACTGCTCAATGCACTCCTTGTGGAAGTAGTGGCCGCAGTCGAGAGTTACGCCATCGTCGCCGTCAAACTCGCACAAGCACACGGTGCACACCACCTCGCTGTCTGTCGGCTGTGAGCTCGAGAGTTGCAGCTTTCCGATCGGTGAGGTGACACGCACGCCCTTTGAGGACACCACGTCGGGGCCGTCGGCGTGCAGGACTACATCGTCCATCGACGTGAACGGGACTCGCGGCACGGTGGCGTCCAACTCAACGATGGTGCCGGCCTCCGTGACACCAACGACGCGCTCCTCGTCGCCGCAGAGCAGCGCCACGGCATACCGCTTGTAGTGACCCAGAAACGCGGTGAGTGCGGCACCGTCGCCCACCTCCGTGAGACCCCTGCTGAAGTCGTAGCCGAACACCCTGTTGCACACACTGCGAAAGACAAAGCCGTGGTCTGCCGGCTCAGCGGCCGTCATACGGTACGGGATAGGGAGGATCTCGGTGACACTGCACAGCGGGTCATACACCGCCACGCCACTGCTGCAGGTGGGAATGCACAGGACCTTGTTGCGATGAAAGAAGACCTGCGTGTGCGGCCGAACCAGGTCTTGCACCACCTCGTCCACCCCGGTATCCAGATGACGCCGACGCAGCGTCGACGGAGACGACAGCGGAAGGTAGTACAGTACCCCATCGCCAGCGGACGCCGCCGAGACGATGCCACCGCTGATGATGCCCTTCTCCACAAACGACGGTGTCGTGCTCGCCGGAGCGACGACTTCCACCACAGCACCGCTGAGGCTGTGGAAACCGAGAAGGGGCATCGGTGTGAGTGGGGGAGGGGAGAGGCGGGAGGCCACACGTGACGTGTCCAGTGCGCGCCAACCGACGTGGCAGAGAGAAGGATGTTGCTGGGGCAGTGTTGCCGACAGACTACGCGCAGGTGGAGAAGGGGGAGAAGAGTGGGGATGAGTGGTGGACTTCCCTCTGGCACTTGTCCTGCAGACACAGTCGCGCGTCTCGTTTTATCGCGGCAGCGAGAAGGCGCGGAAGTGTGATGTGGCAGCGAGTGGGTGGGAACACAGAGAGGTGGCCGTGGTGTTTGGCGACACTCTGTGCAGCACAGAAGGACTCGCGCCCCTTCCACCACCACCCCTTCTCTCTTCTGTCACCAGGACGTCGAGCTGCTTTTTTTTCGGTTTCCTTTTTTTTTTTTTTTTTGGCCTCTGCTCGCTGCCGTCGCTCTGCAAAACGAAAAGCAGCATTCATACTACGACACCCCTTCCCCGCAGCGAGCGCCACGTGCTACCGGTACAGTGCAAGGAGACACCAGCCAAGGATAACGTCGCGCTCTCGACACGATGCACAGCAACGCCCTAGCGCCCGGGGTGCTTCTCTGCGTTGTCGCGCATGGTGCGCAGTCGCTCCGCCGTGACGGTGAAGATCTGGAGATCCATGTCGCGCTTTGCGTCATCGTCCATGGACTCGCGTGCGACGCCGTCCTGGAACGTCTGCGCCCGGCGCGACGTCGCACGTGCCTTTCTCCACTCGTCCACGAAAATGCGCTTGACCTGGCTCTCGTACTCCGCATCATTGCCCCACCATGGCAGCATTGTGTCGCTCGTGACGTGTTCCATGGTCTCCGGCCGCGAGCGCGCCTGGCGCTTCGCGCGCATCGCGCCCTCGACGTAGACGTAGATGAGCGCCAGTATGGAAATGGCGAAGACGTACAGGACGGAGGATTCCAGCTTCATCTGCTTCACCTCCTCAGTATTGTTCATCACCTCCGTTGCGGTGCGTGCTGCCAGGCCAGCAACATCAGCTCTGTCCTGCAGTGTGTTCCTCGCGTTGAGCACCTCGATGTCCTTCCTGGAAACCTCGGCCTCGTACGCCGCGCCGTGGCTGGACGACGGCAGAGCATCGCTGCCCGAGCTTCCCGCCCCGGCCGCGGAGGCGGAAGATGAGGACGCGGGAGGCACCTCTCCTGCGGGTACCTCCTGCTCCTGCCTCTGGTCGTGCTCCTCCTGCTCCGCCTGCTCCCCCGCCGCGGCGGGGGCCGCGCGATTGCGCCGACCCGCGGCTGCCTGTCCGTCGGCGAGGAAGAGCGGCCGCTCGGTGCCGTCGGTGAGAGTTTGCACGTCGTTCACGCGAACTTTGCCGTTGTCCAGCACGCGCACCCTCACCGTTTTGAGCCCGCTCTGCTCCATCACGTCCTCAATGTCCTCCAGCAGCCACATTGCCTCGTCGCTGTTGGATGTGAGCTTCTCCGACAGCTCCTCGCCCAGTCGCCCTTGTATCTCCTCGATTTGCCGGATGTGATCCTCCAGCGTGGAGATGGGGACATACGAGCTGACGCGCGCGCGCGCCTCCAGGTAGTTCTGCGCCTCATGGTCGTCGGATTGGAAGTTGCCCAGGTTGACGATCTTGTTGTCCACCGTCTCCACGCCGTAGTCCTTCATGACATCCTGATAGGCGAGACTGACGCGCAGGAACGCCTCCGCATCGCCGCCGGCATCGGGGTGCGTGCGGCGACAGGCGAGCAGGTACTTGAGCTTCGTCAGAGCCAACGGAAGGCCAGGACGGCACTGGAGGATCTGGTAGCGCAGTGGGTACTTCTCCAGCTCCCGCCGCTTCGCCTCGCGCTCCGCTGCCTCCTTGCGCTGGGCCTCGACCCTCTGGTAGTCCTTGACAACGCCAGTCGCCTCGGGCACGTGGCTCAGCGCGCTGCACAGAAGGCGACAGGCGCGCCGCATCGATGAACAGCCCACAGCCGCAACGCGATAAGGGAGAAAAACAAAAAAAAAAGAAGAAAAAAGACCGTCAGAGAGAAGTACCCTCCCCGCCCGGTACGTCAGCCGCGCCGAGAGTCAGTGCGGGAAGAGTCTCAGAAAGTGGAAGCCGACGGGACCTGAGCGTGATGGCGTCCGTGACAAGGAGAGCAGCGGAGACAAAACGGAAGTGAATCCGCGACAGAGAGAAAGGAAGATGAGCATGTCGTACACCTCTCTGAATCCCTCTTCGCGGTGCATGAGTCAGCACGGGAGAGTACCGCATCGGCGAGCAGAGCTGCCTCCTCAGGGCAGTGCAATGAAACTGCACGTCAGCGTGCGCGAAGGGCAGTGAGAACGACGAGGACGTCAGCTGCAGTTGCTCTCTCTCTCAAACCTCAGGTTTGCGCCTCGTGTGTGTGTGTGTGTATGTGTTTGTGCATATGTGAGATAGTCTCACAACTGGATCATACAGAAACGGCGGCGGTGGGAAAGGAGAGGGCGTGAGGCGTGAGGGGATGTGTTGCACCGCAGCACGGCTCTAGGTGACCATCGCGCACCACACCCCTCCCCAATCACTCAACCACCTCTAGTGCTGCTCCTCCATCATCGCTTGAAGAACGCGACAGAAGCCAAGCGGGGCATGCGAAACGCGAAAAAGGAACCGGTGGTGGTGACGATGATGCCTGTACGAAAACTAAGCAAAACAATCTAGAGTGACAATGAGCTGACCTCCGTACATTGATGATGGAGTATCTCTGACAGGAGCCGGAGGGGGGGGAGGAGGAGGAGGAGGGGACAGCGCACGCCAAAGCAGGCACGATCATCCACCATCGCGAAAACGACGCCACAGATATCGAGGGCTTGCAACAGCAACCACAAGAGAGAGAGAGAGAGAACTGAAAAAAAAAAAAAAGGCAACTCGACCACAGCTTCCACGAACAGCCCTCGTACACAGGTTTAGGGAAGCAGACGAAGCTCCACCACGAAGAAAAAGCAGCACCATCCAGCCGAAGCAAAAGAAAAAAAAAAAAAAAAGACGGAGACTCTGCTACTGCTGCTGCTGTTGGGACCAGCTCTGCTGCACCGGCCCGGCGCCATAGCCGCCACGCTGAGTGAGATTCGCCGGCTGCCCTCCTCGGTACTGCCACGGCGCGGTTTGGTTCCCATAGCCACCAGTAAATCCAAGCTGCTGGCCACCGTACTGTTGGACGCCCCAGCCCTGGGCACTGACCTGCGGCGGCTGGCCGAAGCCTTGCTGCGGTACGCCTCCAGGAGGCTGGCCGAAGCCGCCGGCCTCCTGCGGAGCGCCGCCGCCACCCGCGTAGCCGCCGCCACCCGCGTAGCCGCCGCCGTACCCCTGTGGAGGACCGTACTGAAAGCCACCACCGCCGCCACCGCCCATGGTTGCCCACGGTGCAGCGCTCAGGTGGACGCCAGCGCGGATGTCCCTCTCCGCGTTCTTGATGCTCCGCTTGCCGGACGCGCGTCCTCCGTAGTAGAGGCGGTGTGACACAATGAGAATCACCGGGACGAGGATGATCAGGAAGATGAGGTACCACATCTGCCCCACACACTGACCAGAGGTGCCGGCTACTGTGAACTGCTGTGGGACGCCTTTAAAAAAAACCTGCACCCCATCAGCAAGAATGTAGAGGATGTTCTGCTCCACCAGCACCGAGGCGAAGTGGGCGTACGTGACAAGGGTCGCCAGCGTGGCGCTGCGGTTCGACGAGATGACGGTGAAGGGCATGGCGTTCAGAGTCGTCACCACGCCGCCGAGGGTGACCTGTGCTGTTGCCAAGTTCCCGTACGAGATGAGCCCGCAGTCCGTGGGCAAGAAGCTGCAGAGCGCTGCTTGCAGGCTCGCCCGCATGTCGGTCTGGGTGGTGAGCACTGTGTAGAAGGTGAGCGAGAGGTTGCGCCAGCACGTCGTCTCGGCACTGGGCGGGAGAGACTGACCCCACGAGCTGCAGTCGTTCGTGTAACTCACCACGCTCGGCTGCTGGCCGATGGCGGTCTTGCAGGTGTGGCTCAGTGCCCCGCTCACGGACTGGTCGCCACCACCAGCCCAGCCGGTGTAAGTCGCGTTGACAGCGCTGGTCGCGGTCGCGACGCTTGCGAGGTCCCCGGTGGACCACATGTTCGACAAGATCATCAAGTGTGGCGGCACCGCGTACACCTGAGACGTCAGCGGCGACGGGGGGCTCGCCGCCGACTGCAGCGCAGCAGCAATAGAGCCTCTGAAGGCGTCTGTGACTTGAAAGCTCGAGTCCGCGATGGCATTCTCTAGCACAATCCCACTGTTGAAGTTGAACGAGACGTCGGCATTGGTGGCCCGAGGCGCCGCTAGGCACAGAAGCAGGGCCAGCAGCGCGAAAAGACGAGCGCACATCATTTGCCAGTGCTTCCTACCACACTGTCCTCTCCACACGTGGTGACAGGAAAAGAGCAGCACGGAATTTCGATCGTTCTCTACACACCGCGCTAGTTGGCGTTGCTGCACACACTTGCAGGTGCTCGCGAACAGCACAAACAGCCACACGAGAGCACGAACGTGACGAAGCAGAGAGAGAGAGAGAGAGAGAGAGAAAGACAGAAAGCACAGAATGATGGAGACTGAACAACAAATGTGAATGTGCACACAATGCACAGAAAAAAAAAAAAAAAAACACTGTGACGCACCCTCCCGCTTGTGCGCGTCTATCCTCTCAACCACACACAGTCGCACCGGCCGTTCGTCGCGCCGCGCCGCGGTTTCCTTGATTGACTCTGTCCTGTTTTTTTTTTTTTTCTTCAGTCACGAAGAGTGTGAAGAAGTGGCACAACGTATGCGACACAGCAGCGCTACTCCACAGCGCCAACAAAGCACAACCTCTCCCCAATGCACATACGCACACACACACACACACACACACACACACACACACACACATGTACATATCTGCACGCGCCACCTGCCTTCTATACCGGATGGGTGGCGGATTGGTCTCTCACCGGTGCGGCTGCAGTGGAGTGAGGTGTCGCTCGAGAAGCACGATGCACTCAGCGACAGCGCGGTCATCTGTGGGGTTGCTCGGCAGAACTGTGAAGCGATGCATAAGGGCTTGCAAGCCGAGCGCGATGCGCAGCAGCGCCTCCGCAGCCGCTGGCGCCAGGCACTCATCTGCAGCGGAGTGTTGGCACTCCGCCACGACCTGCCTCTTCAGCTTCTCCAGCAGCATCTGTGGTACAGTGATGCCCCAGCCCGAAATATTGACCAGCTCCGACAAGTCCAGCACGCGGAAGCAGTCGGCGGCAGACATGTCCGCTGCAAAGAAAAACAGCTGCGCGAAAACGGCATCGTGCAGTGTCTCCCAGTCGCGCATCGGCGCCACAGCAGCCGCCCCTTCCGCAGGGCAGCGCTCGTGCAGCGCGGTCAGCACCGCAAACGCGGCGAGGCACTCCTCCCGTGTGAAGTCTGCGATTCTTGACGCGGTGCGCCATCCGGCGCACAGGTGCAGGTTTAGTTCGGTGCGCTGCGTCGCGAGAGGAGTCGTCATGAATCGCAGCAGCACGCCGGAGCTGACGTGCGCGAAGTTCTCCGGCGAGGCGGACAGGACCAGCTTTTCCGCCTCCTTGACAACAACGAAGGGCTCCTCATAGCCCTCACTGCCCGTAAGCAGCAGGTAGGCTACCAGGAGCTCCTCCAGCTGCAGTTCGGGCAGGAGGTGGTGGATGCGGCGGACGCAGAGGCGGAAGAGACGCCTCCCCGCAGCCGGACTCACGCGCGCGTTTGTCGGCGGCGCTCGGCTGTCCAGCAGCGACAGAAGCCAGCACACCACCTTGAACCCCAGCAGTTGCTCATGTTGGGAGAGCACGTCGCAGACTGGGTCTAGCAGGTCCTTGGAGAAAGGCGGCGGCGCCACAGTCCACGAAACGCTCATGCACCGCGACTCCGCCAGCTCCAGAAGCATCAGCACCGAGCCGGGATCGCGCAGCTGTCGAACGAACTCGGCGTTCACCACTGCATCCATGGTACACGCACCGGTGGCGCACGCGGCGGCGTATGCGGCGCGTACTGCCTCCTCAGCGGTTGGCGAGCTTGGGCATGGGCGGGATGCCGCCGGCGACGCGCCTTGGTGGAGCATGTGGGACAGCCTCCCGACAAGAGTGCGCTCGCGCTTTGTCATAGAGGGTGCCATTTTCGTGAGCGGTGCAACGCAGCTCCGCTCCACTCCGTCCAACAGGACGCCGGAGCGGAGCAGCACATCCACCACTGGCAGCGCGCGCGACGGCGTCGCCAACTCCCAGTGGCGCCTGTCAAGGAGCTGCTTGTGGTGCCGCGCCAGAGCTCGGCGGTCGTCGCCGACGCCGTGAAAGCCACATCGCAGCGCAGCGGCGCGGCGCATCATTCGTACAGCATCCTCGCCCCGTCTATCGAGTTCGTGCACCGCCGTAGACCCCTACGCTATGTGGAGAGTGATGATAATGAGGAGGGTGAGAAACGAAGGGACACGAGAGGGGGGATGTGGGAGGCAGCTGCAACGCCGCGACAGCAGAGCAGCGGAGACTGAAGCCGCAGAGAGGGAGCGGAGACTCGGACGCGCAGTGGCTCTTTGGCAGACCGTCACGAAACAGGCGCGGCGAGTGTGCCGAGCGAGACCCGCTTCCCACACCCGCATCGCACTTGACAAAGTCAAACACCTGGAGAGAGTCTCGCTGGCACCGATGACGCGGTAGGAAAAGAAAAAAAAAAACTCGACGCCGATTCTCGATTCCACAGTCCGGTGCTTTACTCTTGTTGGCTTTCCTTGTCTTGTTCTTTTTTTTTTTTTTGCGACAGTTGATGGGACTCAAAGAAAGAAATCAAAACGAGTGCCACGGGGTGGGCTCACAGGCAAGTCTGCACCTACTTCTTCGGGGCGCTCTTCGGGGCCGGGACGCGCTCCTTCTTCTCCGACATGAACAGCTGCACGTGGCAGGGGCTGCACATGTAGGGGCCGATGCGACCGTGAGCACGGAACGTGCGGCGGCGCATGCGCGCAGCCTGGTCGACCTGGACGTGCTTGATGACCATCTGGTTGGGGTCGAGGC